>JASVEL010006425.1:0-90306 GCA_032618575.1 Nicotiana noctiflora
CCCCCCCCCCCCCCCCCCCCCCCCCCGCGCCGCCGGCGGCCCCCCCCCCCCCCCCGCTTGTCCTATAAATGTCATACCCTTGGGATTAATATGTCACCCAAGTTCATTCCTATATTTGCCACATATATCCTTCTTTCCATCCTTAACCATCTTTCGCCATGATTGAGGTTCATGGCTTTGCGATCGTCTAGCCGAGCTTTTATCGGTCGTGCCAAGGTTTACTCCCTGAACTTCCTTTTGTTGAGCGAGATTTGTTGTTTTTCCATTATTGTTGTTGTTACATGGAACACCTGGTGAACTCCCGACAAACTGGGTGGCAAAGCAAGCATATAAGCCACCTCCCCAACTTTCCTAAGCACCTCAAAAGGTCCAATAAACCTTGGGCTCAACTTCCCTTTCTTTCCAAACCTCATAACACCCTTCATAGGCGAAACTTTCGGCAACACCTTCTCACCTACTGAATAAGACACATCTCGGACCTTCCGGTCTGCATAACTCTTCTGACGCGACTGAGCTGTGCGAAGTCTCTCCTGAATCACCTTCACCTTATCTAAGGCATCTTGGACTAACTCTGTCCCTAACAACCTAGCCTCGCCGGGCTCGAACCAACCAACCGGAGACCTACACCGCCTCCCATATAAAGCTTCATACGGCGCCATCTGAATGCTGGACTGATAGCTATTATTATAAGCAAACTCCGCCAAAGGCAAATAATCAACCCATGAACCACCAAAATCAATGACACAAGCACGCAACATGTCCTCCAATATCTGAATAGTACGCTCAGACTGCCCATCCGTCTGTGGATGAAATGCTGTGCTCAGCTCTACCTATGAACCCAACTCTCACTGAAATGTCCTCCAGAACTGAGAAGTGAAATGTGTACCTCTGTTTGATATAATAGAAATGGGAACTCCATGCAATCTCACTATCTCACGGATGAATATCTCTGCCAACCGCTCGAAGGAATAAGTAGTACACACTGGGATGAAGTGAGCTGACTTGGTCAACCTATCCACCACCACCCAAACTGAATCAAACTTCCTCGCTGTCCGAGGGAGTCCACCTAACAAAGTCCATAGTTATTCTTTCCCACTTCCACTCCGGAATATCAATACGCTGAAATACACCACCAGGTCTCTGATGCTCATACTTGACCTGCTGACAGTTTAGACACCGAGCCACATGGCTCACAATATCTTTCTTCATCTTTCTCCACCAGTAATGCTGCCTCAAATCCTGGTACATCTTCGCGGCTCCTGGATGAATAGAATACCGCGAGCTATGGGCTTCCTCCAATATCAATTCACGAAGGCCGTCAACATTGGGCACGCATATCCGGCCCTGCATCCGCAACACACCATCACTATCAATAGTGACATCCCTAGCATCATCATGCTGAACTCTGTCCTTAAGGACAAGTATGTGTGGATCATCATACTGGCGCTCTCGAATACGATCATATAAAGAAGAACGAGCTACTACATAAGCCATCACCCGACTGGGCTCAGAAATATCCAGCCTTACCATCCGGTTAGCTAACGCCTGAACATCAACTGCTAGGGGTCTCTCCCCAACTGGAATATACGCCAAACTGCCCATACTAATAGCCTTCCGGCTCAATGCATCAGCCACTACATTGGCTTTCCCGGGATGATACAAGATAGTAATATCATAGTCTTTAAGTAACTCAAGCCATCTCCGCTGCCTCAAATTTAGATCTTTCTGCTTAAACAAATGCTGAAGGCTACGGTGGTCCGTATATACATCACAAGATACACCATATAGATAATGCCTCCAAATCTTCAAGGCATGAACAATAGCAGCTAATTCCAAATCGTGAACAGGGTAGTTTTTCTCGTGGGGCTTTAGCTGACGAGAAGCATATGCGATAACTCTACCCTCCTGCATCAACACACAACCAATGCCCACACCCGAGGCATCACAATATACAGTATAAGAACCTGAAGCTGCCGGTAGAATCAGGACTGGTGTTGTGGTCAGTGCTGTCTTGAGCTTCTGAAAGCTCTCCTCGCACTCCTCCGACCACACGAATGGTGCACCCTTCTGAGTCAACTTAGTCAAAGAAGAAGCAATGGATGAAAATCCTTGAACAAACCGGCGATAATACCACCGCCAAACAAAGGAAATTCTTGATCGTTGTAGCTGAGGACGGTCTAGGCCAACTCTGCACCGCCTCTATCTTCTTCGGGTCAACCTGAATACCATCACGAGACACCACATGCCCTAAGAATGCCACGGACTCAAGCCAGAACTCACATTTGGAGAACTTGGCATACAGCTTCTCCTCTCTCAATCTCTGCAACACAATACTCAAGTGCCGAGCATGCTCCTCCTGGCTACGAGAGTAGACAAGTATGTCATCAATGAATACGATCACAAATGAATCAAGATACGGCCCGAATACACTGTTCATCAGATGCATAAATGCTGCTGGGGCGTTGGTCAGCCCAAACGACATCACAAGAAACTCATAATGACCATATCGGGTCCTCAATGCAGTCTTCATAATATCCGAGTCCCTGATCTTCAGCTGATGATAGCCTGAACGAAGATCGATCTTAGAAAACACCCTCGCACCCTGTAACTGATCAAACAAATCATCTATGCGCGGTAGAGGGTACTTGTTCTTCACTGTCACTTTGTTCAATTGCCTATAATCAATACACATTCGCATGGAACCATCTTTCTTTTTAACAAATAATACCGGTGCACCCCACGGAGACACGCTAGGGCGGATGAAACCCTTATCCAGAAGCTCCTGAAGTTGCTCTTTCAGTTCTTTCAACTCGGCTGGTGCCATTCGATAAGGAGGAATGGATATGGGCTGAGTGCCCGGCACCACGTCAATGCCAAAATCAATATCCCTATCCGGCGGCATGCCCGGCAGGTCTGAGGGGAATACATCCGGGAAATCCCTCACAACAGGTACAGAATCAATGCTAGGAGACTCAGCTCCACATCTCTCACAAAAGCTAAGTACGATAAACACCCTTTTTCAACCATCTTCTGAGCCTTTAAGAACGAAATAACACGGCTAGGGACGAAATCGGTCGAACCCCGCCACTCAATCCGAGAAATACCAGGAATGGCCAACGTAACTGTCTTAGCATGACAGTCCAATATAGCATGATACGGAGACAACCAGTCCATACCCAATATAACATCAAAGTCCACCATACCCAACAATAACAAATCTGCCTGGGTCTCCAGACCCCCAATAGATATAACAGAGGATCTATAGACATGATCCACAACAATCGTATCACCCACGGGGGTGGATACATGAACAAGTAAATCAAGAATACCACGAGTCGCACCCAAATGATGTGCAAAATAAGAGGACACGTAAGAATATGTGGACCCTGGATCAAATAGAACAGAGGCATCTCTGTGACAGACAGAAATGATACCTGTAATCACAGCATCGGAGGCAACTGCATCACGCCTGTCAGGAAGTGCATAGAACCGTGCCTGGCCTCCACCAGATCTCTCCTCGCCCCTAGGGCGACCACGAGAAGACTGACCTCCACCTCTACTAGACTGAGATGGTGCTGAAGAGGAGGGCTGATCCCTCTGCTGAGTCCCGCCCCTACGTAGTCGAGGGCAATGTCTCCTCATGTGGCCAAACTCACCACACTCATAACATGCACCTGGTGCCTGATAAGGGGACTGAAGGGAACCCCTCGCCGCAGAAGAACCCTGGGCTGATGAAGTAGGTGCTGCACCCTGGGCTGGAAGGGCACTAAGCGATGGGCGGCCTGAATGAGAAGGTCTAGATGAGCGACCTCTGCTCTGCTGGGAATGCCCTCTAGATGGAGCACCACCGAAACTACCAGAACCACGAGGCCTCTTGGCCTCCCGCTCCTCTCTCTCTCGGCGACGATCCGCCTCAATGGAGCGTGCCATATCAGCTACCTGCTCAAACGATGATGACAGAACTCGCTCGCTGGTCACAAGAATACGGATAGAGTAGTTGAGGCCATCAATGAACCTCCTGATCCTCTCCCTATCAGTGGGGATCATCCATGTGGCATGCCTAGCCAACTGAGTGAATCTAAGCTCATACTGGGTCACAGACATGTCGCCCTGAATCAACCACTCGAACTGGCGACGTAGCTCCTCACGACGAGACTGAGGTACATATTTCTCTAGGAAGAGAGTAGACAACTGCTGCCATGTGAGAGGTGCTGCTCTAGCAGGCCTACGCCTTTCAAACTCCTCCCACCAATCAAATGCGGGACCAGTGAACTGAAATGTAGTAAATGAAACTCCGCTGGACTCAAGAATACCAGCCGTACGCAGCATCTTCTGACATTTATCCAAGATTATCACAATTTATACCTGAACCTGCGTTGTATCTGCTCGAATCATAACACATATCAAATACCTCTCAATTACACATGAGGATCAACCCTCCTACTTCTTCTAAATTTAGCATTTCATCACGATACCTTCCACCGGGATACACATAGCAAAGTCACTTTAGTCTTCCTGATTTTAAACTCGTTCCACTACACATTGTGCACTTTACATTTCAGCTAAGAGGCAGTGAACATATTTCTTACACCCATAGCTAGGGCTACATATCAAATCACAATAAAGATCAATACCGATCGTATGAACTTCGTAATACCGGCTCGCGAAATTAGTACCTTGGTGCTCAATCCATAGACAAGGATCTGGCCTTAAGTCCTCCCGACTGACCCAACATGAATTCACGGAGATTATATCTCGCCCCTCGACCGGGGAAATCACAAACCATAAGGCAATCATATTACCCGGCGATCGAAGCGTACTCAGACGTGCGGAAGGAGTTTCAAAAATTATATCTCAAGCTGCATCAAGTACGCACGATAAGAATTCCAAGAAATGTGAAGTGTTTTCTAAAGGTTCGCAGCCTCCCGAGGATAAGTACGAGCGTCCCCGTACCGATCCACAAGACTCTACTAACCGGCTCAAGACTCATGAGGCCTAGTAAACCTAGGCTCTGATACCAACTTGTCACGACCCCAAATCCGGTCGTGATGGCGCCCAACACATTGCTAAGCCAGCCTGACCAATCAATATCAACCACGGAGCTAGAAGCTCACTTTAGCCCATTTAGGCATATTAATTCACGAAATAACAGCGAAACATATAACGAAAATGGGGAACCAAGTCCCATAATACATCAACTCCCATAGACCAAGGGTCGAGAGTCATGAGACTCTAAAGAACATAAGTGTATAAAGGTTTACAAGATACCAAGTGCGGAAAGAAAAGTCAATACAACATCAAAAGACAGTAGAAGGAATATCGGGTCCTGCGGACTCTGCACCTACCTCGAATATCCACAAACGTCGCCTCGCACAGCTACTGGATCACTGCTGAGAGGTACCTGGATCTGCACACAAGGTGCAGGGAGTAAAATGAGTACTGCCGGACTCAGTGGTAATAAACAAGGGTAAGACAGCGCAGATAAGAAATCCGCAATAAAGCACTATGTAAAGCTATAATCAGCTACCCTGTCATAGAATCAATCTTCACTGTACCTGTTCCAACAAATACCAATAAATAGCATAACAGCTAGCAGATGTAGCTAAATGCAATGCAATGCATGATATGAACGCTACGGCGCGTAGCTCGACTCCAATTTTGGGTACCCGTGCTCACTGTGGGGGTTCAGACTCCGGAGGGGCTCCTACAGCCCAAGCACATCTCATAGACAATATCACTGCGGCGTGCAGTCCGATCCAACATATATACTGCTGCGGCGCGTAGCCCGATCCACTACCAGTCAGCTAATATGCAATTACAGCCTCGCAAGCTTAAAAGTAGTTTTTGAAAACATCTTTTATCATTTTTCAGTTGAAAACAGTAATATCAAGTTCCAGAGATTGGAATTAGCATAATAACAAAAATAGCTGCGGACTAGTAGTAAACTAGCATGTCTATGTGATAAGACAATGATAACGATCCTCGCGGGATCCAATAATTGGCTCACGGCCCACATGTATACTCAACCGCCCAAGAAGGGGGTTCCTCGGCTCAAGAGTGGCCCTTATCACAATATATATATATATATGCAACCATCCGAGAAGGAGGTTCGACGGCTCTAGAATAGCCAATACTACAATATCAACAGGTTGGACTAATATGTAGTCTCCAGTTCATAATCGACCCCGCACTCTCAAGAGTGTGCGTGTCTCGCCGCTATACAGCGTCACAAAGTGGTATACCGGGGTTTTGAACCCGCTGGTCATCACCCACATCTATTACTCACCTCAATACGGCGCGACGACTACTCCGCAATGCCCTTGCCACGAGAATCAAGCTCCGCACGCGTAGAATCTGATCAAATACAGTAGAAATACAACAAATTAGGCCAATGGGACGACACCCAATCAATACAACTCAATTTACATCAAAATTCCCAAAGTTGTCAAAACCCGAGCCCCGGGCCCACATTCCGAAAATTTACGAAATTCACATTTCCGGAACCCTCGTCTCAATACGAGTCTAAGCATATCAATTTTACCAAAATCGGACTCCATTTGCCCACTCAAATCCTTGTTTTTCTACAATTTAGGCCTAGGGTTAAAACCCACATTTAATCTTCCATTTACAGGGAATTAACCAAGGATTTCATGTTAAAATGATGTAATTAAGCCACAAAACTTACCTCCAACGAAACCCCGATGATTTCCCAGCAATCTCCCGTCAATTTCTCCTCTTGGAACTCAAAAATGGAGTTTTGGGTTAATGAACCCGTATGTGAAATGTTCTGTAATTAAACTCACTGCCAGAGCAATTTGCTCTACGCGTTCGCGACGCCTATCACGCGTCCGCGAAGCTCTGCCCAAAAATACCCTTCGCGAACGCGACACACCTTCACGCGTCCGCGAAGGCCAACTTCCCGGCTCCGGATTTTTACTCTACGCGAACGCGACGTGAAGCCACGCGTCCGCGATGCCGTACCTTTTCCTCTTGCGCGAACGCGATCCAACCCATCGCGAACGCGATGACCAACTGGCCCCAACCTACGCGAACGCGTCACTGCTCTCGCGAACGCGATGCCTTACTGACCTGGCCTTCGCGAACGCGGAACCCTCCTTCGCGAACGCGAAGGCTTATTTTATGCCCAGTGATCTGCAATTTACAGCAGATCACTTCTTGCTTCCAAATGCCGAATGATGGTCCGGATTCACCCCGAGGCCCCCGGGACCTCAACGAAAACCACCAACATACCCCAAAACACGATACGAACTTGTTCCAATCATAAAAACACCATCAACACATCAAAATCACCAATTACACACGGATTCAAGCCTAAATTTCTTAAAACATTCCAAATTACACATTCAATCAAAAACCCGACCAAACGACGTCCGAATGACCTGAATTTTTGCAGGCATATCCAAAATCACCTAACGAAGCTACTGCCACTGTCGGAATCCCATTCCGACCCCCGGATCAAAATCTCGCCTACCGTTCGGATTTCGCCAAAATTCAACCTTAGCCAATTCAAGCCTATTTCTACACCGGGCCGCCAAATTCAATTCCGATCGCTCCCCTAAGTCACAAATCACCTCCCGGAACTATCCGAATCATCAGAATCCGATTCCGAGCACTCTAACTCAATAGTCAACTCTTGGTTGACTTTTCATATTCAAGCTTTCTTCAAACATGCTATTTGTTTCATTTTCAATCCAAATCACTCCTAACTCACTCGATATACTCTAATACTGTTTTAAAAACATAATATATGCAAGTGCAAGGTAACGGGGTGATAATTCCCGTAACGACGGGCCGGGTCGTTACAGAATGTGGTTGGGGATTGTGACTTGGTCTGTCCCGCGTGATAAATAATAACACCTAATTACTTGAAATGAAATTGACGCCCTAATAAAGATATTAATTATCATGCTTTGGGCTTCGTGCTGATTATCTGAATCCTTTAGTGATTGATATTACTGCCTTGATAATATTGTGCATATTTTTATCTCAACCTAAGGTTTTAAAAATTGTATTGTGCTACTCAGCATATTTATAAGGTTATGAAAAACTTGAACAAGCTCTTAATGACATTTCAAGCTGTGAGCTAATATGATACTGTTGCCCGAGGGGCTTGCTTGATTATTCGTTAGACTGACTGGGGCCGAGGGCCATATGTGAGGGTATGACAATTTATGTGAGCATATTCATATACATGCATAGACCGGACTGCACGCCGCAGTGGTATATGGATCTGGCTGCGCGCCGCAGCAGGTGTGATATTGATATTGCGCTTGGGCTGTAGGAGCCCCTCCGGAGTATGAACACCCACAGTGAGCGTGGGCGCCTTTGCATGGATCAGGTTGTACGCCACATCGTCATATGCATTGCATGGCACACATACATTGGTTTACTTGTACTATGTGGCATAACATATAACACTCATATATTTTTGGCACACATGCATTATTTGCCTTATTGACCAGATCCCCTGGTGGATATTGTTAAGGAGTGCTGAACCCAAGAGGCTGATTTGAGTGCAGACTTGCACTGTTTGAGGTTGTACCTAGGTATTGGTACGATATCATGAAAGAAAGAGAAGTTAAAAATGAAATTTCTAAATAATCTACTCACATATGCTGAAAGGGAATAAAATGATAGTGTATTGAAGTTTAAAGGTAGTTCTGTATTGTGTAGCATGAGATAGTGCTTTCCGTGGTTTTCTTTTCTTCAGCATTATTTACTTTTATTGCCGCTGATTTGGAAGTGCTCACACCTGGCTCCCTGCACCTTGTGTCCAGATCTAGGTACATCACATCAGAGCTAATTCTATAGCTGTTCGGGAGTGCATTTGGACAGTCCAGGTAGCTGGCAGCGTCCGCAGGACCTGACTTTCCAGTTTATCTGTATTTTTGTTCTGTCTATCCCACACTTGTGCACAATTATATACACTATTGCAGTTTATAAATTCTTGTAGAGGCTCATGACTTGTGACTCCTGTTCCGTTGGGATGTTGTACTGGTTTGGGATGTCTAATCCTGGTGTTCGGGTATTTCTTTCTGATTATTCTATCACTGTTTATGCTTAAAAGAGGTTAAATGTGAGCTGATAGCTCCGTGTTTCTGTTGATTGGTCGGGCTGGCCTAGTAGTGTGCTGGGCACCATCACGACCAGGTTTGGGGTCGTGACATAACTAGACCGTGAACAACCAACCATCGTACATTAAGAATTTGATAGGTTTGATTTATAGTCATTAGGGCCTCCTAAAATGATCTACTAAACTTATCGAGTTGTTCCAAAGGATCAAACCGGCCAGTTATTATCTAAATTCCTTGTTGGCTCTCGATAAAATACTCGTTTGGCCGAGGGCTTCCAAACACATCGTAAGCTAACAGACCAGTAAATGATAATTCACTAAAATTTTATCTTTGTGAGATCGTCAATATTATACCGAGGGCGTCTTTAAAGTATACCGAACAAGAGGTCAATTATTTCAAGATATTTTCCCAGAAAATGATAGTGGGTCCTTTGTCTTGTAGATTAATGTTGTTCAAACTATCTTGAAGCTTTTCATTCTTTTCTAGTTCTCTAACTGACTCCACTTTCACTAAATTTTTACTTTAGCTTCAAAGTTAATTTGATCAGTACTAACAGTGTTCTCTCTACTGCTAACATGTCGAGAAATGAGTTATACGTGCAAGTACAAGTCCTAGTCCAACTATAAATATACATTTTTTGCTCAAACGAAGGATTTCATCGATAAGTTAAGTACGAGCGTGATTTGTTAGAGTTGCTACTACTAGTTACATCAAAAACCATATACATCCAAGTAAGGAAATAAACATAATAGAAAACAGAAAACATAAACAAGAGAAAGTGGGTGGGTGGGGGGGGGGAGGGGTCTTCAAAATAGAGAATCCTAATAGTAGTGATACCAATGGAATCAAAATGGTTAAGTTGTTGGGCGGTTGGATCTTGGATCGTTGACATCTACAGAAGCATGAATCTCTTGGCTTGTAACTGCCACTGGGTTGACCATCAAGTCGTGGGCTCTTTATAAAAGTACAATACCTCCTAAATGACCTATGCTGCAACTTAGATTAGATCAGTGTAGTTGAATTACACGATGAATCTCACTGTGCTCTACCATCCTTGTTTTTATAAGGCGTAGAATGGAAGGATTATTCCGTATGATTAAGAAGAATTAACCTAAAGTCATTCGTCCAACCACTTAGATTAAAGACAGTCGGTGGATATATCGTATATAAATAATTTATATAATTATGTGCATAACCATGTAATCTATGTATACTAATTATGAAAAGTAAACAATGATCCAGCTATTTATGTGTGACGACCCGACCCGTCGTCACGCAAGTTACAGCTTCGTTTTCCCCGTTCTTAGCTACTTTATGCTTCATTATTCGTATCTTATATGCTCTAGTTGGTTCGGAGAGGTTTTGATAGGAAATGAGATACTTAGTCTCTTTACGAAAGATTTGGTTTGAAAATATCAATCGGATATTGACTTATGAGTAGGGGTGGGCATAAAATCCGAAAAACCGAATTCCGAACCGAACCGAATTTATTCGGTATTTCGGTTTCGGTTTTTTTTGGTATTTCGGCCTAATTCGGTATTGTAATTTTGGTATTTCGGTATGGTCCTCAGTATTAAAATTCTAAAATTTCGGTATACCGAAATACCTAATTTTAAAAGACATTTTCGTAATAACCCAGCCCACTGCCCATCGCCCCAGTCCCAACGCCCAAGCCCAAACCTTTCTTTATTTAATTCCCAGCCCCAACCCAACGCCCCAACCCACTCTAAACTCTAATTTCTAAGGGTTAGCTTAGCTTAGTTGGCTATATGAATTATTCCTCTTATCCAATCTTAGTTTTTTTGCAATACTAAACACTTATGTCTATTCAGGAATCAGGATCATGTGTATGCCATGAGTTCAAATAAAATCTCATTTATGCTCTTCTGAACTCACTGTTCTTCTTCTTCTTTTGTTATCGGCTGTTATTAGGGTGCTGGACTTGCTAATTTAGGCAACACATGCTTTCTAAATGCGGTTTTGCAATCTTTCATGCACACAGTGCCTTTGCTTCAGCTCCTTACGTCGAATGATCATACATCGCCATGTGATAGTAAGGATTAACACAGAATTTTCTTTTGTTTTAAGCTGCTTTGAGTTATTTCAGTGTATTTGATTGTCTCAAATTTTCTATTCTTTATAGTTCGGAACAGATTTTTCATTCTTTCACAGTGATAGTTTCAGTTGTGCATGTGCACTGTTAGCATTGATTATTCAGCGATTATTAAACCGAAACCGTACCGAAACCGTACCGAACCAAAATAAAAAATACCGAACCGTACCGAATTATTTTGGTACAGTATTTGGTATACACAATTAATAAACCGAATACCGAACCGAAATTCTTAAATACCGAACCGAAATACTGAATGCCCACCCCTAACTATGAGTTAGAGGACTCGATGTGTTTTCCGGTGATTCGGTTAGCTTCGATGGAAGATTTATGACTTAAGAGCGTGATCAGAATTGATTTTGGAGGTCCAGTGTAGAATTAGGCTTGAATTGGCAAAGTTAGTATTTTTGTGAATTGCGGTTGATAGGTGAGATTTTGATTTGAGGGTTGGAATTGTATTTCGAGAGTTGTTATAGCTCTGTTAGGTGATTTAGGATGTGCGTGCAAACGTTTAGGTCATTCGGAGGTGTTTTGGTTGGGTTTTTGATCAAAGGTGTGTTTCGGAAGTTTTAGAAGAACTTAGGCTTGAATCTGATGTAATTTGATAGTTTGGGTGTTGTGTGTGGCATTTTGAAGATTGACGCAAGTTCAAATGATGTTTTAGGATGGGTTGGCACTTTTGATTGAGGTCCCGGGGGTCTCGGGGTGATTACGGATGGCCATCGGGATGAATTTTGGACTTGTGTAATTGCTGAGCTTGCTGGTTCTCGTACTTCTGCATCTGTGGAAATATGACCGCATATGCAGTTTTGCAGATGCGAAAAGGGGATCACAGGTGCGGATATTGTCTTAGAAGAGGATGATTTTCCGCAGATGTGGACCTAGACCGCAGAAGCAGTCCGTGCATTTAAGAGAATTTCTGCAGAAGCGCATGGTCGACCACGGAAGCGGAGTCCACAGGTACGGATTGTGATTGCAGAAGTGGTTCTTAGCAAATAGTGAAGCATAACATAAGGGGATGAATTTTGCAGAAGCGGAAACCGAAGATGCGGTAATGGGATCACATATGCGAAAAATTGTTTGGGCAGAAGGGTTTCAAAACTTCATTTTGTTCCGCGAGCTAAGGAATTTTTCCTCCATTTTTGAACATCTTTGAGAGCTTTTGCATGAGAATTGAAGGGGATTTCGATTGAGATTGATTGGAGGTGAGTTCTATGACCTATATACATGATTTAATGAACCAAGAAATTCATGAAATTTATCAAAAGGGAAGAACTAGGGCTTGAGTTTTGGTATTTCAAATTGGGTTTTGATGGGTCATTTGAGCTCGGATTTGGGAGTTCTTGATATGCATTGACTCGTGGTGAGATAAGAAATCTGTTGATATAAAATTTTTTGAAATTTGAAAAGTGGGCCTGGGGCTCTGGTTTTGAAAAATTCATGATTTTTGATGTGTTTTGATTCTTTTCGATTGAGTTATGTTCCCTTAGCCTATTGTGATATATTCGTTATGGTATTGATCAGATTCAATGTGTGAGGATGCCGATTTGTGAGGCAAGGGCATAGCAAGCTAGGATTTTGGTCGGCTTATAATGATAGTAAGTGATATCCTGAAGGTTTGAAACCCCGAATTTGCACAACGT
Organism: Nicotiana noctiflora; assembly: GCA_032618575.1. NCBI lineage: Eukaryota > Viridiplantae > Streptophyta > Magnoliopsida > Solanales > Solanaceae > Nicotiana > Nicotiana noctiflora. Next base: position 12,852 of record JASVEL010006425.1, read on the forward strand.
AGTGCTATATTGAGGTGAAACACGCGCTTTATGACGAGCGAATGGTTATTTACTACTGGGGATTGTGACTTCGTCCATCCCGATTGATATTTTTACCATGTATTTAACTGAGATGTGTTTGTTATCAACATGATTTGGGCTTCTTGCCATATTTTGGGTTTCATGCCGACTACTTGAGTCCTTCGTGGATTTTTCACCCTTTCCTTACTATTTGATATACTACTTGAGCTCCATCCTGTTGATTATAATGTTTCACAAACTCAACCACTTTAATTGAATTTTGAGATTTAAACGATATTTCCACTGTTGTTTGGGCTGAGCACAACTATTTTATTGACGCCCGAGGGGCTTATGATGTTTTCTGGACTAAGTGAGGTCGAGGGCCTAAGATACATTTATATATGTCATGAGGTGACTCGAGTGACATGGGGAGGCTTTTAGTCCTTGTGAGTGTTGTGAGGAGGCTTTCAAGCCTTGTGAGTGATGTGATGAAGCTTTTAGGCCTTATGAGTGATTTGAGAAGGCTTTCAGGCCTTATGTTGATATTGCGCTTGGGCTGTGAGGGGCCCCTCCAGAGTCTGCACACCCACAGTGAGTGCGGCTACCCATATGATCTTAGAGTAAGCTTGAGGGACTGATATTATGTTAAGTGATACTGAGCCCGAGGGGCTGATACTATTCTGAGCGATTGCTACTAGGCCGAGGGGAAGATTTTTACTCTCTATCAACTTGTTGTTTTACCTAATTTACCAGTTTCTTTAAGGAGATTTCATTGATTCTTTACTGTTTTTACTGTTACTGCATGATATAGAATTGCCTTGTGTATTTATGTGTATTCATGCCTTCGGTTATTATTTATTATTATTACTCACTGGGTCGGAGTACTCACATTACTCCTTGCACCATGTGTGCAGATTTAGGCATAGCAGAGTTCGCACCTAAGCACTGATTCATTCCAGACTAGGCAGCGAGTTGGAGTTACGAGGTAGTTGTTCACATCCGCATCCCCTTGTCTCCATTTTCCTCTATCATTTATGTTTAAGACAATTGTATCTGATATCATACTTTGTAGACTTATAGGAAACTCTATAGAAGCTCATGACTTGTGACACCCGATTTGGGCTGTGTTGGGTTGGTATCCCTTAATGTTATTGATGTTTCCGCATTATTGGCTATATTAAGCATGTGTTAGAACTTTTAATGGTAATTAATTACTTTAAAAGAGGTGTTTGCGTTAATCTGGCTGGCGTCATCTTCACAAGAGGCTCCACCATGACCAGGTATGGGAATTGGGTTGTGACAAGTTGGTATCAAAGCTTAGGTTACTGGTTCTCACGAGTCATGAGCTGGTTTAGTAGAGTCTCACAGATCGGAATGGAGACGTCTATACTTATCCTCGGGAGGCTGAACAACCTTTAGAAATACTTCACATTCTTGAAATTCTTGTCGTGCAAACTTGTTGATCCGAGTACTAAATTTCTCTTTATTTTATCCTCTCATAGATGGTGAGGAAACGAGCTGCCGGATGTGACAAACGACCACCAGTACCACCCACTGAGGCCACCAGAGGACATGGATGCCGTTGTGGTCGTATCAGAGGTAGAGCAACAGGGGAAGCACCTGTTGATCCTCCAGTTGCCCCAGCTCAGGACCAGGATCCAGCAGCACCAGTTCAGGAACAAGCTGTGCCATCATGATTCCGGGTCTTCATGAGACTTTGGCTCAAATTTTGACAATTTGTAATGGCTTGGCTCAAGTAGTATCGGCCACCACAACAGAAGCAACTTTGTAGGCTGGGGGAGGCAATCAGACCCCCACTTCTCGCACACCTAAGTAGGTAGTTCATGGATTATAGACTCTAGAGGTACCTCCAACTCAGCCAGTTACACCAATGCAGGACTTCAGGGTTCCATCTATGCTCATCGATTACTAATAGTACTAGTTTGAAAGGCTCGTTGGAATTGATCCGCTACAGGATTAACATTATACACAATATAAGCACCCGAAGTACTAAACAGAATAGGTATTAGCTTGGTAATGGTTGGAGTAGCAAACTTGGATTCGAAAAGAATCTCATTTTTTGGTAGTACGAAGGGGGAATCCGAATCCGATTTTTTGAGGAACGTATTGAGAGAGAATTGGATTTGGTTAGATAATGTGTGGTTGGTAAATGATAATAGGTGAATTTGACTATAATTATGCCCTAAATAATAACACTTTGTTGTTGAATTAATGTTGTTTATGATGACAAAATGCTTTGATTAGTGTTTATTGGTATGTTATAGGTACATATGATACATTGGATGCTAAAAGGAGCTATTTTGGAGTCACATGTTGAAGAAAAGGCCAAGTGAAGAGTTGAAGTGATGTAAGCTTGAAGAATCAGAGAAAAATCAGAAGTACTGTTCATCCGCGGTTCACTCGCGATCACGGATGAACCGCGAAAAAACAAGCTCTCTGAACTTTTCGGAAGAATCAGAGGACTGCTCTGTTTGCGATTCGCCCGCGGCCGCGGACGAACCACGGAAGGCGCTGCAGAATGTTTCCTAGTGTTGTACAAATTCAATTTTTAAGCCCTAAAACCTCTATATAAACCCCTAGTTCACCCAATAGAGGCAAGTTGTGTATTTTTCACTACTTTTGCAAGACAATTTGTAAGAGAGATCTCTCTCAACTCATTCCTTTATTTTATATCAAGTATTTATTTTATGAATTCAATTATTATTCTTGTTTCTTTGAGCATGAGTAGCTAAATCATTTTCTAAGGTTTTGATGGAACCTATTGAGTGATGAATTTATTGTTTATGTGATTACAAATTGTTAGCTAGATTTTTTCAACTTCATTCTTGTTGTAGTTAATTGGTAGGATCCCCAATTAGCTGTGCCTATTTAGTGTGCATAACTTGGAAAAGAGTGCATATTTAGGTTTATTGTTGAACAACACCACACCTAGGTTATTGGAGGAATCTATAACTTTAGGCGTAAAGACGGGGTTAGGAATAACGAAGTCTTGGGTGCAATCTTAAGTGAACTATTCAAATTAAAGCTAGCTAGGGTAGCTCGGGAGAGTGCACTAGTAAATTATTGTAATTGCTCGGGAGAGGGTTACGATACAAATAACGTTCATGATTGATAGAATATATTAACAATTTGTATGAGCATAACGATAAGGGATTCCATCAATAAGGGAAATCAATACCTTAGTCTTTCTCCATATTATTTTAACCAACATTCAATTCTTTCTTTTTAGCCTTTTTAATTCTTGCAAAGGTAGTAGTTCGAAAATCTACAAACATATACTCAAAATTTTGGGAACTTGATTCGGAAGTGTTCTTGGGTTGTGAATGTTGTAATTGGTAGGTTAATTCCCTGTGGGATCGATCTTGGACTTATTATACCGGGTTATATTGACTACGACCGTTGCTTGGACGTGAATCAATTTTGGCGTCGTTGCCGGGGACTTAACGGAATTATCAATTGCCATTGACAGAACTTCAAGATTCTTGTGTAGTCAGGTTCTTTCTACACTTTACATTGAATATTTTGACGGTTGTTGATTTGGGTACTCAGGTGCATGCCTAGAAAATCTGCAAGGACTGGAGAACTTATTGAAGGACTCTCAGACCCCGAGTAAACTTTCCGGGCACGTAACAAGGCTATCAAACAAACTCAGCAATCTCAACAACCCATGAAACTAGACTTCGACATGGGTGACGTAAACGAACTAAACCAGCAAGCCGGGTTAAATATGCAAGAGGCGCAGGAGGCACAGGAAGGTGTACTATATGACTGGGCACAACCCACAGCGGATAATCTGGCAACTGCCATCGTTGTGCCAGCAATTCAAGATGAGTCCTTCCAGATTACTAACAACATGCTACACTTGTTGCAAAACACAGGATTATTCTCTGGGTCTCAGGTTGAAGATCCACAGCATCACCTGAAGAACTTTCTCTCGATATACAAGACACAAAGGCAACCGAATGTGACTCCGGAAGCCATCAGACTATTGCTCTTTCCGTTCTCAATTACAGGAGCTGCACAGGTATGGCTAAACTCACTCCCCATAAACTCTATTGCAACTTGGGATGAGTTAGTCAAGCAATTCCACAACAAGTTTCATCCACCTAACAAGACAGCTCAACAAATTGATGAGATTGTGAGCTTCAAGTAGAAACCAATGGAGACATTACATGAAACTTGGGGCAGATTCAAGGGTATGCTTGTTATGTGTCCTCACCATGGGATTCCAGAGAAGATGTTGGGTGTAACGACCCAGCCGGTCATTTTAGAAAATTACGCCCCAATCCTCAATTTAGCTATTTCCCTAAGTTCATTTATGCTATTGTGGTTTGCTGGGAGAGTCGGCCCTGAAATTTGAAGTATTTTGGGACACTTAGTCCCTAAATGAGAGCTTTAAAGATAAAAAATGGTCCGTAACCGGAACAGTGTTAAGACGATCTCGGAACGGAAATCCGATGGTTCCATTAGCTCCGTTGGGCGATTTCGGGGTTGGGAGCGCGTTCGGAATGTATTTTGGAGGTCCTTAGCTCAATTAGGCTTGAAATGCCGAAGGTAGAAATTTTGGCGAAATCCGAACGATAGGTGAGATTTTGATTCGGGGGTCGGAATGGAATTCTGACAATTTCTGTAGCTTCGTTATGTGATTTTGGATATGTTCGCAAATTTTCAGGTCATTCGGACGTCGTTTGGTTGGGATTTAGATCGGATGTGCAATTCGGAAAGTTTTAAGAAATTTAGGCTTGAATTCGATGTGAATTATGGGTTTTGATGTTGTTAGACGTGTTTTTATGATTGGAATAAGTTCGTATCGTGTTTTGGAGTATGTTGGTGGTTTTCGTTGGGGTCCCGGGAGCCTCGGGATGAATTCAAACCATCAAGCGGGCATTTGGAACTTGGAAATTCTGCAGAAAATGCAGCAGCAGTGTAGCAGACTTTAAGCCTTCGCGTTCACGTGGCAATGGCCGCGTTCGCGTAGGAATGGTAGGGCTAAGCATCGCGTTCGCGTCCCTTGAGTCGCGATCGCGTAGAAGGAAAAGAGGAAACACCGCGTTGGCGTCCCAGGTGTCGCGTACGCGTAGAAGAAAAAGGTCGATTGGAAGGTTGTTCTTCGCGAACGCGTGGGAGTCGTCGCGTTCGCGTTGAGGAAGGGGAATTTGTGCTTCGCGGACGCGTGGGGAGTGTCGCGTTCGCGATGGGTAATTTTTGCAGGTCATCGCGAACGCGTGGGTTACTTCGCGTTCGCGTAGAAGAAGTTGGGCTGTTCATCGCGAACGCATGAAGAGTAACGCGAACGCGTAGAGTAATGGGGTCTGACAGTGAGTTTAATTACAGAACAGAACCAGTCACGGGTTTCATACCCCAAAATGCCATTTTTGAGTTCTAGAGAGAGAATCTCACGGGAATTGCTGGGAATTCATCGGGGATTCGTCGGAGGTAAGTTTTGTGGCTTAATTACATCATTTTAACATGAAATCCTTGGTTAAATTTCTGTAAATGGAAGATTAAAGGTGGGTTTGAGCCCTAGGCCTAAATTGAAGAAAAACACCGATTTGAGTGGGCAAAGGGAGTCCGATTTTGGTAAAATTTATATGCCTAGATTCGTATTGAGATAAGGAACCCGAATAAATAATTTTTGTGATTTTTTGATAAACGTACCGGAAGTTGGGTTTTGGCAACTTGTGGGTTTTGGTGAATTTTGAGTTAATTTGATTGGGTAATGCCCAATTGGCCTATTTTGATGTGATTCTATTGATTTTTATCAGATTCTACACTTGTGGAGGCCGACATTCGCGGTAAGAGAGTTGTTTCATAGCGGTTTTGTACCGGAGTTGAGGTAAGTGGCTTGTCTAACCTCGTGTGGGGGACTTTCACCCCTAGGATATTATGTGATACTTTAAATGCCTTGTACGCGAGGTGACGGGCGTGTACATGCGCTGGTTGTTGAATACATACTTTACTTAAAATGTTCGATGAGTGATATTCCTGTTTTTAGCTGTAAAATTCGATATTCCTACCCGATAGCAGTTAGAAAAGCATGACTAGGTAGTATTTAACCTTCTAGTTGCCTAATTGTCTTGCTTGAGTTTTCTTGGTAATCGCTGGCGCTGTTTATCGGCAAAGTTATAGTTAAGCATATTATACTTCTCTCTGTGTATTCCTTTACTTGCTGTGTCTGTGGACTACCGGTTCGATTCCCGAGATCCTGAGTTATTGGAAGGGACTACGGGTTCGATTCCCGAGATCCTGAGTTATTGGAAGGGACTACGGGTTCGATTCCAGAGACCCGGCGTGATATTGGTAGGGACTACGGGTTCGATTCCCGAGATCCTGAGTTATTGGTAGGGACTATGGGTTCGATTCCCGAGATCCCGAGTTATTGGTAGGGACTACGGGTTCGATTCCCGAGATCCTGAGTTATTGGTAGGGACTACGGGTTCGATTCCCGAGATCCTAAGTTATTGGTAGGGACTACGGGTTCGATTCCCGAGATCCCGAGTTATTGGTAGGGACTGCGGGTTCGATTCCCGGAGATCCCGAGTTATTGAGATATTTTTGAGACATGGGCTGCGGGTTCGATTCCCGGAGACCCAGAGGTACTGAGAATGGGAATGTGGGTTCAATTCCCACGTGTCCTGTATTTGTTTTATTGAGTTGGTTATTTGTTGTTAGCTTAATTGTAGACATTTGCAGTAATCATCTTATTGTTGTTATTTCAGAAATTATTATCATTTAAACTATTTATTATTGTTATCATCATTATATTATTGTTTCTCAGTAGGGCCCTGACCTTCCTCATCACTACTCCATCGAGGTTAGGCTTAGCACCTACTGAGTACCGCCGTGGTGTACTCATGCTACTCTTCTGCACACTTTTGTTGTGCAGATCCAGGTACATCAGGACAGGCTCATACTAAGTGATATCAGCAGCACATTTGGAGACCTCGAGGTACGATCTGCTACGTCCGCGGATCCGGAGGCTCTCCTTCTATTCTGATAGTTTTGGTAGATGTTTCTCCTTCCTTTCGTTGTTTAGATACTCTTTACACATAGAGCCACAATTGTATTTCTCTTTTAGTCTGTGTTATCCGTAGGATTCTGGGTCTTGGTGGTGTTATATACAGTGTGTTCTTGACGGGTGTATGTGCCAAGCGGCACGGATTACACTTTATTTATATTATTCCGTTGTTATCTTATCTTTAACGTTCATAACTTGTATATTCCGCAACGTGTTAGGCTTACCTAGTCGTGGGGACTGGGTGCCATCACGACATGTTCACGATTGGTGAACTAGGGTCGTGACACCAACCATGAAAGACAACTCTCAAAGGAGTCACGGGACACGGACCGGTTACTTAGAGTCTCGCTGATCGATACAGAGACGTCTGTATTTATCTACGAGGGGCTATGTAACTGTTTAGGAAGCTCTTCAATTCTTTGAATTCCTTATCGTGCGCCATTTATTCAGTTGGAGCCTATGTCATATGTTCTTTTGCATCCACTCGTGTATTGAAATTTCGCACTCGTTATTAAGTATGTGCCGACGGTTCGTGACGCTGCAGAAGGATTTCAAGGGAGTCAAGAATTTGCTCCATCATTATTACCACATGTCATCCATATCGATAATGCAAGAGAATTGAGAGATCTTTAATTGTGCACATGTGGGTGCACTAGGTTCTGACATTCGGTTGATAAGTACGGTCTTGAGAAGGTTTACTTAACTGCCTAATCGTCACGGTAATGATAGAATCACAAGTTGGATATAGATCTAAAGATAGTTGGTGGTAATAAATACTATATGGTTCACATGAGATATCTATTTAGCAAAGGATTCAGCCAGCGGAGATACTGGGGGAAATGAGTTTAACTATCTTAAGAAGGACATGTACCAAACGAATGTCTTGGGCTGTCTTATGATGAAGACGTGTAAATGATAAAGGCTATTGTCATGGATTAGTGAGATGTATCGTAAGGCTTCGTGCCAAGTGAAAAGATTTCACTATCAACGATCAAATGATGGGTCATGTGTCATATCAGACTTGGCCTGCAATGTATTTATGTGCTATTCAAAAGGTTCTTGAAAACTTGCGGATGGGCAATAGTTGGGGCTCGTATGGTATGATGTTGGGACTTTTGATGTTCCTGTGTCCCTAATAAACTCTACATTTTATTATCAGCAGGGAAATATTCGACAAAGGCTACATGGTGCTTCGTAGGCGTGTGCGGATCATAGTATGTTTTAAGATGTCGTTGGTAGAGAATGCTCGGTGCATGGAGCGGGAAGATGTTTGGTTGTATTGGGATGAGGTCATACCTCATGGTGTCAGAATGCTAATAGAGCACAGGTGGATATATTCGTTGGATCAAGTGAATTGCAGTTGAATAAGAGTAAATGACTTGAGAGAATGGTTAAAATGTGTTCGAGAGTTGTGTAATTGTGGCCTTGAGCTAAGTGGGAACACCACTTAAGATTGGGTTGCATGGTTAATTACCTGTGTGAATTCTGGATATTAGCGTATTAATGGGTTATTGCAGCTACGGAAAAAGACCATGAGTGGTAATTTGAGTATATGTATTGTTGAATGCATGTTATGGTTAGCCTTACTTGCTCATGTTCAAACTTGAGGAAAGATTCATGATTTATGCCTCGTATAGGTGCAGGCTTCGCGGGAAGTGATTCCGCTAGGTGCTTTATCGAGAGGGTATTCATATGTTATAAACATTCAGTAGAGTTGGTTGCGTACTAGGCCAAGTCAGGGCCGGATGGTTCTCAATAAGCGGTCCTAGTGAATTCAAGAGGTAAAGTGTGGTGCATGATAATTCTGAGTCTATAAGTGTCACACTCAAGCTTTTGAAAAAAAAAAAAATTTCTATGATGTTATGACTTGTGGCATAGCATTTGAGAGACATGAAATGGTCGTCATTTTTGAGACACCATGGCCTCATGATTTAAGGTCACTCGGGGTGAGTGCGGTTGGAATAAGTTAGGCATTGAAGGGAGATATTAATATTTCTAAGGCAATCAAGGATAAGTTGGAAGGAAGTAGATTGATTAGCCATAGTTGAGTTGGCATATTGGTGTCAGTGATCAGTTCATGCAGCGTGATCGAGTTATGCATGTGATTTGTGGCGGTACATTTGAGGCTTGTCGGCCGCTGTGATTGGTGTTATTCTGAAGTATTCTTCTGTTAGGGTCTGTTATGAGTAGGCGGATCTTGTAAAGGGTTATGGTGGCTTGGACCACTACTTGGAGATTGGTATATTCAACGGTTATGAGAACTCGCCTGTGTGTTGCTATAGTTCTCCTGAAATAAGTTAAATGGAAAGTCTTATGTGATGGAGTATTAGCCTATCGTCAGTTCTAGAGTTGTGATGGAAATTATGTCTATCGTATATCGGCACGTGAGGTGCGGGGAGTAGTATGAAATTTGAAGTAAGGACCGAGGTCACAGTTTGGTCAATGAATGTGATATAAAGAGCTCGGATGAGCAGGAAAGGAGTTTCAGTGTTTTGAGTAAGATGAGTATGAACGTCAGTATCACTTGAGATCGGTATTCTGTGAGAAAGGCTTTGCATCCCGGTTAGGGACTCCTGATCGCTTTTCAGTGTTAGTGCAGCCGGTGGGTTGACTGTGCAGGCCCGTTTAAGTATTCAGAATATGGTGGGAGCTTGTCCCACAAGAAGATTGTATAAGTATGACATGTAGTCACTTGATTGATTAGAAATTTAAACCAAGTATGAGGATTTTGATGATATCATCCATTGAGAACTTATGCCTGGAAGGCACTCTGCTTATTGGGTTATAGACCTGTGAAATACTATTGACTTAGCTTGGCACGACCAGGATAGACTTAAGGTCGGTGGATAGATTTAAATGTGGATGTGAGCCTTGCGTCAGGCCAGTTATGTTTCTTCCAGCAATGCGCCCTTTATGGAGGGATAGTCGCGGTCTTATTTTCGCGGTTAGTTAATTCATGTAAAGATATATTGCACCGTATGGGTGTGAGACGGCTTGGTAAGTTCCTTATGTGTTGGGGTTCCGCTCATCGGTGATGTTATATGAACATGATGGCTCTTGAGACTCAGATCTTATATCACACCTCAGTTGTGCTTGAGTTTGTAGCATATAGCGCTATATGTTTCATTGTGTCTGATATTATGCACCTTAGTGTGCTTATGATCGATATTCAGTATTTTGATGTGACGAGCTATTCAGCTCGACATATGACTCCTTGTGTGAGTTTTATATTGTTGGGGTCGGATGGCACGCCGCCATGATTATGTGGTTGGGATCGGGTGGTACGCCGCCATGGTTATATTGTTGGGATCGGGTGGCACGCCGCCATGGTTATATTGTTGGATTGGGTGGCACGCCGCCATGTGTATATTGCTGGGGTCGGGTTGCACGCCACAACAGTGATGTTTATTTCAGTGTCTATAATTGCTTTTATGTGTTCTGTTTCCTATTTTCTGAGGAGGTCCATCTTTATGTGAGAGTTGAATAGTTCTCTCTAGTGTTCGCCTTCCTTTGTATCACGTACGTATTAGTGGGTTACTAGCACATTGTGTCATCTAGTGGGACTGTCCGATGTGGCTTATCGCCTGAGTAGTTCGTACTGGGTGAGATGAGATTATTTGATTTGGGGTCAGTGCATATTGATTATATGAAGTATATTATAGAGGAAAGGATCATCCTCTAGTTTAGGACAAGGTAATGGATCTTGTCAGGAGTATAGACCCAATGAATTGTTGATTCAGTAGTTGGTTATGGATATCAACACATCTCTTCCATCGTGTCGGTATTGTAAAAGTTGGAACGAGACCTATGTAGATCATGAGGTGTGATGGGAGCATCTGATTCGTTGAATTTTTGGCTAATTTGATCATAAAATATTATCGTGGTCCTGTGGATTTTGTGTTGCAAGGTAAGAATCCCGCAAGGTTATGCAGTCATGTTTGAGGACGGCGTTTGAGGATTATTGAGTGATCTCTTGATGAAAACAAGCCTGACACAGAATTCCGGATGTTGGAATTAGGATCTAAGACTTAATTGTTTAAACAAGAGGGAATATCTTCAGATATATCAGGCTAATGTGCTCAGCTGAGTCCTAGATTTATTGGCCCTTTTGAGATTTTGAGGCATGTTGGGGAGGTTGCTTATGAGTTGGCCTTATCTCCCAGCCTAGACGGAGTCCATTCCGTATTTCATGTCTCTATGCTTCGGAGATACCATGGTGACCCGTCACATAGGTTGGATTTCACTTCTGTTCAGCTAGACGAGGATCTGTCTTATGTTGAGGAGCCAATAGCCACTCTAGACAGGCATGTCAGAAAGCTAAGGTCAAAGAACATCGCTTCGGTAAAGGTTCAGTGGCGGGGTCAGCCGGTCGAGGGGCAACTTGGGAGACCGATCAGGATATGCGTAGCCAGTACCCCCATCTTTTCACCACTCCAGGTGTGTTTTCTATGCTCGTTCGAGGACGAACGAATCTTTAAGTGTTGGAAGATGTAACGACCCGGCCGGTCGTTTTAGAAAATTACGCCCCAATCCTCAATTTAGCTGTTTCCCTAAGTTCATTTCTGCTATTGTGGTTTGCCGGGAGAGTCGGTCCTGAAATTTGAAGTATTTTGGGACACTTAGTCCCTAAATGAGAGCTTTAAAGATAGAAAATGGTCCCTAACCGGAACAGTGTTAAGACGATCTCGAAACGGAAATCCGATGGTTCCATTAGCTCCGTTGGGCGATTTCGGGGTTGGGAGCGCATTCGAAATGTATTTTGGAGGTCCTTAGTTCAATTAGGCTTGAAATGCCGAAGGTTGAAATTTTGGCGAAATCCGAACGATAGGTGAGATTTTGATCCGGGGGTCGGAATGGAATTCCGACAATTTCTGTAGCTTCGTTATGTGATTTTGGATATGTCCGCAAATTTTCAGGTCATTCGGACGTCGTTTTGTTGGGTTTTAGATCGGATGTGCAATTCGGAAAGTTTTAAGAAATTTAGGCTTGAATTCGATGTGAATTATGGGTTTTGATGTTGTTAGACGTGTTTTTATGATTGGAATAAGTTCGTATCGTGTTTTGGAGTATGTTGGTGGTTTTCGTTGGGGTCCCGGGGAGCCTCGGGATGAATTCGGACCATCAAGCAGGCATTTGGAACTTGGAAATTCTGCAGAAAATGCAGCAGCAGTGCAGCAGACTTTAAGCCTTCGCGTTCGCGTCACAATGGCCGCGTTCGCGTAGGCATGGTAGGGCTAAGCATCGCGTTCGCGTCCCTTGAGTCGCAATCGCGTATAAGGAAAAGAGGAAGCACCGCGTTCGCGTCCTAGGTGTCGCGTACACATAGAAGAAAAAGGTCGATTGGAAGGTTGTTCTTCGCGAACGCGTGGGAGTCGTCGCGTTCGCGTTGAGGAAGGGGAATTTGTGCTTCGCGGACGCGTGGGGAGCGTCGCGTTCGCGATGGGTAATTTTTGCAGGTCATCGCGAACACGTGGGTTACTTCGCGTTCGCGTAGAAGAAGTTGGGCTGTTCATCGCGAACGCGTGAACAGTAACGCGAACGCGTAGAGTAATGGGGTCTGGCAGTGAGTTTAATTACAGAACAGAACCGGTCGCGGGTTTCATACCCCAAAACGCCATTTTTGAGTTCTAGAGAGAGAAACTCACGGCAATTGCTGGGAATTCATTGGGGATTCGTCGGAGGTAAGTTTTGTGGCTTAATTACATCATTTTAACATGAAATCCTTGGTTAAATTTCTATAAATGGAAGATTAAAGGTGGGTTTGAGCCCTAGGCCTAAATTGAAGAAAAACACCGATTTGAGTGGGCAAATGGAGTCCGATTTTGGTAAAATTTATATGCCTAGATTCGTATTGAGATAAGGAACCCGAATAAATAATTTTTGTGATTTTTCGATAAACGTACCGGAAGTCGGGTTTTGGCAACTTGTGGGTTTTGGTGAATTTTGAGTTAATTTGATTGGGTAATGCCCAATTGGCCTATTTTGATGTGATTCTATTGATTTTTATCAGATTCTACACTTGTGGAGGCCAACATTCGCGGCAAGAGAGTTGTTTAATAGCGGTTTTGTACCGGAGTTGAGGTAAGTGGCTTGTCTAACCTCGTGTGGGGGACTTTCACCCCTAGGATATTATGTGATACTTTAAATGCCTTGTACGCGAGGTGACGGGCGTGTACATGCGCTGGTTGTTGAATACATACTTTACTTAAAATGTTCGATGAGTGATATTCCTGTTTTTAGCTGTAAAATTCGATATTCCTACCCGGTAGCAGTTAGAAAAGCATGATTAGGTAGTATTTAGCTGTCTAGTTGCCTAATTGTCTTACTTGAGTTTTCTTGGTAATCGCTGGCGCTGTTTATCGGCGAAGTTATAGTTAAGCATATTATACTTCTCTTTGTGTATTCCTTTACTTGCTGTGTTTGTGGACTGCGGGTTCGATTCCCGGAGATCCTGAGATTTATTGAGATGTGGACTACGGGTTCGATTCCTGAGATCCTGAGTTATTGGTAGGGACTACGGGTTTGATTCCCGAGATCCTGAGTTATTGGTAGGGACTACGGGTTTGATTCCCGAGATCCTGAGTTATTTGTAGGTACTACGGGTTTGATTCCCGAGATCCTGAGTTATTGGTAGGGACTACGGGTTCGATTCCCGAGATCCCGAGTTATTGGTAGGGACTACGGGTTTGATTCCCGAGATCCCGAGTTATTGGTAGGGACTACGGGTTCGATTCCCGAGATCTTGAGTTATTGGTAGGGACTATGGGTTCGATTCCCGAGATCCTGAGTTATTGGTAGGGACTATGGGTTCGATTCCCGAGATCCTGAGTTATTGGTAGGGATTACGGGTTCGATTCCCGAGATCCTGAGTTATTGAGATATTATTGAGACATGGGCTGCGGGTTCGATTTCCGGAGACTCAGAGGTACTGAGAATGGGAATGTGGGTTCAATTCCCACAGGTCCTGGATTTGTTTTATTGAGTTGGTTATTTGTTGTTAGCTTAATTGTAGACATTTGTAGTAATCATATTATTGTTGTTATTTCAGAAATTCTTATCATTTAAACTGTTTATTATTGTTATCATCATTATATTATTGTTTCTCAGTAGGGCCCTGGCCTTCCTCGTCACTACTCCATCGAGGTTAGGCTTGGCACTTACTGAGTACCGCCGTGGTGTACTCATGCTACTCTTCTGCACACTTTTGTTGTGCAGATCCAGGTACATCAGGACAGGCTCATACTTAGTGATATCAGTAGCACATTTGGAGACCTCGAGGTATGATCTGCTACGTCCGCGGATCCAGAGGCTCTCCTTCTATTATGATAGTTTTGGTAGATGTTTATCCTTCCTTTCATTGTTTAGATACTCTTTACACATAGAGCCACAGTTGTATTTCTCTTTTAGTCTGTGTTATCCGTGGGATTCCGGGTCTTGGTGGTGTTATATACAGTGTGTTCTTGACGGGTGTATGTGCCAAGCGGCACGGATTACACTTTATTTATATTATTCCGTTGTTATCTTATCTTTAACGTTCATAACTTGTATATTCCGCAACGTGTTAGGCTTACCTAGTCGTGGGGACTGGGTGCCATCACGACATGTTCACGATTGGTGAACGAGGGTCGTGACATTGGGTCAAAGGTTCTACATGGGGCTTTTAGATAGCATGAAGAATATTGTAGATGCTTCAGCAGGTGGGGCTTTTCTGAGCAAGACTTGGAGAGAGAGCCAAAATTTGCTAGACAAGATGGCTCAAAATTCCGGGTGGACAACCAGGAATTCTCCTATCACACCAGTGGTACACTCTGTACCTCTGAATCCATCCAGCACTATGGAGGAGAACATGGAAACCTTATTGACACAAATGAGCATCCTGACAAAGAAGGTGGAAGAATGAGGTTCACATTGTAGATACTACCAATGGTGGTTTATGCACATCTTGCATTAGCCAACCCATAGGTAATCCATGGGCTGCAGACCAAGAACATCATCATCAGCATGAGGATATGAACTATGTATCAAATTTTGGAGGACAGAGACAAGGTAATCCGAGTTGGGGTCAGCAGGCTCCACAGCAACACAGGCCTCCACAACTACAGTATAATGCAGCAGGTATGAGGCCACCACACAACATGGCTCCATATCCTAGACCTCAGAATTTTGGCAATCAGCAGCAGGGATACCATCCACCTCCACCATAGCATGGGGGTAGACATAACGACGGGTTCGCAGAGTTGAAAGCTATGATGCAACAGGTAATCAGGTCAAATGCCAAAACCAATAAGAGGATAGATGCCCATGATGCGGCCATCAAGAATATTGAAGTACAGGTGGGCCAGATTGCTATGTCTCTCAACAATCGTCCTCAAGGGACATTGCCTGCAGACACACAAACAAACCCAAAAGACCAAGTCCTGTCACACCTCATTTTGGCTCGCCTACCCCGAAGGGTAGATGCGTAAGGGAGTTTTTCCAATTTAAGTGACAATATTCGAAATGGGATTATTTATTATTTCGGAGTCGCCACTTGGAATAAATTATGGTGTCCCAAGTCACCGATTTATTTAAATCCCAAGTCGAGGAAATTTCGACTTTCCAAATGGAGTCTGCAAACCATAAATTCTAAGTAAGGAATTCTGTTGACCCGAGGGAAGGTGTTAGGCACCCCTGGATCCCGTGGTTCTAGCACGGTCGCTTCAATTATTATAAATGGGTAAACATACTTGATTTTATACATGTTTATAAATTATATGCTCTAATTAAACTTTAAACCACTCTATTAATTTGAAACCGTACCAAAAGAAAAACTAATTACAACATAGACTCGGACTTTTGAAAAATAGGTAAATAATAAAAAAAATATCCGGATAACTTATTTTGAAACTATGCCGATTAAAGCCGTTGTAAAACTAAACCAAAAAATCAATTATTTAACAGTATATCCCTTAAAATTATTTCCAATTAAAGACCCGTACCAAATGATGTATTATTTCATAGCTTTTTAACTTAAGGCCGAAGATTGAACGAAAAGGTATAAACTAACGGAAAATTGATCAGAATATGCGAAATAGAAATAGTTCGCCTTGGTCCATTATTAAAAGTAAGATTGTTTACTTTGGATTTTTACTATCCTTAATCCGATGTTAATTGACGAAATCGAAACTATGCGATTAAAGTCGGACTAGCATTGGCATCTAAAAGTATTGGCTATTTATCTTGTTTGCTTAACTACAAATGGATTTTAAGAAAAATCAAATGAAGAAATTTGAAAATGATTCAAAACACCTTATATTAATAGCCAACATCAATCAAACTAACACCTTAAACATGCTTAAACTACTTGACTTTAACAAATTACCTATTTAAAATATCAAAGAGCATCCCGATCTCAATTGGCTAGTTTTACATACACAAGTCCAAACATATATTAAAAATAGAAACTAGTTAAGCATAAATGAAAAACTGATATCTATTTTAAACAATATTCCAAAAATAATCCAAGTTTACAATGATGGACAATACAAGCCTAGTAGATTTTAATTCAAATTATACATAACGAAAGTAAAAAAAACTAAGTAGACATACATAACTGTGTGCACTCTTATACCCTCAATGACTAACAGTACAATCCCTAATACAACTAACAGTCCCCAATTTAATAGATATCTAACGAAATCATTCATATGAAGGCCTCACGACAATATTCAAAACATGCTTTCATTTCATTTCCAGTAAAAGAATAGACAGCCCAAGGATGTGTACCTGGAATTCAAAAAGCAAGAGAGGAGGTCAGTGATTTGTTCGGCAGTGAACAAAGAAGCAAAACAACAGTAGCAGTAAC
Organism: Nicotiana noctiflora; assembly: GCA_032618575.1. Classification (NCBI taxonomy): domain Eukaryota; kingdom Viridiplantae; phylum Streptophyta; class Magnoliopsida; order Solanales; family Solanaceae; genus Nicotiana; species Nicotiana noctiflora. The sequence continues at coordinate 29,735 of JASVEL010006425.1, forward strand.
ACCCAATTTCCAGCAGTAGATCGAAGAAACAATATCCCAAAAGAGAACAAGAAATCCCAGCAATGGGCTAAAACAAAACTGAGAATCTTATAGATGTCAAACAACCAACTCAACACCAAAACATTCACAAATGAGCCCCAAACAACTTTCAGATAACTTCGGACAGAATCTAACTCGAATAAAACAAAGATGGAAGATTCAAACTGTTCGAAAATAATTTTTGGGACTCAAAATCAGTACAACAGTATTACGGGATAAGATTTCCTTTCTTTTTTTAGGCTAAATACCACTCTTGAACTCACTGAAAACAGTTTTTAATGACTGACAAACTCTCAGAAAATCAGCAGTCTCTCTTTCTCACTATTGCCTCTAAGAATATCAAAGAATGTGTCTGTTTAAATATGTTTTTCAGGATATCAGTGTGTATTCTGAAAATCTGTTATTCAAAGAGGTGAATCTATGTAAGAAGCTCTCTTTTTTGGAGGTTGTCTGTCCTTTTGTTATGAGAATTCCCCTCTTTTATAGCCTTAAAATCCAAGTTAGTAGCCCCTTTTTAATCAATTAAAAATCTGTCTAGCCCACTCAAACACTGTTTAAGCATGATTTTTCATTTAAGAACTCTAAAGTTTTAAAGACTAAGTGGAATACTTAGCTTCCCAGCACATTTTTTAAATCATGGACTAAACCTGATGCTGGTTTCCACTTCTCAGTGCTTAAACAGGCCGCATTTGCAGTATTAGATTCTCTTTTGATCCCTTTTTTAAACACCAATTTCAGGATGTCTTTAGTGTTTAATTAACAAACCATTTAACTAATTTCAATTAAGATCAATAGCTATAACCAATCAACAATTTTAAACTGAAATCAAAACAATCTAAGGCTCGGTCACAAATAGGGAATCCTAACAGTTGTAGTTAAATCATGGTTCAAACAGAAACACATAATTAGTTTGACGACATTCGACTAATCGATCACGACATGTATAATCGATAAAGAACAAGTCGATAAGTCAGTGATTCAAACAATCTCGGCCAAAGATGGAAAAATACGAAACTAATTATTCAACAACGCTAATCGAAGCGAATACGTATTCTACAACATACACAATCCAATGAACAACTCAGAATTTAGAATTGACCAAACAAAGGGTCTTTGAGAAGAGATCAACAGAAAAGAAATTAATCAATAACAAAACCACAACAAAAGCGAAAACAACAAATGAAAACATACTAATCAACAAAAATAAATAGAAAGTCGAAAAGAAGAGAAAAGGACATACCTTAAACAAAAAAATAGGAAATCAGTAGACTTGGACTCAAATAAATTGAACCTTTTGATGCCAAACGGGCTGTAATCGAGTGTTCTCAAATGAGAACTAGTCGACTACAACCTATTGGAACCACAAAATTTCCAAACGAGCAAAAAATTCTGCTTTTGGCTCTTGAAACTCAATCTTTGGGTTCGAATACTTCTGGTTGGATTCTTACCATATTAATGGTGGATTGGTGATTGGGTAGGTAAGGTGAAGGGTGGGTATGAGTTTGGGATTGAATGGAGGCGGCACCGCCACTAGGAAGCAGTGGCGGCTAACTAGGATTCCTGGCAATCGAATGATATTCGAGGGAATCTGGTATGATTTGAAGTTAACTGATAAGGGGATCGAGACAGGGAGGTTGAAACGAGCTCAGGATGTAAAGATGGGGGCATTTGGCCACCGTCCGCCGTCGCAGGCGAATTCAGGTGGGCGGAGGACGGCGGGGACGGCAGGTAGGGTTAGAGGCGAATGGGGATCTGATTTGGTTTGGGGGGGGGGATTTTGGTATACCAATTTGAAATCGTTGATGCGAGCCGTTAGATTGAATGATATAAACGGCTTGGATCAATTGAATGACAGAGGAGACGACATCGTTTTGGTTTAGTGAAGGGCTGGGCGGATCTGGGTGGTTTGGCCGAGTTTGGGTAAAATATTTGGGCCTGGTCTAGTTTCTTTTTCAAATGGACCAATCCGGATTCTTACTCTCTATTCCTTTCTTTTCTTTTAATTTCTAATAAACAAAATTTTTAAATATACTACAGAAAAAATCTATTAGAAAGAAAAACTAACTAAGTGTTTATTAACAAATAACACATAAAACTAAATACCAAATCAAGATTATAAACTACACAAATTTGACTAAAAATATTAAAACGCAAAAACACACCTTTTGATTTTAATTTTTTATAAGACAAATTACTTAATTAATTTCTAAATTCAAATGCAACATACACACATTAATTTATGAATAATCACGCACAAACAAACGTAAACGAAAAGTAATTAAAATTAGACAAAATTCACAGAAAATCACACAGCACAAAACTACATTATTTTTTTTTTGGACTTTTGGGAGAATTCTCATGTAAGGCAAAAATCACACGCTCACAAGTCCCAAAGCAGCTGATGGCAGTGACTTTAAGAAGCGGTACAGATCTTGATGCTGAGAAAGAAGAAGAGAAAAGCAACACAAATGCTGAGACAATCACTCCAGTGCCCATTGAACTGGATGAGCCCACCGGGCTGACAGAAGTTACAGTCCAGCTAGTTGCTGAAAATAAAGAGACACAGCAGGGAACAGAGAAAGTAGCTGAACAGGTAAAGCGGCAGGTTGAAGAGAAAGTTCTAGAGAAGGAAAAGTCCCAAGTCATTAGGAAGAAGAGGCCTTCACCACCATTCCCCCAAAGGTTGGCCAAACACCAGAAAGAAGAGCAATACAAAAAGTTCTTTGAGATGCTCAAGTAAATCCAGGTAAACATTCCCTTAATTGAAGCTTTAAAAAAAATGCCTGGGTATGCTAAGATGATGAAAGATTTGATGTCGTGGAAATTTGATTTCCAAGGCTTGGCCACCGTAACCCTTACCTAGACTTGTAGTGTAGTGGTCTCCAGACCCATAGCTGAGAAGCTATCTGATCCAGGTAGCTTCACCATCCCATGCACTATAGGGAATTATGCCTTTGCAAAGGCATTGTGTTATTTGGGGGCAAGCATTAATCTCATGCCCTTCGTTGCTTATAAGAGGCTAGGCATTGGGAGAGCCAGGACTATCTCTATGTTATTACAGCTTGCTGACAGGATGGTTAAGCGTCCATTTGGTATTTTAGATGACGTGCTTATCCAGGTAGGGAAGTTCATGTTTCCCGCCGATTTTGTTATTCTTGATTGCAAGGTGGACGAGGAAATTCCTATAATCCTAGGAAGACCATTCCTAGCCACCGAGAGAGCTCTAATTGATTGTGAAACTGGGGAACTCAAGATGAGGTTGAATGACGAGGAGATCATATTCAATGTACAAAAATCCATGAGGCGCCCTAGTGAATTCGCGAATTGCTCTCTTATTGATGCGGTTGATGTGATAGTGGATACAGATGATGCAAAATTGACCATTGAAGATCCACTTCAAACATGCCTGATGAACATGGAAGAGGTAAATGGTGAAAGTTTAGCTGAATGGGTACTATCTCTGGAAGGAAAGGGATTTTGGGAGAGAGAGCTTGAATTCGAGCCTCTACACTTAGAGAAAAGAGAGACTACACCTGCAAAACCATCCATAGAAGAGCCACCAAAGCTTGAGCTTAAACCACTACCATCACATCTCAGGTATGAATTTCTATGTCCTAACTCCACGTTACCTGTTATTATCTCATCTAGTTTGTTAGATGTGCAGGCCCAAAAGCTTATACAGGTACTCAAAGAATCCAAGACTGCCATTGGGTGGACCATGGCAGACATAAAGGGGATCAGCCCCGCATATTGCATGCATAAAATTCTCCTGGAAAAGGGACACAAACCTTTGAGGGAACATCAAAGAAGGCTGAACCCTAACATAAAGGAAGTGGTGAAGAAAGAGGTAATAAAGTGGCTAGACGTGAGAATCATCTTCCCAATCTCAGATAGCAGCTGGGTTAGCCCGGTCCAATGTGTGCCAAAGAAAGGTGGCCTGACAGTGGTAAAAAACGAGAATAATGAGTTGATTTCAACTAGAACCGTCACCGGATGGAGAATATGCATGGACTACAGGAAACTGAATCTAGCCACTCGCAAAGATCACTTCCCACTTCCCTCATTGATCAGATGCTTAACAGGTTGGCAGGGAGGTCCCACTTTTGCTTTTTGGATGGATACTCGGGGTTCAATCATATCTCCATAGCCCCCGAAGATAGAGAGAAGACCTCCTTCACATGCCCTTATGGCATGTTTGCCTTCAGGAGGATGCCATTCGGACTATGCAATGCACCTGCCACATTCCAAAGGTGCATGATGACCATTTTCACCGACATGGTGGAAGACATTATGGAGGTGTTCATGGATGATTTATCAGTGGTAGGGAATTCACTCGATGAATGCCTTGTCAATCTGACAAGAGTGCTGAAACGGTGTATGGAAACAAACTTAGTGCTAGACTGGGAGAAGTGCCATTTTATGGTACAAGAAGGTATAGTATTGGGGCATCGGGTTTCAAGAAAAGGCATTGAGGTAGACTGTGCCAAAGTTGATGTCATTGCAAAACTGCCTCCACCAATATCCGTCAAGGCCATAAGAAGCTTTCTTGGACACGACGGTTTTTACCGGAGGTTTATCAAAGACTTCTCCAAAATATCAAACCCTCTCTGTAAGTTACTTGAAAAATATCACCCTTTTGTTTTTTCTGATGAATGCAGGATTGCTTTTGAGGAACTGAAGAAGAGGTTGGTCACAGCACCCATCATCATTGCCTCCGACCGGGAGCAACCTTTTGAGCTAATGTGTGATGCAAGTGACTATGTAGTGGGGGCAGTGTTGGGCCAAAGGAAAGACAAGCTGATGCACCCAATATACTATGCAAGTAGGACCTTGAGTGGAGCACAACTAAACTACATAGTGACGGCAAAGGAGATGCTTGCGGTCGTGTTCGCATTTGAAAAATTCCGGTCCTATCTCATAGGATCCAAGGTAATTGTATACACAGACCATGTAACTTTAAGATATCTAATTGATAAAAAGGACTCTAAGCCGCGCCTAATTCGTTGGGTGCTGCTTCTCCAAGAGTTCGACCTCGAAATTCGGGATAGGAAAGGCACTGAAAATCAAGTCGCGACTCATATGTCATGACTTGAAGGAGCTGAAATTGTCAAAGAGAGTGGGGAAATTCTGGAAACCTTTCCAGACGAGCAGCTGCTCACCACCACTCTCCTTCAAGAACCATGGTATGCTGATTATGCAAATTACCTAGCCAGTGGTATTGTTCCTCACGACCTCTCGTCGGTCCAGAGGAAAAGATTTTTTCGTGAAAGTCAGCTTTATTATTGGGATGAACCCTATTTGTTTAGGATATGTCTCGATAACATGATCCGGAGATGCATCTCCGAGATAGAACAATCTTCTGTTTTGTAGGCATGTCACGCTTCAGCATATGGCGGTCATTTTGGAGGAGTACGTACATCTGCCAAAATACTTGAGGCCGGTTTCTATTGGCCAACGGTGTTTAAAGATGCACACTTTTGGGTGAAAGGTTGCAACGAATGTCAACGCACCGGGAACATCTCCCGGCATCACGAAATGCCAATGAACCCAATCCAGCAAGTTGAAGTGTTCGATGTCTGGGGAATAGACTTCATGGGGCCCTTTATCAGTTCATACGACAATAAGTACATACTTGTTGCAGTTGACTACGTATCCAAATGGGTGGAAGTTGTAGCATTACCCACTAATGATGCTAAAGTGGTGGTGGGATTTTTGAAGAAGAACATTTTCACCCATTTCGGGACTCCAAGGGCTATCATCAGTGACGGGGGCACACACTTTTGCAACTGGGCGTTTGAGAAATTATTGGCCAAATATGATGTGAAACACCGAGTGGCCACTCCGTATCACCCGTACACCAGCGGGCAAGTTGAGGTCTCCAACAGGGAGATAAAGAGTGTATTAACCAAAACAGTGAACGCCACAAGGACCGACTGGTCCAGGAAGCTTGATGACGCACTATGGGCTTATAGGACAGCATTCAAGACACCAATCGACATGTCACTATACAAATTGGTATTTGGGAAAGCGTGTCACCTACCTGTTGAACTAGATCACAAAGCATGGTGGGCACCGAACAATTGAATCTCAACTTGGATAAAGCGGGGAAATCGAGACTGACCGGGTTGCATGAATTAGAAGAATTCTGGTATCTGGCATATGAAAGCACTAGACTATATAAAGAGAGGATGAAGTGGATTCATGATCAAAATATCGTTGAGCGGAACTTCAAAAGCGGGGACAAAGTACTGTTATACAATTCGAGATTACGGTTGTTCCCAGGTAAATTGAAAGCAAGGTGGTCAGGACCCTTCCGGGTAATTGAGGAATTTGAGTCAGGCGTTGTGGATATTCAAACCATTAATGGTTCACACACATTCAAGGTAAATGGAATGCGGTTGAAACCTTATGTAGGCATGTATGACATCGAGGACAAGGTGGATTTATGGTTGGATGAACCTCAAAGGTCTAGCAAGCCTTAAAATGCGCTAAGATGAGTCGTGCCGCGATGTTAAATCAGGCGCTACGTGGGAGGCAACCCACGAACATGTTGTAAGTCTTCTCATTATAGTTAGTCTATATAAAAAAAATAATTCTGACCAGCGGAAACAAAAATTCAGAGAGGATCACTATTCGCGGTTCATCCGCGACCGCGAATGAACTGCGAAAAAGTGACCCCTCTGAAGTTTGACTGTTCGCGGTCCGTCCGCGACTGCGAACGAACCGCGAAAAAGTGACCCTTCTGAAGTTTGACTATTCGCGGTTCATCCGCGGCAGCGAATAAATGCGGTCAGCTCCGCGGTCGGCAAAAACAAAAAGATTTTTTAATTTTTTTCTTGCCCCCCTTCTTTAAACCCTAAAACATAATCCCCCTCCCTTATTTCCCCCTCCACAGCCGCCTACCACCCCCAAATCCTCTCTCTCTCTCTCTCTCAAATTTCTCTTCCTTCTCTCTACAATCCCTCCCCCCTCTCTTCTCCAAATCACTTCCCCTCTTTCATCCTACTCATTTCTTACTCTCACTAGTAAGTTTCTCTATTCTTATTCTTTTTATTTTTTCTCTTAGTTCTTGAATTTTTAATTTTGTAGACTTAATTAGTAAGTCTAGTTTAATATGTATTATATGTAGTATATAGTGTTAGTTTAGGAGAATTCATGAATATTACTTGGTTTCTTTTGCACATTGAATGTAATATGAATTTGTTTCAATGAACCTTGTGATTTGATTGGAAGTTTGGGTTGTTGGGTCTCCAATTGAGTTTATAATGCTAATTTTGTGTTTTGGAGACCCAAAAGTGTTGTGATGATATGTGTTGGTTGGTTGGCCAAGTTGGGCAATTGTTTTTGGTAGTAATTGATTAATGCATTTTTAGGAGACACAATGCCCAAGTAGTGAATTGTTTGTTGTTGTATATTATTAGAGATGGCTTAGGTTGGTTGGGTAATGTTAGAATGCCATAATAAATAAGTGTGGGGTGCTTGAATATGCATGTGTGAAATTGTTAGATAAGTAACTAAGTATAGGAGTTATGGGATGATTGCACTAAATGGTGTATTGTGATATTTCACGGATGGCGAAGTCTGAGTAGCCAACCGGTGCAACAATATGCAAATTTTTGGTTGTCTTATTTGTGCAGGATCATGGCCCTAGAAGATCACTATAGGGTGCTAGCTCTTCAAGAAAACCTACTTATGATGAGTCAAGGTTCGCCTGCGAAGAGGCGGAGGGTGATTTCCACACTAAGGCAGCTAAGAAATGGCTCCAGGAAGTTGAAGTTGACCTGATAGCCCTCCGTTCTGAAAAGCCAGAAATATATGACGAAATTTGCCAACGCGAAATGTAGTTCCTATTTGACACACCACCCCTAGTGAACAAGATGCTTGTCAGGGAGTTCTATGCCAATGCTCCCTACGGGATGGCTAGGAGGATATTCGCCAGAGGTAAGGATGTCTCCGCCCATGCTCATACTATTAGGCAGGCACTTAGACTGCCAAATCATACTAGTGACGTGGGCTACTACCACGATAGGCCGGGTGTCACATGGGACATGGTAATTGAGGCCTTATGTGTAGACGACATCCCTATATGGATTAGAAATAAAACACTCCATTCTAACTGCTTTACACACACCGCTAAATGCTGGTTTTCTATCATATGTAACCGACTCTTGCCCTCTAGCAACACCATGGATGTCAATTTTAATAGGGTACTTCTAACATGGTATTTTGTAACACAGTGGGACGTAGACATCGCCCGCTTAATTAGTGAAGAGATGGTGCTGAGGGGATCCCTCACGGCCAAGGGTTTTTACTACCTATCTCTTGTCACTACACTGTGTCTCATCCATTAGAACCCAGTCATGGCCACAGATGGTGACCTACTACTAAAAGCTCCGTTTAGAGCTTCTCAAATACGGGTTGGCCGAGACACTAACCCAATTGACTTGGATGAGGAGGACGACCCTGTACCGGTTGTCCGGGCCAGGCACTCCACTGATTCAGCCAGACCTTCCAGGCATGCTCACCGTGGAGCGAGTATGTCTAGGTCTGAATCCTCACGACCTATGCTTAGGTCCATGGAGGAGGAGGTTGCTGATCTGTGCACCTCCGTTGATGGCTTGCACACGCATTTAAGTGTGGGGTTGGTGACTTATCTTGTATATGATGTATATATTAGTTGTAGTGGGTAATATAAAAAAAAGAAAAAAAATCCAAAAATATGAGTAGAGGACTCTTCCCGATGACAGACTATTTAGGACAAGTACTCTTGAGGGAAGCAGTCCACGTTTGAATTTTTTTCTTCTTTTATTTTCTTTTTTTTAGGTAGTGTATCATCTCCCCCTTGGTTTTTCTTTTGACCACGGTTCTTTTCCAAGGGTTTTTATTTGAACCAGGTTAGGTAAATTTTTCTTTTCTTAGGATTAGAGGAAAAAGGGTAACATGTAACCCCGAGTATGCACATTAGCAAAGCTTAATTGAACTTGAGAATGTATTTTCTAAGATTGACTGTAGAATCTCAATATGCCTTAAATTTGCACAATAATGCTTGCTTAAACATCGACTGGACTTTGTGGATGAACCGGATTCCAAATGAGTTGCATGCTATGTGTGTATGAGATTTTACTTACATTGTATGCTTTACATGATGCCTAGAACTTGCCCTGTGTGTTTGCAAAGAGAAATAGAAGTTGTTTGGTTGTAGAAAGGATAGAGGCATTTCTTTGTGTAACCCCATAAACCAATAGACATGAATTCACCCGTACATAATATCTTAGTTAACCCCTTTGAGCTTAAAGCCTATTCTTTGATAACCCTTGAATGTTCATCAAATTATCATATTGTTCTACTTTACCTCTTAGAAGCACTTGTATTGAATTGAATATGAAAAAGTCTAAGTGTGGGGTGAAGGGAAATTGAAAAAGGGAAAATCAAGTAGAAAATAGTGAACTGACCAAAATAATGTACATGTGTTGCAAAGCAAAGAGATATTCTAAGAAAAAAAAAGGAGATACATCAATGAAAATTAGTAAGGTCAGTTACACCAACAAAAGACAAGTAGGGATTTGAAGTAAATAAAGGTGAAGGAATGTTTAGGGGAGACATAAGGAAGAAAACTAATGGAAATTTTGAAAAGGAAAAGAAAAGTGCTAAGGGAGGTTAGTCACTATAACCAAAAGTATCCTACCCGTCCCGTAGCCAACATTACAACACTTAAAGACCTTTTGATCTATGATTGAATAACTCGATTAGTGGAGTATTACACTAGGGGCAAGCCTATGGTGTGTCTGTGTGCATATAAATGTTATTTGTTGAGAGTGAGTGAATTTTTCAAATATTTATAAGTTCCATGTTCTAAATTGCTTATGTGTGGGAACTTCTCTAAATAAATTATGTGAGGGCATGTAACTCAAGAGGAAGAATGTAAATTTGCAAGTTTTTGGTAATAAGTAGAGTAAGCAATAATGTGCTGGCATGAGAATTTACGGTTAGGTAAAGATTGTGCATATCTTAGGTTAATCAGGAAAGATGGCTTTTGTGACATATTTTGGGGGAGACATAATTAAAAATTGGCCTAAAGTGTGATGAAGGTTGCTCGAGGACGAGCAAAGGTTTAAGTGTGGGGTATTGATAATAGGTGAATTTGACTATAATTATGCCCTAAATAATCACACTTTGTTGTTGAATTAATGTTGTTTATGATGACAAAATGCTTTGATTAGTGTTTATTGATGTGTTATAGGTACATATTATACATTGGATGCTAAAAGGACCTATTTTGGAGTCACATGTTGATGAAAAGGCCAAGTGAAGAGTTGAAGTGAAGTGAGCTTGAAGAATCAGAGAAAAATCAGAAGTACTGTTCATCTGCGGTTCACTAGCGACCGCGGATGAACCGCGAAAAAACAAGCTCTCTGAACTTTTCGGAAGAATCAGAGGACTGCTCTGTTCGCGGTTCGCCCGCGGCCGCGGAGGAACCGCGGAAGGCGCCGCAGAATATTTCCTAGTTTTGTACAAATTCAGTTTTTAAGCCCTAAAACCTCTATATAAACCCCTAGTTCGCCCAATAGAGGCAAGTTGTGTATTTTTCACTACTTTTGCAAGACAATTAGTAAGAGAGAACTCTCTCAACTCATTCCTTTATTTTATATCAAGTATTTATTTTATGAATTCAACTATTATTCTTGTTTCTTTGAGCATGAGTAGCTAAATCTTTTCTAAGGTTTTGATGGAACCTATTGAGTGATGAACTTATCGTTTATGTGATTACAAATTGTTAGCTAGATTTGTTCAACTTTATTCTTGTTGTAGTTAATTGGTAGGATCCCCATTTAGCTGTGCCTATTTAGTATGCATAATTTGGAAAAGAGTGTATATTTAGGTTTATTGTTGAACAACACCACACCTAGGTTATTGGAGGAATCTATAACTTTAGGCATAAAGACGGGGTTAGGAATAACGAAGTCTTGGGTGCAATCTTAAGTGAAATATTCAAATTAAAGCTAGCTAGGGTAGCTCGGGAGAGTGCACTAGTAAATTATTGTAATTGCTCGGGAGAGGGTTACGATACAAATAGCGTTCATGATTGATAAAATATATTAACAATTTGTATGAGCATAACGATAAGGGATTCCATCAATAGGGAAAATCAATACCTTAGTCTTTCTCCATATTATTTTAACCAACATTCAATTCTTTCTTTTAAGCCTTTTTAATTCTTGCAAAGGTAGTAGTTCGAAAATCATACAAACATATACTCGAAATTTTGGGAACTAGATTCGGAAGTGTTCTTGGGTTGTGAAAGTTGAAATTGGTAGGTTAATTCCCTGTGGGATCGATCTTGGACTTATTAGACCAAGTTATATTGACTACGACCATTGCATGGACGTGAATCAGTAAACAAATACGGATCCAATCATGATCTATATATAAGAAGAACAAAAGATCTTTCTTGATCAATCCCTTTGCCCCTCATTCTTCAAGAATAAGGAAGATCCTTTTCAAGTTTGAATTTGTTCATTTAGAATCTGGGTTCTTCTACTTCATATTTATTTAATATGATTCCTTAAGTCCCATAGGTTTGATCCTGCAGAATTTGACCCATTTTATCATTGAACGAAAGGTACGAAATAAATCAGATTGATAAAAGTACCATGTGAAATCTTCGGTTTTTCCCTTCCTCGATCCCTATCCCATCGGTTAGGTACAGTGTTTGAATACATAGAGAACCTTTTCTTGCCGTCTGTTCCAAAAACGAAAGCCCCTTAGCACCCCGAGATAGGAGTGGGGGACGACCCTACGCGCAGGCAACAACAGCATCGGCTCAACGAAGTTTGACTTGAATGATCTTGTATTAAGAGCTAAATTGGCTAAAGGTATGGGTCATAATTCTTAGGATGAGTAGCGTCGCCTCGAAAGGCTTGGTAGACTCTAGCCTCCGACATTTAGTAGTGCGGAGGGCGAGGATGTCACGACCCAAAATCCACTAAGGGTCGTGGTGGCGCCGGACACCTCTATCAGGTCAGCCAACTAATTTATCAATTGATTTCTCTTTTAATATTTTTGAAAATCTAAGGTTTTTCCTTCCTTTTTTCTCATACATAAAAGTTCACTACTTGAATTCAAATTTAAATAATAACAATTAAATCAAAGCTTTTGAAAACCATCTCAGAACCCGATGTCACAAGTGCATGAGCGACTACTCAAGTGAAATAAAATACAACTTCTGTTCGGAATACAATGGACAGGGAATAAACAATTAAAGTACATAAAGGAACTGCACTAGTTACGGGTCACCTCGCAAGTTGCAGCTCACCTAGTCCCAGAGTTATCCATGTTGCTGCGCTAGTAGGCTCGTAGAAGTGTACATGTACCTATGCAACAAAAATGCAGAGAAATGTATGAGTACGTAATCAACCTATACTCTATATCCTGCCTAATCCAGAACGGGTAGATACAAAATGGCCAACTTCGACACTCACTAGAGGTTAATTATCAATATTGTATAGATATGGGAATAATCATGGATTTATATAGAAATCCTCAATGTGAAGCCAAATAAACAGGTAAGCACCTTCAACAATAAATCATGGGCTTCCAAAGTCTATCATTTATTATCGTATTAGTTCATATCAAGCCACATAGGGCCAATTCCATATTTACATTTTTTTCAAATAACAGATAAACATGCGTAAATCACACTGAGGCGACGACTCACTCCAATAGAGCTGTAAATTGTGTACTGCTGAGGGTCGAGTGGTACGAACCATAGATGCATCTATTTTCACCAAGGCGTTCGGCCCGTGCCATAAATAAACACATATATCTTGCTCGCGAATCATCCATGCGACACAGGCACACATAAAATACATGCTCAAGTAGGAAATTAAGAGCTCATCGAGGATAATCCTCCAAATAAAAAACTTTCTCTTTTTAACACCTCAGGAAAATTACTATTAAATCTCTTTTTAAATTCCTTTACCAATTAAAGGTGATCTTAATAATTCAATCTATCAATTAGTTCATAGTACTCCAAGTATAACATGTTTTTGAGTCCTAGACTACCCAGATATTAACATAATAGAAGCTACACACGGACTCACATCACCTCGTGCGTGCGTAGCCCCCACAAATAGGAGCACATAACCATTTACTCACCCATGCGGTAATTTCCCCATCAAAAAATTAGAAAGGAGACTCACCTCGCTCCGAAGACCCATAACCGGCATTCTACAACCTTCCGAAGGGTTGAACCAACGCACAGTGCAACAAAACTAGCCAATGATCACATAAATCCATTAATATATGCTCAACTATACTTCACAAATCAATTTATAACATTTCCTAACCCTGAACAAAAAGTTGACCAAAATGCCCTCGGGCCCCACGCGCCTGAAATCCAAATTTTTTAGAAGATAAAGGTTACCCTTAAACTCACGAACTCACATATATAATTTTCTCCTAATTCCATAATCAAAATCGTGGTTAAAATCCAAGGTTTATAATTTTCTAGGTTTCCAACCAAAACCCCAATATTTACACTAATTTCCATGCTCAATCCATAAACAATCAATGTATTTAGCTCATAATGGGTGGTAAAAACTTGCCTTAGCATGGTTGATGAAGATTCTCTCTTGAACCCTCCAAAAATTGCCAAATTAAGTGGGAGAAATGAACAATATCTGACTTTTTAAAACACCCCTCTGCCTTCTGCACCTTTCACTTCTGCGATGCAATTTTTGCTTCTACGAATGTTGCTTCTGCGACTTTCTAACCGCTTCAGCAGTTTTGGCCTTGAGGGGGGCTGAACGCTTCTGGGGTCTAGGGGATGCATATGCGGAACCGCTTTTGCGGTCCCTGGGCTGTTTCTGCGGTTACCTGGGCCTACCCCCTTTTCGCTTCTACGAGATACAGACCGCATCTGCGGTCCAAGAACCGCATATGTGGCTATGACAGAAGCAGAACACTCAGCCTTCCAAATTTCCAAATTTTGATCCGTTAACCACCCGGAATCCACCCAAGGCCCCCGGGACCCCAACCAATCATACCAACCAACCCCGAAACACATTACAGACTTGCTCCATGCCTCAAATCATATCAAACAATGCTAAAATCATGAATTACACCCCAATTCAAGCTTAATAAACTTTAAAATTTCGAACTTCTATTTCCGATGTTTAACCGATCAAATCACGTCTGACTGACCTCAAATTTTTTCACACAAATCATATTTGAAATTACGGACCTACTCCAACATTTAGAATTGGATTATGACCCCGATATCAAAAAGTCAACCTTTGGTCAAACTCCTTAAAAACCTTTAAATTTCCATTTTTAGCAAAATGGCTTCAAAATGACCTATGGATCTCCGAATTCACTTCCGATCGCACCCCCAACTCCAGAATTACCATACAGAGCTTTTCACAGTCTCATAATTCTAAACGGATATCAATAACATCAAAATGCACTTCAAGCCAAACTTATGAAATTTCTTCTAAAATGCCAACTTTCACAATAGGCTCCAAAATGCTCCCGGGTTATCCAAAACTCGCACCGGCCATACGCCGAAGTCGACAATCATCATACGAACCTGCTAGACCCTTCAAATTTTGATTCTGAGGTCGTTTACTCAAAATTCCAATCCTAGTTCATTCTATCAACTTTAAGCTTTCGAAATGAGAATTTTCCCCCCAAATCAACTCTGAACCTCCCAAAATCAAATTCCGACCATGCGTACAAGTCATAATACCTGAAATGAAGCTGCTCAAGGCCTCCGACTGCTAAACGGAGCGCTAGAACTTAAAATGATCGGTCGGGTCATTATATTTTCTCCCACTTATACATACGTTCGTCCTCGAACGTGCTGAGAACTGAACTGGAGTAGTCTGAACTCATGCACCTTCCCCGTGCTATCACAACTTAGCTGAGCACATTGGCTCGATAAATTCTGAAGGTATTCTCTTTTATTCAAGCAAATAAGCCTTAGTGTCCGATTCCAACATCCAGAATCCTATGGCATGCCTGTTTCCAACATATGATTACCATATCAACCCCTACACCCTGCACTCGAACATGATTGCATAACTTTTTTTATTTCACACTTTGCATTACCCACTCGTAGGACCATAATAACCTTCCTTTGAATAACATAGCCAAAATTCTACTAGTCTGATTCCCCCATTGCACCCCATGACGTATATAGGTCTTACTCTAATCTTTACCATACCCCCATGATGGAAGAGATGTACTCAAATTCATAATCAACTGCCGAATCAACCAATAATTGAGTCTATACTTCTGACAAGAAACATTACCACATTCAGAACCAACTGATGATCTTTGCTCTTTAATGTACTTCATATAATCAGATTGCACTGATCCTAAATCTCATAATCCCGCCTCACCTAGTACGAGCTACACAAAAAATAAGCCACTTCGAAAGTGATCCAAAAGTCTCATATGACACCACAACATGCAAATAGGCCCCCAATCCGAATACAACACAAATAGGAAATCAAATTCTAGAAGGAATTATCTAAACCCCGCACTAATATTGACTTTCCGTAGAAAATAGGAAATGAAACACATAAAGGAATAGCCTATAGAAAACTAGACTCGTCATTACACTTTTGCAGAGCACAACCCGATCCAAATAACATACACATAGCAGCGTACCACCCGACCCTCAAATAGATCTCATAGAAGGAAATTGCACTCTGAGCTAAATCTGCTAATTACAACAAAACATCAAATTTCGATCGCAAGCACGCTAAGTGCATAATACCATCCACGAGGAAACACATAGCGTTATAGGCTACAAAACTCAAGCACAGCTAAGGTGCGATATACAATCTGAATCTCAAGAGCTGTTTGGATTATTTAGCATCATTGCCACACAGAACCTTAACACATAAAAAATATACCAAGACATCTCACAACTCATGTGGCACAATACATCATTACCTAGAATAGCTGATGACAAAAGAATACCATGACTGTCCCTTCATGAGGAACGCTCGATGAAACATACATAACTGGCATGATATAAAGCCATGTTCACATATATAAATGAATCCATTGATCTCAAGACGATTTCTGATTGCACCCACTTGGCTAATAACATTTCAAAGGTCCATAGTAACTCTCTTTTGCCTCGTAACATATAAGAACAACCATTATAACCAGATCAACCTTCTCAGTTCATAACCTAGTAAACAAAGTGACCTGAGGCATAATTGGCTAAACCAATATTATTACACCAATCCTCACACTTGCTTAAATCTTTAGGTAATCAAGTGACTACATGACACACTTACACAACCTTCCTGTGGGACACGCCCCCCAATCTTCTGAAGTGAATAACGGGTCCATACATTAAAGCTTTGGATACACTAATGTTGAAAAGTGATCAGGAGTCCTTGCCAGGATGCAAAGCCTTTTTCACAACACATCGACCTCAGGTAACGCTAAGGACAATACCAATTTACTTTAATCATTCAACAACTTCCTTGCTTGCCCATGATATCCCTGCAAGCCCAAGCTGCAACATTGATCCTTACTCGAATTTCCATGCCACTCACTGCACCCAACGTTCCAACATACGATAGAACACAATTTTCACCAGAAATCGAAAATCATTAATATTTTAACACTTCATTGTCACATCTCCTTTTTCTTACACCCCGCTTTCATTTACCACACCCCCGGGAAGGGATATAATGAAAAAAAAGGAAGGAATTTTTCCACTTAAAGGACAATCGAAACGAGATTCATTTATTAATATTCAGAGTCGCCACTTGAGAGATTAATGGTGTTTCAAGTCACCGGTTGAATCCCAAACCAAGGAAATTATGACTGTGTTATAGTTCACTAATCAGAAATCCAGATAAGGAATTCTGTTAACCCGTGAGAAGGTGTTAGGCACTCCCAAATTCCGTAGTTCTAGCATAGTCGCTCAACTGTTGTATTTATTTTTATCTGATTTCTTTATATGTTTGGCTTTTATGTGCCTTTATTAGTGTTTCGCTTTATCATTTTAAAGAGTTTCAACGTCGTGAAAATGCATTTCGGGCCACACCGTACTAGTATGCATGTGGCTTTTAACACATTTCAACTTTATTGAGATTTGGATTTGGGTCACATAAATGTGCACTCGTATTAGGAATGTATATTAAATTATGACTAATGAGGTCTACTCTTGTTATATCTGGGAAAGATCATGAAATTTTCTAGACGATCCCTCCAAGTCTAAAGTTTAAATTATTATTTAGGGTCCCCGTGCGTTCCATATTTGTATCAAGGCTCATCCCTTATTTTTAAAGGTCAATTCTATTTGTGCACTATATTTTCTATTTTTTTTTGTTTTTTCTTCCTAATATAACTGTTTTTGTATCAATTTCATATTATTGATTATCAGAGTCTGGGCCATTATTTACTACTGGGCCTGGACCTTGAACTGGCACAGCAGTTTGCAAAGGTGCACTGGACCTCTGGAGCCTAGCATATATTTTCGTTTCTATTCAAAGGCACGAATGCCATTTCAATTTGATCTGGTCCTGAATTCACAATTATGCCCAAATCATTTATATCTAAAGCAGGATAAGGGCTAACCAACATTTTATAATAGCACTTATGAATATATATCAATTAACACTAACGTCTAATTGTTTCTATTAACGCCAGTTTGCATTTGATCACTACTGATTTCAATCTTTGACAATTAACTATGAACCTTAATATCCAATTTAAATCAATATTGTTACTTAGCTAGTAAACTAATAGAATATGATATTGTTATTTAATTAACAATACTAATTGCAAAAATATCCATCCATTTTTGACTGAAAACAACATTTTATATTTTTAACTAAAGCATGCTCAGATTACAAATATATTTCAAATTTCCATATTACAAAGTTGAATACAAGTTTATAGCTAATCTAGTTTCTGTAATGTTAAAACAGTAATGATTTGGAATTCAACTACTTCATATTTTTGAATTGAATGATTCTGATTCGGAACTTGCTTAACACAATATCTAAATACCGGTATTACATGTCTAATTTATAGTAGTCATAAATTTAGATGATTTCACTAAGTTTTAGACCAGTTTTAGTTTTAGATTTAGGTGATAATTTTTATCTAACTTATTTAACCTATTGTTTAGATCACTATCAGTACTACTAAATTTAAAAGTATACTCGCTCAGTCCAATACTTATTACAATCAGTTCCTAAATGAATTACAAAAATCTAAGCATTTAAAACTACATAATGAAAGAACAGATGTACAATTAATAAACTAGAACTAGTTAACATTTTATTTCTTCAACACGCAACTCAAATACAGCTCCAGGACATAGTGGTGTACCCGATTCAAGGAACAAAACAATGAGTTCTAGAAGTGGAGAAGAAGGAAAAATCAGCAGCAGCAGCAGTTAGATAACAACAATAGTAGAAACGAGTTAACACAACAACAACTACCAAACTCCAGAATATATATAACCCAGCAAATTAACCCAAGCAAATTGGAAAGCCTAGCAAAGTCGATCAAAACCAGTGAAAAATGACCAACAAAGATGGCAGAATAACACTCGAGTTAACAGCAATTGACAACCAATAGTATTTCAGTGTGATGTATTTCAGAACTTTTAACTTCTGAAAATTTTTGAACCTCTAAAATTCTGTACGCCCTCTTTCAAAATTTTCCAACTTCTATTTTTTTTTTCTTTTTGAACCCCTTAAATTAGGCTTGGAGAAGCCTATTTATAGAGTAGAATGGGAGGGAAATTTGAATTAATTATTCAGATTTCCCACCCCTACTCTTTTTCATTTATTTCAGTTAAGTATAGAGTATTTTTGGTAAGAATACACTTGAACCCCTGCTAGAAGGTTCCAGCTAAGGGTTATTACCTTTCACCATTTAACTATGCCTGATTCACCCCTTATTATTCAACTAATTACAGTAAAACCAAGCCCAATAGTTCTTTATGCCCTCACTACTTCTACATTATCCTCAGAATTACCAATTTCTATTCCCTTTTAACCCTCTATACTGTAGGTGTATTTACCCCCTACCATTAGGTCTGTTAAGACTTGGGGGTATTCAGCATTATTAAAAATATAACCCATAACTAAACTTTATTTTTTAACCAATTTTAGACTAAGTAAGATTTTCCAGAGTTAACCATTTTTCAGAAATAGCCACAAATGGCTTTACAAGTCAAAATTTACACTATGTTGCAACAATAGCCCATATCATTTGCACATATAGCCCAACTGTGATTAAGTTCTCAAACGTTCATAAAAGGCACACATATAAAATGTATTGCAATAATAGCCAATTTCATGTACTTTTGCTAACATAACCCTAATTTCAACTAATTTTAACTAATCAGAATTCAGAGAGACAAATAGATAATGGTTGAATCCTAATAAATCAAACCCTTAATCGAAATACGATCTATTACTCAAGAACATCAAACAACTAATCAACATGCGATTTAATGAAATAGCTTTTATCAAAACAAACAGAGTACTTAATCATACACAGAAAAGTGAAGCACAGAAAACAAAAGTAATTCGGGGATACTTAGCTTTTTTGAGAGTCTCTTTTTCCTTTTCTTTATTCTTTTCTTTCTTTCTTTTCATTCATTATTCTTCATTTTCCCTTGCATTTTCTTGGTTCTCCGATGGCTCAGAGACTCTGGGTCTCTTTTTTAATAGTCTATCTTCCAGGCAGACTCTAGGAATCTTGTTTGGATGTAAAAAGGTGGTATTTTAGGTCTGGAGTTTGGTTAAAAAGGGTTTTAGGTTTGGGTGTCCTCCAGAGCAGTGTTCCGGCAGAACATTTTTGAAAATTCAAGAAGCTGGGCT
This sequence comes from Nicotiana noctiflora, assembly GCA_032618575.1. Taxonomy (NCBI): domain Eukaryota; kingdom Viridiplantae; phylum Streptophyta; class Magnoliopsida; order Solanales; family Solanaceae; genus Nicotiana; species Nicotiana noctiflora. The sequence continues at coordinate 49,645 of JASVEL010006425.1, forward strand.
AATATTCGAAAGGTGAGACTTAGGTAGGGTGATAGAGAAGTTTAAGGAGGTTCTGGGGTGTAAAGATGGGAGGTTGGTTCATAGTTTAGGTGGTCGGCGGCTAGGGTTCCGGTGACAGAATTTCAATATATGGGAGAAATGGTGGGATATTTGGGTGAGGCTTAATGGGATGGGGTGTTAAAGGAGGACGGGGGAGTTCAGGGGTTAATGTCTGAGTCGGAGAAGATGATCAGACCATCGGTAGGGTTCTGGTGGTCTGTGGAGAGGATGATGGGAGAATAAGGTGGATAGGGTTTCTGGTATGTGAGGGTCTGTTTGTATAACGAAGGTTATGAACGAAGGGTGTGGTTATATATTAAATATGTGTTATTGATTTTCCACTATTAGATTAGATGAGAGGAATGGCTAGGATCAAATTCCCCCTTAATCGACGTCGTGTATTTTAAGTGAAGCCTCCTTCTCGTCCGTTAGATCAATCTCTTGGACGGTTGTGATTTATTTGACTAAACTGTATCGTTTGGCTTAAGTGTGACATCGATTATATCCATCTGATTAATTAAATGGACGGTTGTGATCTTTTGTATTAACGACGTCGTTTTGTTTATTTAAGAACCGCATATCTTAGTCGTTAGATTGAATCATCAACGGCCCAGATCTATTCGCGTTAAACATCGTCGTTTGATTCTTTACAAAGTCTGGCCGGTTCAATTGCAAATTGGGCCAGGTCTGTTAGGTGTATTAATTTTGGGCTAGCCTTTTGTAATTGGCCTAAGTACCTTGTATATTTGTATTTTCTTATATTTACCTTATTTTTTGTATTTTTTAACTTGTATTTATTTAATTAATTTCTGTATTTTCTTGCATTTTATACTTGTTTTCCTTAATATATTATTCCTAATTTATTTATCCCCTTTTATTTTGTATTTTGATATTTTTCTTTGATTTTCTAAATTTCTTTGGTAATTCTCTTATTTTTTGACATTTTCTAATTAATTTCATTTTGTATTTTTGTTTTAGTTTTCGTTATTTTATTTTCAACAATTAAAACACACACTAATACTTTCTACACAATAATCAACCAATTTCAATCAAATTTTTTTTTTATAATTTTATTTTGGAATTAATTGCTTGGGGTAAAAATCACGTGCTCACATTCATCACATAAGAACTTCTCACTTAGCTCACTTCAGGAGAATCATCGTAACACACAGGTAAATTCCCATAACCGTGGAATATGCAAATCTGCAAGTAGTGGTCCAAGCCACCATAACCCTTTTCCGGAATCTGTTTTCACATAACAAGCCATAACAATAGAAGGCTCCTAAATGACATCAATTGCAGTGACTGACCAGCCTAATACATACTGTTACAAATCGTGCACACAACTTGATCACGCTGAATGAACTGACCACAAATCCCATCATGCCCAATTCAACTGTGGCTAATCAATCCCTTTCCTTCCAATTTATCCTTGCTTACCTTAGAAATAATACTAACTCCATCCCACATATCATACTCCATCTACACTCATCCCGAGTGACCTTGAATCACGAGGCCATGTTGTCTCAACTCCTACGAGCCATTTCGTACTTCCCAATTGCTGCATCACAAGCCAACCCTCACCACTCTGCCTTGGTCCCGAATATAATCGGCCTCATAGATTTCATAACAAAGGAATACCCTCTCAACGAGGCACCTAACAGAATTATTCCCTTTAAAAATCGCTTCCATACAAGGCATAAATCCCAAATTCTTTCCTAAGTTCAAACATTAGCCATAAGGCCAACCATAGCACATCTTTAATAATTTTTCCTGCTGAAATTACTACTTATGGTAGTTCTCCGTAGCTGAGACAACCCCTCAGTGTGCTATTAACCAGAAACCTTGCAAGTAGCTAACCATGGAGCCCAAATCATAAGAGGTAGGACCTCCCACTTAGCTTGAAGCCATTCTTACAAAACTCTCGGGTTTGCCATTGCTCTAAATCTCTTATTGATATAACCTTGCGCAATCATCCGCTGCAAATTCTTGGAATTCTCATGTAAATCCCCATATTTTATATTCTGAATCATCACCTACCTTCGCATCGACAATCACTGGAATTCTCGGTATCTTATCGTAGAAACTCAATTTTGATACTCTAAATCGTTAAAACCATTCACACAACAATTCCATTTACTGCCTATCCAGAAGAACTCTTCGTAGAAGCCTCGCAAACCACACGACTGCTAACCTGCTCACAGAAATACCCCACCTACCAAAATCGCTCCCCGACATCTTCCAACGTTGCTACATGGGGTACCATCACTACAACATCAATAACCCATCCTGAGTCTGAGATGACTCTCCAACTGCATGAGTCCATTCACCCCTCGTGGATATCAACCAAATGTGCGACAACCTCCTTTCCCTTCAAAATCATGCTACCTCTTCCTTCATTTCAACTGCTCATTTCTGTCATATCCAATCTCCTGATGCATAAAAACACTATGCTTCGAATTAGTCTACCGACGTATATTGCCCGTCATTAAAATCCCAGATCCTCCCAAATTATCCTTAGGCACGTAGTCATCCTACTACCAGTCCCTATACGACCTCGTCGTTCTCCTACTTTGGGAAAACTCATTCCTTTAATCAACTGTTCGGCTTGCGCTACCTAAGCCTAGCCTTTTAGAAGTTTAAAACTCTACCTGTCACTTCCCATATGTCATTCTCATCTCTTGCTGCTTAGTTCTTGACTTACTAAAATTCTTGTTCATAGAACTTGAATCCATAAACTGTTACTGTCTTAAACCTCTGTGAAGGTCATATTTCTCAAACCGCCAACATTTAAAATACTAATTCAATCCTAAAACACCGCACCATACGATATCTGATGATTACATCTTCAATAGTGTTTAATAATATCCCGCCATAAGGTGAATTGTAGCTGATTATAACATCAACAAATTAAAGTGTTCAACTAGAACAACAACACCCCATGTAGATGAGGACTCTGCTACACTTGGAATTACCACGATTCATTACCTCCACCAGTCCACATCTGACCATTCTTAGTTCGATTGACTTTCCCTTACCGAGAATAAAATACGGAATCCCTTGATTACATACTGAGTAAACCTCCCTTCAATTCATTCACTGCCCCGACACGTGGGCAAACCTCCTATCATCATAATGACGCTGCAGAATAACCACTCATAAGCATTATGGCAACCCGTTCCTAGCCTCAAGGCTCTGAAAAGTTCTGTTACTGAGCTGAAACAATGTAAGTTCCTTCCGTACTATGACTATAATAGTCCAATCAATTACACCGAGAGAATCATCACGCACCACATTTGTAGTGCCGTTACAATCCTTCAATTTTGAATTATAACCAATGCTTGTGTTGCGTAAGATTGAATGGAAAGGAATCAAAGGCATAAGCCTCAAAGGAATCAAATCGCACGGTAGGGAAATCAAGAAAGAAAGTACTCCTAACATCCCTGCAGCCTCCCGAGGATAAGTGCAGACGTCTTCGTACCGATCCACAAGACTCTCCCAGACTTGCTTATGACTCGTGAGACCGACGAGAAACTAGTGCTCTGATACCATGTTGTCACAACCCAAAATCCACTAAGGGTCATGGTGGCACCAGACACATCTATCAGGCTAGCAAACTAATTTATCGATTAATTCCTCTTGTAATACTTTTGAAAATCTAAGGTTTTTCCTTTCTTTTTTCTCATGCAAAAAAGTTCACTACTTGAATTCAAATTTAAATAATAACAATTAAATCAAACCTTTTGAATATTATCCTAGAACCCGGTGTCACAAGTGCATGAGCGACTACTGACAAGTGAAATAAAATACAACCTCTATCCGGAATACAGTAGAGAGGGAATAAATAATTAAAGTACAGAAAGGTACTAGACTAGCAGCGGGGTCGCCTCGCAAATTGTACCTCTATCCCGCTATGTCAGTAGGCTGCTAGAAGTGTACATGTACCTATGCAACAAAAATGCACAAAAGTATAGTATGAATACGTAATCAACGTGTACTTAGTTACTATCCCGCCTAATCCCGAAAGGTATAGACGAGATGGACAACTTCGACACTCACTAGAGGTCAATTATCAATATTCTATAGATGTGGGAATAATCATGAATTTATATAGAAGTCCTCACTGAAGCCAAATAAAATCGTAAGCACGTTCAACAATAAATCAAGGGCTTCCAAAATCTATCCTTTATTATCTTATAAGTTCATATCAAGCCACGTATGGCCAATTCCATATTTACAATTTTTTCAAATAACACATAAACATGCGCAAATCATACTAAGGTGATGGCCCACTCCAACAGAAATATAAATTGTGCACTGCCGAGGGTCGAGCGACACGAACATAGTCACATCTAATTTCACCGAGGCATTTGGCCCGTTCCATAAATAAATATCCTGCTCGCAAATCATCCATGCGATGCAAGCAAATATAATTTACATGCTCAAATAGGAAATTAAGAGCTCATCGAACTTAGCCCTCCAAATAAACAACTTTCTCTTTTAAACATCTCAGGGAAATTACTATTAGATCTCTTTTTAAATTCCTTTACCAATTAAAGGTGATCTAAACAATTCAAACTACTAATTAGTTCACAGTAATCCAAGTATACCATGCTTTCGAGTTCTAGACTACCAAGATAATAGCATAATAGTAGCTACGCACGGACTCTTATCACCTCGTGTGTGCGTAGACCCCACAAAGAAGAGCACATAACCATTTACTCACCTATGGGGTAATTTCCCCTTCACAAAATTACAAAGGAAACTCACCTAGCTCCGAAGACTCATAATCGGCATTCTACATCTTTCCGAAGGCTTGAACCAACGCACAATACACCAAAACTAGCCAATGATCATATAAATCCTTTAATATATGCTCAACTATAGTTCACAACTCAATTTATAACAATTTCTAACCCCGAACAAAAGTTGACCAAAATGCAACCGGGCCCACGCACACGAAATCCAAAATTTTCGAAGATAAAGGTTACCCATAACCTCAGGAACTCAAATATATAATTTTCTCCTAATTCCATACTCAAAATCGTGGCTAAAATCCAAGGTTTATAATTTTCTAGGTTTCCAACCAAAACCCTAATATTTACACTAATTTTCATGCCTAATCCCTGCATAATCAATGTATTTAGCTCATAATGGGTGGGAAGAACTTACCTTAGCATGGTTGATGAATATCCTCTCTTGAACACTCCAAAAATTGTCAAATTAAGTGGGATAAATGAGTGAAATGAACCAAATCTGACTTTTTTTTAAAACACCCCTTTACCTTCAGCACTTTTCGCTTCTGTGATGCAATTTTCGCTTCTACGGATGCGGCTTATGAGACTTTCTAACCGCTTCAGCGATTTTGGGCTTGGGGGGGGCTGACCGCTTCTGTGGTCTGGAGGCCTCATAAGCGGAACCGCTTCTGTGGTCCCTAGGCCGCTTCTGCGGTCCCTGGGCCGGTTCTGCGGTTACCTGGGCCTGTCAACCTTTTCGATTCTATGAGCTACACACCGCATCTACGGTCCTACTTCCGCAAATGCGGTTATGACAGAAGCAGCGCAGTCAGCCTTCCAAATTTCTAAATTTTGATCCATTAACCACCCGGAATCCACACGAGGCCCCTGGACCCCAACTAATCATACCAACCAACCCCAAAACACATTCCAGACTTGCTCGATGCATCATATCTTCTCAAATAATACTAAAATTATGAATTACACCCCAATTCAAGTTTAATGAACTTTAAAATTTCAAACTTCTATTTCTCATGTTTAAACCTATCAAATCACGTCTGATTGACATAAAATTTGGCACACATATCATATTTGACATTACGGAACTACTCCAACTTTCAAAATTAGATTCCGACCCCGATATCAAAAAGTCAACCTCCGGTCAAACTCCTAAAAAACTTTCAAATTTCCATCTTTAGCCAAATGGCTTCTAAATGACCTACGGATCTCCGAATTTACTTCTGATCGCGCCCCAACTGTAGAATCACCATACGGGGATATTCACAGTTTTAGAATTCCAAATGAACATTGATAACACTGAAATGCTCTTCAAACCAAACTTATGAAATTTCTTCTAAACTGCCAACTTCCACAATAGGCGCCAACATGCTTTCGAGTTATCCAAAACTCGCACCGGACACACGTCTATGTCTGAAATCATCATACAAACCTACTGGAACCTTCAGATCCCAATTCCAAGGTCGTTTAGTCAAAATTCCAATCCTAGTTCATTCTATTAACTTTAAGCTTCTAAAATGCAAATTATCTCCCCAATTCAACTCCGAACCTCCCGAAATTAAATTCTGACCATGCGTACAAGTCAAAATACCTGAAATGAAGTTGCTCAAGGCCTCGGATTGTTGAACAGAGTTCTAGTACTCAAAACGACAGGTCGGGTCGTTACAGAGGATGCCAAGGAATTTCTTGATAGGTGTCAGCGGATGCTCCGTACATTAGGGATTATCGAGTCTAGTGTTGTGTCTTTTACCACCTTTCACTTTATTGGGGCTGCCTTCACTTGGTGGGAGGCATATGAGAGTCGTAGGCCAGCTGGTGCAACACCTTTGACTTGGCAGGAGTTTTTCACTCTATTCTTGGAGAAGTATGTACGACAGTCTCGCAGAGAGGAGCTACGCAGGCAGTTTGAGTGTCTACGACAAGGAGATATGACTATGTTTTTGTATTACATTAGGATCATAGAGTTGGCTCGTCATGCCGTCTGGATGGTTCCATCAGATCATAAGCGGATTAGGAGATTTGTTGTGGCTTTAACTACTATCCCCGTGTTCATATGACGAGAGAGAGCGTATTGGGTGCTTCATTCAAGGATGTGGTTGATATATATCGAGAGATTGAGGGTGTTCACCATCAAGATCAAGAGAAGAGGGAGGCCAAAAGGCCTCGAGGTTTTAGCAGTTTTAGTGGTGCTCCTTCAAGGCGCTAGTTCCAGTATGGTAGGGGTCATTCTTTTAGGCCTGCTCAGTTGGCTCATCCCGAGTATCATGGTGCATTTTCAGGTCATAGCTATTATGGTTCTCAGTAGAGTCAGCCTTCACCCAGTGCTTTTCCATCACAGAGTTCATCTCATGTCCTGTCTAATCAGTGTTCTTCTAGGCCGAGTGCATCAACTAGCCACTCCAGTGCGAGGGGTTCCCTTCAGTACCATTATGCACCACCTGGGAGTTATTATGAGTGTGAAGTTTTTGGGCATATGCGGAGGCAGTGTCCTCGTCGTGCTGCTAGCTCATCTCAATAGATCCCTCATCTTCTGGTCTAGTTTCTTCATCTGGCCAGCTAGCTAGGCATGAGGGTCAAGTATCCAGGGGTCACCCTAGAGGTGCAGGTCGAACAGGTGGTGGTCGGGCTTATTTTTATGCTCTTCAAGGCAGGAGAGATGCCATTGTATTGGATGCTATCATTACAGGTATTATTTTAGTCTGCCACAGAGATGCCTCAGTCTTATTTGATATTGGTTCCACCTATTCTTATGTCTCCTCGTATATTTCTCATTATTTGGGTATATACCATGGGTGGCTTGCTTTATCTATTCATGTATCTACCCTGGTGGGCGATGCTATTATTGTAGACCATGTGTATCGGTCATGTTTTATGATTATTGGGGGTCTAGAGAGCTGAGTTGATCTATTGCTATTGATCATGGTGGATTTCGATGTTATTTGGGGCATGGACTGGTTATCTCCGTGTCATGCTATCCTAGACTATCATGCTGAGACTATCACTTTGGCTATACTGGGTGTACCGGGATCGAGTGACATGGTATGACTGATTTTGTTCCTAGTAGGGTAATTTCATTCTTAAAGGCCCAACGTATGGTTGGGAATGGCTGCCTTTCATATTTGGCATTCATGAGGGATGTTGGAGCAGATACTCCTAGCATGTCGGGCATGCCACCGGGTAGGGATTTTGATTTTGGTATTGACCTAGTGCCGGGCACTCAGCACATTTCCAATACTCCATATCATATGGCACCAAGAAAGTTAAAATAATAAAAAGATCAGCTTGAGGAACTCCTAGATAAGGGGTTCATTTGGCCTCATGTGTCACTGTGGGGTGCACCGATTCTGTTTGTGAAGAAGAAGGATAGAACAATTAGAATGAGCATTGACTACAGTCAATTGAACAAAGTAACAGTGAATAACAAGTATCCCCTGCCTTGCATTGATGCTTTATTTGACCAGCTTCACGGAGCGAGAGTGTTCTCAAAGATTGATCTCCGCTCAGGCTATCACCAATTAGAGATCATGGATTCAAATATTATTAAGAATGCTTTCAGGACTAGATATGGGCACTATGACTTTCTTGTTATGTCTTTTGGGATGACCAATGCCCCAGCAGCGTTCATGCATTTGATGAACAATGTATTTCGGCCTTATCTAGATTCGATCATTATAGTTTTTATTGATGATATTATGGTGCACTCGCGTAGCCAGGAGGAGCACGCACAATATTTGCAAGTTGTATTGCAGAAATTGAGGGAGGAGAAGGTTTATGCAAAGTTCTCCAAGTGTAAGTTTTGGCTCAGTGCAGTGGCTTTCTTGGGACACGTGGTGTCTAGTGAGGGTATTCAGGTCGACTTAAAGAAGATAGAGGTGGTTCAGAGTTGACCTAAACCGACCTCAGGCATAGAGATTCATAGTTTCCTTGGTTTGGCAGGTTATTATTTCCGATTTTTTCAAGGATTTTCCTCTATTGTATCACTCATGACCAAGTTGACTCATAAAGGTGATCCATTTGTATGGTCGGAAGAGTGCGAGGAAAGCTTTCATAAGCTCAAGACAACTTTGATCACAACTCCAATATTGGTTTTTCCATCAGCTTTGGGTTCTTATATTGTATATTGTGATGCTTCAACAGTTGCGATTTGATGTGTATTTATGCAGGAGGGTAGAGTGATTGCTTATGCTTCTTATAAGTTGAATCCCCATGAGAAGAACTACCATGTATATGATTTGGAGTTGGTTGCTATAGTTCATGCTCCAAATATTTGAATACACTACTTGTACGGTGTATCTTGTGAGGTATTCACCGATCATCACAATCTTCAGCATTTGCTCAAGCAAAAGGATCTTAATTTGATGCAGCGGATGTGGCTAGAGTTACTTAAGGATTATGATATTACCATTCTGTATCACCGGGGGAAGGCCAATGTAGTGGTTGATGCTTTGAGCCGAAAGGCAGTTACTATGGGCAGTTTGGCATATATTGTAGTTGGGGAGAGGCCCATTGTAGTTGATGTTTAGGCCTTGTCCAATCAGTTGGTCAGACTAGATATTTTGGAGCCCAGTCTGTTGTTGGCTTGTGTGGTTTCTCGGTCTTCCTTATATGATTGCATCAGATAATGCCAGTATGATGACCCACATTTGCTTGTCCTTAAGGACATGGTCCTGGATGATGATGCCATAGACGTGACCATTATTGAGGATGGTGCCTTAAGGATGTAGGGCCAGATTTGTGTGCCCAATGTGGATAGGCTTCAGGAGTTGATATTGAAGGAGTTCCAAGCTTGCGGTATTCCATTCATCCGGGTACCGCGAAGATGTACCGGGATTTGAGGCAGCACTATTGGTGGAGAAGAATGAAGAAAGATATTGTAGGATTTGTTGCTCGATGTCTGAACTGTCAGCGGGTGAAATATGAGCATCAGAGACTGGGTGGCGTATTTCAGCGGATAATTATTCCCGAGTGGAACTGGGAGAGAGTCACCATGGATTTTGTGAGTGGTCTTCCTTGGACTTTGAAGAAGTTTGATTCGAGTTGGGTGATTGTGGATCGGCTGACCAAGTCCACGCACTTCATTTTGGCATCCACCACATATTCTTCGAAGCTAGTAGCAGGGATCTTTATCTGAGAGATTGGTCGATTGCATGGTGATGCAGTGACCATTATCTCAAACAGAGGTACTTAGTTTACTTCTCAGTTCTGGAGGACATTTCAGCGGGAGATGGGTATGCATGTAAAGTTGAGCATGACATTTCATCCTCAGATGGATGGGCATTCCGAGCGTACTATTCAGATATTGAAGGACATGTTGCGTGCTTGTGTTATTGGACTTCAGCACGGTTTATTTGGTTGATGATTTGACCTATGATGTGGAGCCGATGGCTATTTTGGGTTGTTAGGTTCAAAAGTTAAGATCAAAAGATATAGCTTTGGTGAAAGTGCAGTGGAGAGGTAGGCCCATGAAGGAGGCTACATGGGAGACCGAGCGGGTGATGCAGAGCAGATATCCTCACCTATTTGAGGCTTCGGTTATGTTTCTTGACCCGCTCGAGGATGAGCATTTGTTTTAGTCGGGGAGGATGTGACGGCCCGATCTTTCGTCACATGATTTATCGCTTTGTTTTCCTCGTTCTCAGCTTCTTTATGCTTTATTATCCATATCTTATATGATCGAGTTGGTTCGGAGAGGTTTTGATAGGAAATGACACACTTAGTGTCTTTAAGAAAGGTTTGGTTTGGAAAAATCAAATGGATGTTGACTTATGAGTTAGAGAGCTCGGATGTGATTATTGGTGATCCGGTTAGCTTCTTGGGATAATTTGTGATTTAGGAGCATGATCGTAATTGATTTTTGGAGGTCGGGTGTAGAATTAGGCTTGAATTAAAGAAGTTAGTATTTTTACGAATTCCGATTGATAGGTGAGATTTTAATCCAAGGGTTGGAATGGGATTTTGAGAGTTTCTATACCTTCGTTAGGTGATTTGGGATGTGTGTGCAAAATTTCAGGTCATTCGGAGGTGTTTCGGTTAGGTTTTTTATCAAATGCGTATTTCGGAAGTTTTAAAAGAACTTAGGCTTGAATCCAATGTAATTTGATGATTTTGGTATTGTTTGTGGTGTTATGAAGATTGGAGCAAGTTTGAATGATGATTTAGGATGGGTTGGAACTTTTGATTGAGGTCCCGGGGGCCTCGGGGTGATTTCTGATGGCCATCGAGATGAATTTTGGACTTGTGTTATTGCTGAGTTTTGCTGGTTCTGGTATTTCTGCATCTGCAAAAATAGGACCGTGGTTATGCAGATGAGAAAAGGGGATCACAGGTGCGAATATTAGCTAGTGGGGGATTTCCACAGAAGTGGATGATTTTCTGCAGGTGTAGAGTCTGCAGATGCGGACCTCGGCCGATGAAGCGGTCCATGCATTTATGAAAATTTTCGAAGAAACGAATGGTTGACCGTAGAAGCGGAGTCAACACCTGCGGATTGCGACGCAGAAGCGGTTATTGGAAAATAGTGAAGCATCGTAGAAGCGGAAGAATTCCGTAGAAACGGAAACCGCAGATGCGGTAATGGGATTGCAGATGCGAAAAATGTCTGGGCAGAAGGGTTTTAAAGTTTTGTTTTGTTTCGCGAGCTAAGATATTTTTACACCATTTTTGAACATCCTTGAGAGCTCTTGGGTGAGAATTGAAGGGGATTTGGAATGGGATTGATTGGAGGTGAGTTTTATGACCTAAATACATGATTTAATGGTAGAATCAACCTAGAAATTCATGAAAATTTATCAAAAAGGGGAAGAACTAGGGCTTGAGTTGTGGTATTTCAAATTAGGTTTTGACTGGTCATTTGAGCTCGGATATGGGAGTTCTTAATATGTATAGACTCGTGGCAAAATAAGGAATCCGTTGATTTAATTTTTTTTGAAATTCGAGAAGTGGACTCGGGGCTCGAGTTTTGCAAATTTCGTGATTTTTGATATTTTTCGATTCTATTCGATTGGGTTGTGTTCCCTTAGCCTATTGTGATGTATTCGTTGTGGTATTCATATTTGACGCGCGAGGAGGCCGATTTGAGAGACAAGGGCAATACGAGCTAGTATTTTGGTCGGCTTGAAGTGAGGAATGATAGTAAATGACATTCTGAGGGTTTGAAACCCCAAATTTGCACAACTTAGTGATATATTAGGTGAAACACGCGCTTTATGACAAGCGTGAGGTTATTTACTAAGGGGATTGTGACTTGGTCCATCCCGATTGATATTTTACCGCGTATTTAACTGAGATGTGTTTGTTATCAATATGATTTGGGCTTCTTGCCATATTTTGGGCTTCATGCTGACTACTTGAGTCCTTTTTGGATTTTTATCACTCTTTCCTCACTATTTAATATACTACTTGAACTCAGTCCCGTTGATTATACCGTTTCACAAACTCAGCCACATTAATTGAATTTTGAGATTTAAATGATATTTCCACTGTTATTTGGGCTGAGCACAACTATATTATTAATGCCCGAGAGGCTTATGATGTTTTCTGGACTGAGTGAGGCCGAGGGCATGAGATACATTTATATATGCCATGAGGTGGCTGGAGTGATGTGAGGAGGCTTTCAGGCCTTTTGAGTGATGTGATGAGGCTTTCAGGCCTTGTGAGTGATGTGAGAAGGCTTTCAGGCCTTGTGAGTGATCTAAGAAGGCTTTCAGTCCTTATGTTGATATAGCACTCGGGTCGTAAGGGGCCACTCCTGTGATAATCCGGCCCGTCATCATGTGAGTTATCACCTCGTTATCCCTGTTAAATGCTTGTTAATGTTTCAATATGTATGTTTGGCGAGTCTGAGTCAATTCGCATTGAGTTTTGTTGGAATTGAGACAAATAGTCTCTTAGAAGAATGAATAGTTGAGAAAAGTCAGCTGGATGTTGACTTATGAGTTAAAGAGCTCGGAATCGAATTCTAATGATTCGGTCAGCTCCGGGAGGTCATTTATGAGCTAGGAGAGCGATCGGAAGTGAATTTGGAGGTCCGGTGTAGTTTTAGGCTTGAATTGGCTAAAGTTGAATTTTGGCGATATCCGATCGATAGGTGAGATTTTGATCCGGGAGTCGGAATGGAATTCCGACAGTTGCAGTAGCTCCGTTGGGTGATTTTGGATGTGCCTGCAAAATATCAGGTCATTCGGAGGTCGTTTGGTCGGGTTTTTGATCGAATGTCGGTTGCGGGAGCTTGAATGAAAACTTAGGCTTGAATTGCTTGAATTCGATGTTATTCCATGTTAAAGTATGTGTTTCGTATCCTTGGAGCAAGTTCTTATGGTGCTATGGAGTATGTTTGTGGCTTTCATTGGGGTCCCAGGGGACCCGGGGTGGTTTCGGGAGGTTAAACGAGAGAAAAACATGGAGATTGCAGGTTGAAGATTTGCTGGTTCTGCTTTTCGCTCCTGCGGAAATGGGAGCGCAGGAGCGAGTCCGCAGAAATAGAAAGGAGAGCGCAGAAGCACTGGGGTTCGCTGAGGTGGATCATGGTCCGCAGGGGAGGCACCGCTGGTGCGGAAGATAAGACCGCAGAAGCGGTTTGGGCTCGTCATGTAAGGATCCGCAGAAGTGGAAGACTTGTCGCCTAAGCGAGTCCGTAGGAGCGGACTCTGATGCGCAGAAGCGGTAAGGCTCGTAGGAGCGGAGGTGTTTCCGCAGGAGCGGACACGCGGAAGCGGTCTTTGTATTGGAAAAGCGGAAGTGGCCAATTAGGCCTGGGTTTTGCAGAAGCGACCATTTGGTCGCAGAAGCGGTATCGCAGAGGCGGATTTTTGTTCGCAGAAGGGGTAAAATTTCAGATGTTTCAAAAACATTAGGTCTCGGTTTTGAGGGGCGAATTGGGTGATTTGGACGAGAAATTGCTGGGAGTTCATCGGGTTATCATCGGAGGTGAGTTTTATGGTTCATTTACGCGTTTTTATCTTGAAATCCTTCTCTATTTCACTGAAATTGGATGAATTAATGGGGGAATTTAGCCTAAGCCAGGGTTTTGGTAAAATGTCGATTTGAGTGGGCAATCGGAGTCTGATTTTGTAAAACTTTATATGCATAGACTCGTATTGAGACGAGGGTTCCGAATATCTAACTTTTGTAATTTTTCGAGAAGCACACCAAAAGTCGGGTTTTGACAACTTCGTGGGTTTTGATGCAATTTGGGTTATTTTGAATGGGTTACGTGAATTTAGCATATATTGATGTATTAAAATTGATTTTGAGCAGATTTCGCATCCGAGGACATTGATTTGCGAGGCAAGCGCAAGGCGGACTGAGGCTTCTACCGGTTCGAGGTGAGTGGTAGTAGTAAATAATGTACTGAGGGTTTGAAACCACGTACTAGCACTTCACAGTGCTATGTCGAGATGAGACACGCGTCTCGTGGTGACATTGTGATTGGGGACATGGACTTGGTCCTTCCCGGCTAATAGTATATTGTGTATTATGACTGATAATGAGACTATAACTGTGTAAATGGGCTAGTAGCCATGTTTGGGGCCATGTGCCAATCTGTAGATCATTCGGGGGCCTGTAGAGCTAGGTGACCCTTATATCGTGTTGAAACTTACACTAAGCTAGAAAACTATCTGAATAGCATATTGAAAGCCAGGACTAGGTGTGTACTGTGAGAGACCGATCACTTAGGGTGGAAATTCCCTGATTTAGCTGAGTGGGCCTGAAAGGCCAATCCTATACTAATTGGGACAGGGTCGAGGACCCATTATGAGGTATTATATATATATATATACCTATATTGGATCGGGCTGCATGCTGCAGTAGTATATGTGTTGGATCGGACTACACGCCACAGTAATCGCGCCACCGCATTATAGACATATGTATACACATATATAAACATTGGATCGGCTGTACGCCGTAGTAGTATGAGTGCGGACTAGGTCAGTGTGGGACCATGGTGAGATAGATGTGGACTGGAGATGGGGGTATTCACTGTAGTGATGACTTACCTGTGAGGCTACCCTTAGAACTGTATAGTGATAGTACATGTGTTCTCACTTTCAGTTATTATTTATTATTATATATATCGGATCGGACTGCACGCCGTAATATCATAGCGCTTGGGCCTAGGGAGACCCTCCGAAGTTTGTACACACCCCCGGTGAGCACCGTCGACATTAAATGGAGCGGGCTGCGCGCCGCATCGGTATATGTATTGGAGCGGGCTGCACGCCGCAGCAGTATACTTATCCATTTCCTTATACATACTTAAGTACTTATACATTATAGACATATGTATATATCTTCATACATTGAGATGGCTGTACACCGTAGAGGTACGAGTGAGAATTTGGTCAGTGTGAGACCTTGTTGAGATAGATGTGGATCGGAGATCACAGTACTCACTGTAGTTATGACTTACCTGTGGGGGTTTTCCTTAGAACTGTTTAGTGATAGCACAGGAGTTCTTACCTTCAGTTTTTGCTTATTATTATTACTCACTGAGTTGAAATATACTCACCCCACTCTCCTGCACTTTTTGTTTAGATTCACAGGTGCCCGAGAGCAGTTGAGTTGTTGTAACTGCTGATCCTTATCTACTTTTACGGAGACTACGAGGTAGCTGCCGGCATCCGCAGAACCTGTTTTATCCTTCCTTATGATATGATGCTTTCATCTTGCTTAGACTTCATTGTTTTAGGATGTTTGTTCTTGTCACGCCCCAAATCGGGGAACATGACCGGCGCCTGACCGGGTTGCCCCAGTCAAGCGGACCTGGGTGCCTTTCATTCCCACGCGTTACCCATGTGTTGATTGTTTCTCATTAACCAAATATCTTACTAACCATGAATGATTTCACATTAAACAAATAAAACCATACGAGTGATTCATTAACAAGTTGCAGTTTTTTTACAACGGCCGACATAACATAATATATACATAAGACTGGAGTCCCACAGTTTACATGTCTACCAGAGCCTCTAGGATACAAAAAGGGAAATACAATACTTGCCGGTAACAAGGCTCCGGCTATACCTTACAAAACCAAAATGAAATCTAAACCGAAATGGCATGAACCACACAAGGCCCCGAGGAAGAAAGGGGCTCACCAAAACGGACAGTGGAAAGAGAAGGATACTACTGCCGATGAGCTGAAGTGCCTGCTACTGATCCACCTACAATCATAACACGAATGTAGCGTCCCCGGCAAAAGGGACGTCAGTACACTTGAATTGTACTGGCATGTATGGACAAACTTTGTCCCAAGTAAACTCAAGCCATTGAATTACATCAACAATTAATTAATCCAGCCAACCATGTTTCCACATTTTCCTCATTTCAAATAATTCTCAACACATAATTCTACGATCAACCAATTTAACAATAACCAATCAATCACGTAAAGCACAAGTAGTCAAACAAAGGAACAATCAGTGCCCCACAGGTTGCAAACTCTCCTGCTGTCTCCTTTCACAATTTCACATTTATTGATTTTTGTATCAATTTTCAATAGCGATTTCGATCGCTTTCCATCCTTATTGCCCCCGACCACCCTTATTACCTCGGCCACCCTTATCACCCCAACCCACACCTTATTTCCTCACGTTGCGGCGCGTAACACGACCCCGCCTTATAGTTTAAAACACAACAATTTCAAAACAGCAGATAAGGTACTACACACAATTTCAACAAGTTCAAATAAGCAACTTGCACATTGTTTCATGTTCTCAATTATTTTTCAAATCAATATCACAACCATGTTACAATATTTCCACAATTCAGGTGTTTCATCCCTTTCCACAATAAACAAATTCTCAAGCGTTTCGTTTGTTTTCCACAAGGTGCCATATAGGCCATCACAACCATTATTCATTATTCTTTACCCAATTCAACTCTCATTTACCTTTCGGTTCATATTCCATATTACATCACTCATAGTTCAACAATAACTTTGAAATATCCAACAACAATATCAAGAATTTCACACAATTTGTCAAATTAACACGAACCAAACAAGTTTCACACATGTAGGCGATTTCACAAGAATCAAGAATTAGCCATACATACCCGGTGATGAGTTTTCTTCCTACTTTATGCTTACCCAAGATATCCTACTCTTGCCAACCTTGTTCTTGAAGACTCTTACTTCTACTCACTTCTTTTTACTAGAAATCAAGTTCAATAATCATGCATGAGTGTAAAAATTCTATTTTCAAAAGCTATTATATGCAAACCTCTCTTTACCCAATTTAAAGCTGAAAATCAAAGAAAATAGTTAGGGTTTTTACCTTGAAAAGATTTGGGGAAGTTGAATCTTTGCCCTAGAATCCTTTGAACTAAGATGGTTGGAACAATCTTTGAAGATGAAAGATTTCTCTCTCTAAAAACCCTCTCTTCTCTCTCTAATTTTGGTAAGATGATATGATAAAATGAAGAAGAAAGGTGTTATATTAAAGAAGAGATCGGGTCAAAATGTCACAAAAATCTGGGCCGGGGCGAATGTGCTGCACTTTGCGACCGCAGAATCAACATGCGGTCCGCATAGTGACCGCAGAATGGCCTCAAAATGACTCGAGTTCTGTTACAGAATGCGACCGATATGCGGTCCGCATTCTTGATCTGCGGTCGCAAAGTGCACCGCAGATTCACTATGCGATCGCGTATCGACCGCATTTTCAACACGATTTTTGGGAGACTTTCTGGAATGTTTTGCGGCAAGAATGCGGTCCGCATATCAGGTTTGCGGTCGCATTCTTGACCGCATATTTGACACTTTTTGGAAAAATTAATTCTCTACATTTTTGAAACTTAAATCACTACCAAGGGTCCGAACCGCGGCGAGCAAGCTCGCCGCGAAAAATTCTACGCATTCCTAACACATTATTCGGACCATGACACTATAGCTACTAGGTTTTATGCACAAAACTTTTACGGGGCCTTACATCCTCCCCCCCCTTAAGATCATTCGTCCTCGAATGAGGACTTTGAAAATAAATTGGTTTTGAAAGACATGATATGCAAGCTATCAAAATTTTGACTAACTCTTATATTTTAGAAAAATTTCGCCAGAGTTTCCTTTGTATTATGGACATATCCACCTGTCAGAGGGCCCCCGAAACACATTACCAAACAACAATACACAAATACAACTTTTCCCACAACTGGTATACACTTTCTTACCTCAACGAATGCACATATTCTATCACATTGTTACAATTGCACAAAAATTAGTCACTTCAATGAATTCTTACCTTATTTAACCATTTTAACACACCATGTACACTTAACAAACCATTACCAATCTACACTTACTATTAGTTGTTTATTTAACACGTAAATCTTTATAAGGCTTTCATTTATCAAGAACGGTTCAAGTGACCCAAGGTAACAACACATTTAACTCATTACAAAATGAAGGGGACTTTACTAATACTGAGAGGGAAACAACTTAGACAAGATGACAGTTACTAGGAGTAGGAGGGTCACTTAATTTCTTCTAGGCTTGATCGAACAAATGGGGGTACTTTTCCTTCATCTCTTTTTCCGCTTCCCATGTGGCCTCCTCAACTTGTTGACTTCGCCACAATACTTTAACAGAGGCAACTTCCTTATTTCTCAACTTACGGACTTGCCTATCAATAATGGCAACTGGAACTTCTTCATATGACAAATCGTCATTAACCTCTATAGCTTCGACCTGGCATGATGGTGGATGGATCTCCAATCACTTTCTTCAACATGGACACATGGAATACCGGGTGCACTGATGACATCTCAGGAGGCAACTCTAGCCTATAAGCAACTTGACCAACCCTTTGAACGATCCGATATGGCCCGACATACCTAGGACTCAATTTCCCTTTCTTTCCAAATCGCATGACTCCCTTCATAGGAGATACCCTCAAGAACACCCAATCATCAACTTGAAACTCCAAATCCCTTCGGCGAACGTCTGCATAGGATTTTTGACGACTCTGTGCTGTTTTCATTCTCTCCTGAATAACTTTGACCTTTTCCATAGCTTCGTACACCATATCTGGCCCTAGAAATTCCGCTTCACCTACCTCAAACCACCCGATTGGCGACCTACATCTTCTCCCGTACAATGCCTCAAATGAGGCCATCTGAATGCTAGCATGATAGCTATTATTGTAAACAAATTCTATCAGTGGCAAGTGTTCATCCCAATTACCTTTAAAATCTAAGACACAAGCCCGTAACATATCTTCAAGCGTCTGAATGGTCCGCTCGGCCTTGCCGTCGGTCTGCGGATGGAAAGCTGTGCTGAGATTCACCTGAGTTCCCAAACCTTGCTGAAACTTCTTCCAAAAGTTAGCTGTGAACCGAGCCCCGCGATCCGAGATAATAGAAAGTGGAGTGCCATGAAGTCTTACTATCTCCTTGATGTACAATTTTGCATATTGCTCCACAGTATCAGTGGACTTGACAGGCAGGAAGTGAGCTGATTTGGTGAGTCGATCCACTATCACCCATATTGAGTCAAACTTACGCCTGAGTGCGAGGTAACCCCACCACGAAATCCATATTGATCATCTCCCATTTCCACCTTGGTATTTCTATAAGCTGAGTTAATCCACCGGGCCGTTGATGCTCGGCCTTCACTTGTTGACAGTTCGGACATTTAGCTACAAAGCTTGCTACATCCCTTTTCATACCGTTCCACCAATAAATCTCCTTAAGGTCATGATACATTTTCATGGAACCTGGGTGTACCGAATACCTGGAAATATGAGCCTCTGCCATTACCCTCTCCCGAAGCTCGTCCACATCCGGAACACATAGCCTATCTTGACACCTCAATACACCATCTTCGCTGCTGAGTACAAATGCTGAGGTCTTGTTATTCATGACCGCTTCCTTTACCCGAACCAATGCTGGATCCATGAACTGTTTTTCCTTGATTTCCGCG
The DNA here is from genome assembly GCA_032618575.1 of Nicotiana noctiflora. Taxonomy (NCBI): domain Eukaryota; kingdom Viridiplantae; phylum Streptophyta; class Magnoliopsida; order Solanales; family Solanaceae; genus Nicotiana; species Nicotiana noctiflora. The sequence continues at coordinate 69,358 of JASVEL010006425.1, forward strand.
ACCGATGATGATTCTGCTCCATTATGCACCAAAATATCCCCCTCGTCTGACGCCGAGATACGAACCCCCAAACTAGCTAATTGGTAAACCTCTCGAGCCAGGGGTCTCTGATCCACACCCAAATGAGCCAAACTACCCATGGATTTTCGATTAAGAGTGTCGGCTACCACATTTGCCTTTCCTGGATGGTAAAATATGTTCATATCATAGTCCTTGAGCAATTCTAACCACCGTCGCTGTCTCAGATTTAGCTCCTTCTGCTTGAACAAATACTGGAGGCTCTTGTGGTCCGAAAACACATCTACATGAACTCCATAAAGATAGTGCCGCCATATTTTCAAAGCAAACACAACAGCTGCAAGCTCCAAATCATGCGTCGGATAATTCTTCTCGTGATTCTTGAGTTGCCTGGAAGCGTTAGATATGACTTTCCCGTGCTGCATCAATACACATCCCAAACCAACCCTGGAGGCATCACAATAAACCACAAATCCTTCTGTGCCTTCTGGCAAGGCCAATACTGGTGCCGAAGTCAATCTTGACTTCAATTCCTGGAAACTTTTCTCACATGCTTCGTAGCACTGGAACTTAACTGCCTTCTGCGTCAGTTTTGTCGATGGCGAAGCGAGGGTTGAGAATCCCTCTACAAACCGCCGATAGTACCCTGCCAAACCCAAGAAGCTACGTATCTCTGTCGGGGTCGTGGGTCTAGGCCAATCTTTCACTGCCGCAATCTTCTGAGGATCCACCTGAATTCCCTCACTGGAAATAACATGCCCTAGAAAGGCTATGGACTTCAACCAAAACTCACATTTTGAGAACTTGGCATACAATTGATGTCGAAGAAGGGTCTGCAACGCTGCTCTGAGGTGAACGGCATGATCTTCTCTGCTCCGAGAGTAGATGAGGATGTCGTCAATGAATACGATCACAAAGGAATCTAGGAATGGCTTGAAAACCCGATTCATAAGGTCCATGAAAGCTGCTGGGGCATTGGTTAGCCCAAAAGACATGACCAAAAACTCGAAGTGACCATAACGAGTTCCGAAGGCGGTCTTAGGAATATCCTGCTCCCTGATTTTCAACTGGTGGTACCCGGACCGTAAATCAATCTTTGAGAAGAACTTCGCTCCCTGCAATTGGTCAAACAGATCATCCACTCGAGGCAAAGGATATTTATTCTTGATGGTGACTTTGTTGAGCTGCCGATAATCAATACACATTCGAAGTGACCCATCCTTCTTTCTGACAAAGAGAACCGGAGCACCCCACGGCGACACACTCGGTCGTATGAACCCTTTCTCTAATAAATCCCTCAGCCGCTCCTTTAACTCCCTTAACTCTGCTGGCGCCATTCTGTATGGTGGAATGGATATTGGCTGAGTATCTAGCAATACATCGATCCCAAAATCAATCTCCCTATCCGGCGGAATGCCTGGAAGCTCATCCGGAAACACTTCAGGAAATTCATTCACAATTGGCACGGACTCGAGGGTAGGCACCTCTGAGGTGGTGTCCGTTACCCGAACCAGGTGATAGATACACCCTTTCTTAATCATCTTCGAAGCCTCAAGGTAGGAAATAAACCTACCCCTTGGCACTACACCATTTCCTCTCCATTCAATAACTGGCTCATTAGGGAACTCGAGCCTCATAACTCTCGTTCGACAGTCAAGTTTGGCAAAGCATAAATAGAGCCAATCCATCCCCATAATTACATCAAAATCTACCATCCCAAGCTCAATAAGCAACTTGCACATTGTTTCATGTTCTCAATTATTTTTCAAATCAATATCACAACCATGTTACAATATTTCCACAATTCAGGTGTTTCATCCCTTTCCACAATAAACAAATTCTCAAGCGCTTCGTTTGTTTTCCACAAGGTGCCATATAGGCCATCATAACCATTATTCATTATTCTTTACCCAATTCAACTCTCATTTACCTTTCGGTTCATATTCCATATTACATCACTCATAGTTCAACAACAACTTTGAAATATCCAACAACAATATCAAGAATTTCACACAATTTGTCAAATTAACACGAACCAAACAAGTTTCACACATGTAGGCAATTTCACAAGAATCAAGAATTAGCCATACATACCTGGTAATGAGTTTTCTTCCTACTTTATGCTTACCCAAGATATCCTACTCTTGCCAACCTTGTTCTTGAAGACTCTTACTTCTACTCACTTCTTTTTTACTAGAAATCAAGTTCAATAATCATGCATGAGTGTAAAAATTCTATTTTCAAAAGCTATTATATGCAAACCTCTCTTTACCCAATTTAAAGCTGAAAATGAAAGAAAATAGTTAGGGTTTTTACCTTGAAAAGATTTGGGGAAGTTGAATCTTTGCCCTAGAATCCTTTGAACTAAGATGGTTGGAACAATCTTTGAAGATGAAAGATTTCTCTCTCTAAAAACCCTCTCTTCTCTCTCTAATTTTGGTAAGATGATATGATAAAATGAAGAAGAAAGGTGTTATATTAAAGAAGAGATCGGGTCAAAATGTCACAAAAATCTGGGCCGGGGCAAATCTGCGGTGCACTTTGCGACTGCAGAATCAACATGCGGTCCGCATAGTGACACCACGATTTGGTTGGGACCGTATTTTGTATGTTGCTACTATTGCGTTTATCATATTGTCATGAACACATGCTGTTTAAGTTTAACTGGATTAATTGGAATTAATAATTGTCTGGTTTAAGAGGTAATATGGTCGGGCTTGCCTAGCATTGTGTTAGGTGCCATCACGACCGGGGTGGTTAACGGGTCTCGCGAGTCATGAGCCGGTTTAGTAGAGTCTCGTGGATCAGTACGGGGACACCTGTACTTATCCTCGGGAGGCTGCAAACCTTTAGGAAAGCTTCAAATTCCTAGAATTCTCATCATGCATGTTTGATTCAGCTTGAGATGTAATTCTTGAAATTCCTCCTGCACATTGATGCGCGCACTCGAGTGCTTAGTGATAAATTTGCCTTGACGGCTTATGATTCCCCAAATCAAGGGACGAGATATAATCTCTGTGAGTTCGTGTTGGGCCAGTCTGGAGGACTTGAGGCCGGATCCTTGTCTATGGCTTGAGCACCGAGGTGCTAATTTCGCGAGCCGGTATTATGAAATTCATGCGATCAGTATTGATCTTAATTGTGGAAATGGTAGTTTGATAATGGGTGAGCTGCAAGGTGTTCAATCCTTATTGTGATATGTTACGAAGCCGTAGCTATGGGCGTGGTGAGTATGTTCATGTTCCTTAGTGGGAAGGTAAAGTGCATTACGTGTGGTAGTATGAGTTCAGACGCAGGAAGACCAAATTGGTTGTGCTAGGTGTATCATGGTGAAAGGTATATGTGTTATGATTTGAACATGTGCAACGCATATTCATGTACTAATGCTGATGATATAATTGTGTATTATTGAGATTTATGTTGTTGATATGCATTGTGATATATTGTCGAGTTGCGGATGTATTGTTAGGATGATTTTGGTGATTCGCTGGCAGGTGGATAGGCCAAATTGCAGAGGAAACTCTGTCGAAATTTCTAGAAAATTTGGGGCTTAGAAAATAATTTTGTCGCCTGGAGAATAGGCTTAAATGGTGTGTGTATAAATGCAAGGGTTGCAAAAGAGTTAAGATGTGTGATGATTCGAATCTCCGCCGAAGCTTGTAAATGACTTGAGTTTAATTTAACTAGAACATTGTGGCATCAATTGAGTAAGAATGTTGTGAGGGGGATAAAAGTGCCTTGACGTATATGGCTTCGAGCTAAGTTGGGGAGGTTTCTATTGACTAGCTGATTGCACGGTTGTGTGCTATGTTGATCCTGTCTCTAAGTACGTCGGAAATTTTGGTAAAGGTTATGGTGCTTCGTAGATCTGAAGAAATACTAGGGTGTTTTGAACTGCTGTTGGTAAAGAATGTTCAGCGTATAGAAAGAAAGATAGCTAATTGTATCTGTATGTAATTTTGTTCTGCGATGTCAGAGTTCTATCAAGGCACGAGTGGTTCTGTTCGATAAGGTGGTTGAATTATAATGGAATAATGATGAATGACGCCCGAGAATTGTTTTACGGCGTTCAAGATTTTACTTGTAATGGTAAGGTGTCTTATGCACGTGGCTAAAGACCGTGGTTTCGTTAGAAGAAATCGAGACTTTTGTTATGTTATGTGGATGATGACATTCTATGTATCTATATTGGAGAGTAATGATAACAAATTCAAAACTGCAGGAAGTTCTTCAAGGTAAAGTGTTGTAGATTGTGGTACCTCTGGGAAACATCTGAGGGAATATTCAGCGGCCTGTGAGTCTTAGACCGCGTGGTCTTGTGTATGAGTCTTGTATGGTAACCTGAGTTGAGGTATTGTGATCCTCCAGTGAAAGAGAATATTAAATTAAAGATGATAATAAACTGGAACAGTATGAAGAGCTCATGAGTAACTCCTGGTGTGTGTTCGAAGTAATGAGCCTTGCAGTTATGGTGCAACAAAACTCTTGATGTGCTGGCAGTTGCATAGCTCGATGTGGGTAAAAGGACTCAGTCCTAGCAGTTAAGCTTATGCAGTGAATGGGAAGAAACAGTTGTGATGTGTTTTATCATGGTTTGAATATGAGTATATTCCTGTCGGTATGCGAAGTGCGGAATGTGTAATGATTTTTCTTCTATATGGGACCATGAATGTCCTTGACTAATTGAGTGCAGCGAAGGAGAGGGATAGAAATTTTCCATGTATCTTGGTATAGTATGGTATATGCGATGTGTTATGAAAAGATGATAACGGCATGTTCAAGGTTTGAGATCAATTTATATTATATGGGAAGTTATTAAAATCCCCAAGCAGCGTGGGTAGCTGTAGATAATTCGAGAATCAATCTTCCTGGTGATTAAGGAAAATGGTAGACGGCTGGTAGGTATTGCTTTGTTAGTTGGGCCTTCGTGGTGGATGTTAGTGTAGAGGTATCTACCATTCATTCAGTTCTGGTACTGATGAACTTTGTCGGATGCGTTTCATGTGGCCGAGCTTGAGGCTATACATATGTTTGTTGCAGCGAGCAACTTGAATCGATGAGCATTCCCTTTTTCTAGATTATGCATGGATCGGGTGGCACGCCGCCACATGTGTAGTATCTGGATCGGGTGGCACACCGCCACATGTATGGTATCAGGATCGGGTGGCACGTCGCCACAGGTATGGTATCTGGATCGAGTGGCATGCCGCCACAGGTATGTTATTGGAACGGGTTGCGCGCCGCAACAGTGTGATGTGGAAAATATAGCTTCCTATATGCTACCTTGTATACAATACTTCCTATCTTCTGAGGAATAATCCGTATTGGATATCGCTCGGGGAATAGCACATCAGTTGTGTCCATTCAGGATTGGATAGCATATATTAAATGTATCACTGCGTGTGTGATTGATTGCTTGAGTTCACACCTAAATATATGCGTGGCTGACCGTTCTGAGCATGGTGACTTGAGATGCTTCAGGAGTAATAGTGTTTGGATAGAGTCATGAGCTGTGGCAAGGCCACGTGATGTTATGACCTTTCGATGAGGATTCAGGTACTCTAATTCTATGATGTGAGATGAGATCTTAGTTATGTGTTGTGATGGTATTGAGGAATTTGAATTATAGCTCTTTGTGTGAGTCAGTTGTCATGATTCGAGCGTGTTCAGATCGTTCTTATTGGAGCCTGTGTTGTGCTCGTCGCGGCTTAGGCCAGTGTTGAGGTATCATATCACCAGTGTGGTGTGTTATAATCGAAATGATTGCTTGAGTCATTCATGAGTACGAGCAAATTTGATCTTAGCTTGTTAGAAAGGTAATATCGAGATTTGGCTCCTAATTCTGTTGTAGTATCAATTAAAAGGGAAATGGATTCATGAATGGTTGACCTGAGAGATGGGTTCGGTATATCGCGTGCTTCAGTTACTGTGGGTTGGATATGAAGGTGTTGGAATAAGACTCTAGCTAATATGAAAGGTTCTTTCTGCTAGTATTTGGTTATTGTGGTCCTTTGTCGTGATTAGAGATTATCGTATCGAGCGATTAGCTGGTTTGATACATCATGTGATCTCACCCGGAGTGGCGAGTTAGTTATTACAGTTGAATCGTGTGTACTCTGAGTATAGATGTGGGATTCAGATTTGGTATATGATTCCGAGAAGTGAAATGTGGTGTATGGTTCAGTTAGACTGTGCAAATTCAGCTATACTATGTTATCGGACTTATGAAAGATAGAGTGAAGTGGTATCACCCCGAGTATAAGTTTGGTGAGGTCATTCAACTATTATGTTGAATCTAGTACAACTCTTGGTCCGCTCGAGGACGAGCGTTTTCTTAAGTTGCGGAGAATGTGATGACCCGGCCCGTCATCATGTGAGTTATCACCTCGTTATCCCCGTTAAATGCTTGTTAATGTTTCAATATGTATGTTTGGCGAGTTTGAGTCAATTCGGATTGAGTTTGGTTGGAATTGAGACAAATAGTCTCTTAAAAGAAGGAATAGTTGAGAAAAGTCAGCTGGATGTTGACTTGTGAGTTAGAGAGCTCGAAATCAAATTCTGATGATTCGGTCAGCTCTGGGAGGTCATTTATGAGCTAGGAGAGCGATCGGCAGTGAATTTGGAGGTCCGGTGTAGTTTTAGGCTTGAATTGGCTAAAGTTGAATTTTTGCAATATCCGATTGATAGGTGGGATTTTGATCCGGGAGTCGGAATGGAATTCCGGCAGCTGCAGTAGCTCCGTTAGGTGATTTTGGATGTGCCTGCAAAATTTCAGGTCATTCGGAGGTCGTTTGGTTGGGTTTTTGATCGAATGTCGGTTGCGGGAGCTTGAATGAAAACTTAGGCTTGAATTGCTTGAATTTGATGTTATTCCGTGTTAAAGTATGTGTTTTTATCATTGGAGCAAGTTCGTATGATGCTATGGAGTATGTTTGTGGCTTTCGTTGGGGTCCCAGGGGACCCAGGGTGGTTTTGGGAGGTTAAACGGGAGAAAAACATGGAGAATAAGGTTGAAGATTTGCTAGTTCTGTTGTTTTCGCTCCTGCGGAAATGGGAGTGCAGGAGCGAGTCCGCAGAAGCGGAAAGGAGAGCGCAGAAGCGCTGGGGTTCGCTGAGGCGGATCATGGTCCGCAGGGGCGGCACCGCTGGTGCGGAAGATAAGACCGCAGAAGCGGTCTAGGCTCGTCATGTGAGGATCCGCAGAAGCGGAAGACTTGTCACCTAAGCGAGTCCGTAGGAGCGGACTCTGATGCGCATAAGCGGTAAGGCCCGCAGGAGCGGAGGTGTTTCCGCAGGAGCGGACACGCAGAAGCGGTCCTTGTATCGCAGAAGCGGAAGTGGCCAATTAGGCCTGGGTTTCGCAGAAGCGACCATTTGGTCGCAGAAGCGGTATCGCAGAGGCGGATTTTTGTCCGCAGGAGCGGAAATCGCGCCTGTGATAAAGATAAAAGAAGGGGTAAAATTTCAGAAGTTACAAAAACATTAGGGCTCGGTTTTGAGGGGCGAATTAGGTGATTTGGACAAGAAATTGGGGGGAATTCATCGGGTTATCATCGGAGGTGAGTTTTATGGTTCATTTACGCGTTTTTATCTTGAAATCCTTCTCTATTTCACTGAAATTGGATGAATTAATGGGGGAATTTTGCCTAAGCGAGGGTTTTGGTAAAATATCGATTTGAGTGGTCAATCGGAGTCCAATTTTGGAAAACTTTATATGCATAGACTCATATTGAGACGAGGGTTCCGAATATCTAACTTTTGTAATTTTTCGAGAAGCGCACCAAAAGTCGAGTTTTGACAATTTTGTGGGTTTTGATGCAATTTGGGTTATTTTGAATGGGTTACGTGAATTTAGCATATATTGATGTATTATAATTGATTTTGGGCAGATTTGGCATCCGAGGACGTTTATTTGCGAGGCAAGTGCAAGGCGGACTGAGGCTTCTACCGGTTCTAGGTGAGTGGTAGTAGTAAATAATGTACTGAAGGTTTGAAATCTCGTACTATCACTTCACAGTGCTATGTCGAGATGAGACACGCGTCTCGTGGTGACATTGTGATTGGGGACATGGACTTGGTCCTTCCCGGCTAATAGTATATTGTGTATTATGACTGATAATGAGACTATAACTGTGTGAATGGGCTACTAGCCATGTTTGGGGCCATGTGCCGATCTGTAGATCATTAGGGGGCCTGTAGAGCTAGGTGACCCTTATATCGTGTTGAAACTTACACTCAGCCAGAAATCTATATGAATAGCATATTAAAAGCTAGTACTAGGTGTGTACTGTGAGAGACTGATTACTTAGGGTGGAAATTCCCTGATTTAGCTGAGTGGGCTTGAAAGGCCAATCCTATACTAATTGGGACAGGGTCGAGGACCCGTTATGAGGTATTATATATATATATATATATATATATATATATATATATATATATATATATATATATATATATATATATATATAGGGAAAAAGGTCAAAATTACCTCTGTATTATTGTTAATTGGTTACTTGTGCCACCTGTTATACTTTTCGGTCATTCTTGCCCCTACCGTTAAAGAACTTTGAATAAACACCCCTAAACCTAACGTCTGTACACTGTGGCAGCTGACAACATTAAAATTATCCTACTCAGCTGCCACGTCAACTGCCATGTCATCGGGCCCACTCTTCAGTTGCCATCTTCTTCCCCTACTGTTTCTTCTTCCACACTTATAACCAAACAATCCCAAATTGGATTCAAGTAACTTTATATTTCCCAAAAAAACAACTACCGATTCTCATTTTTTTCTTCATGATGACTTTTTCAGATTTTGAAGAACTTGACGAGTTCTTCAACCTTTCTCACTATTTAGAAATGGAGGCTTCAAGTTTTCTTCTCTTAAATCTTGATAACATATGTGTTAAGCTCCAAATCTAACACAAATATATGATTTCCAGAAGATTTAAACAATAAATCACTGAACATCCATTAAATTTTCAGATCCGTGAATTGGAAACCCAAAAGGAATATTCTATTTTTTTTAAATTAATCCAAACTAAGACGACAACAATCTGATTTTGAGCACACTTGAAGCTCAAAACTGAAAAAGTATGGTTGAGACTCTTTCTTGCCAATTTGCTTCAAAACCGCCATTACTGTAACAAGGAAAGAGAAAAGAGAATATGAGTCACTCAAAGCAAAACAGTGAATTTCAGAGGCCAAAACAAACGAGATTTTTGGAGTCAGATTTGAGTGGAATGAATCTGATATAACACACACAGAAAAAATGCACGAATTTTTAGAGGCTAATCAAGAGAGAGAAATAGAAATATCTAGAGAGAGAAAGAGAACATACAGTAAATGTTTCCATTGGAATAGAAACGACTCTGTTTCTCCTTCTGCTAAAAAAGAAGAGAGAGGAGAGAGAAGATGGAACCCACTTATTGTACATTGGCTTTTTCTTCCTTATCTTTTTCGTTTCTTTTCATTTGGAAAAATTAATGTGTTGGCAGCTGACATGGAAAAATTTGAGGGGTCAGCTGCCACAGTGTCAAAACGTCAGGGCTAGGGGTAATTTTAATAACTTCATTAACGGTAGGGGCGAAAATGGCCGAAAAGTATAACGGGTGGCACAAGTAACCAATTAGCAATAGTACAAGGGCAATTTTGACCCTTTTCCTAAAAAACTTTGTACAAACTATAAGTTAATATAGTTAGACAAACATATATACCTTTAAAAGTTTAATATGAGGTTTTAATATAAGTAGGTAATTGACAAAAAAGTGATAGTTTAGGCGGGTTTTGGGCTGAGTTAAATAGCCACACGTACTTGTATAGTGCTACATGGCACATTTTTTTGGACAGTTAGAATCGTGTATTGGACGCGCGTCTAAGAATCCAATGAGAGAGTTTTAACATGAAGGGCAATATAATTCAGTGAGCGCTGGAGTATATTATGGGATCGGGCTGCACGCACACATTCTCAGTGAGCGCTGTATATATTATGGGATCGGGCTGCGCGCCGCAGCAGTATAAATATATATACATATATATATATTGGATCGGACTGCACGCCACAGTAATACATGTGTGGATCGGGCTGCACGCCGCAGTATCATAGCGCTTGGGTCTAGGGAGCCCCTCCGAAGTCTGTATACACCCCCAGTGAGCGCCGTCGGCGTTAAATGGAGCAGGCTGCGCGCCGCAGCGGTATATGTATTGGAGCGGGCTGCACGCCGCAGCAGTATACTTATCCATATCCTTATACATACTTAAGTACTTATACATTATAGACATATATATATATATATATATATATATATATCTTTATACATTGAGATGGTTGTGCACCGTAGAGGTACGAGTGAGAATTTGATCAGTGTGAGACCTTGTTGAGATAGATGTGGACTGGAGATCAGAGTACTCACTGTAGTGATGACTTACCTGTGGGGGGTTTGCTTTAGAATTGTTTAGTGATAGTACAGGAGTTCTTACTTTCAGTTATTGCTTATTATTATTACTCACTAAGTTAAAATATACTCACCCCACTCCCCTGCACGTTTTGTGCAGATTCACAGGTGCCCGAGAGCAATTGAGTTGTTGTAGCTGCTGATCCTTATCTACTTTTGCGGAGAGTACGAGGTAGCTGCCGGCGTCCGCAGAACCTATTTTCTCCTTCCTTATCATTTGATGTTTTCATCTTGCTTGGACTTGATTGTTTTAGGATGTCTATTCTGTTCAGGCTCAGACTCGTGACACCACGATTTGGTTGGGACCATATTTTGTATGTTGCTACTATTGCGTTTATCATATTATCATGAACACTTGCTGTTTAAGTTTAACTGGATTAATTGGAATTAATAATTGGCTGGTTTGAGAGGTAATATGGTCGGGCTTGCCTAGCATTGTGTTGGGCGCCATCACGACCGGGGTTTGGGTCGTGACACCTCTAGAGTCTACACACCCATAGTGAGTGCGGGTACCCATCTGATTTGAGAGTGAGCCCGAGGTTCTAATATTGTGTAGAGTGACTAATACTGAGCCCGAGAAGCTGATACTATTCTTAGCGATTGGTACTGGGCCCATGGGGAAAATTTGTACTATCTATCTGCTTGTTGTTTTACCTTATTTACTGGTTTTAAAGGAGATTTCATTGACACTGTACTGTTTTTACTGTTTAAGTAATTTACTACCTGATATAGAATTGCCTTTTGCATTTATGTATTTTCATGCCTTCGGTTATTATTTATTATTGTTACTCACTGGGTGGGAATACTCACATTACTCCATGTACCATGTGTGAAGATTAAGGCATAGCAGAGCTCACACCTAAGCACTGATTCATTCCAAATTAGGCTGCGAGTTGGAGTTACATGGTAGTTGTTAACGTCCGCAGCCCCTTGTCTCCCTTTTCCTGTATGATTTATGTTTCTCTTCAAACTATTGTATCAGATATCATACTTTGTAGACTTATAGCAAACTCTGTAGAAGCTCATGACTTGTGACATTCTGATTTGGGCTGTGTCGGGTTGGTATCCTTCTGTTATCGTTGTTTTCGCATTACTGGCTATATTAAACATGTGTTAGAATTGTTAATTTTAATTAATTGCTTTGAAAAAGGTGTTTGCGTCGTTCTGGCAGGCCTCGTCTTCACGAGAGGCGCCATCATGACCGGGTTTAAAAATTGGATCGTGACATTATGTTAAATATCCCATTAATTAATTCAGATTTCAAACGCTTGGGTTTATGTCGATAAGTAACTGACAAGAACTTTTCGTTGTTATTCATCAAAACTCAAATAGCTCAAGATCAACAATACGCAAAACAAAATATGATGCCATCATATTTTTTTTTTGGTTGTTAAGGGCATCTCCAACCTTGCCCCCATCCTCCATAATGAGGGTAATTTTGAGGAACACTATTCATCTCCCCTATTACTATTCACCATTATTTTATTATTTAATTTTTATGTTATCTCTTTATATACACTTAATTGTATTTAAGTAATATTTTTATAATATCAATATTATATCTTAACTTTGCTGTATAATTTTGATAAATTAATTTTCCCGCATATTTTCGTAAAATTAATTTTCGTGCTCAATGTAAAATTAATTTTCGTGCATATTAATATTTTATTTGAATTATTAGTTAATCTATAATAATTGCTTATAAATTATATTATTTAAAATTTTATGATTTCTTTTTAATTATGGAAATTACAAATTAATAAAAATAAAAGATGTTTGTTTAATTGAAATTAAAAAATAAAATTAAAATGAAAGATAATAATATAATATAAAAGAGAGAGAAGAATATAAAAAAATTTGGAGAAAAAAATAGGGGAATGATCGGAGTAAATTATCCCCAAAATGGGGTAAAAGTTGGAGATGGCCTAAAACCAGACATTTTATTTATTGAAGCGAAAAGAAAGGATTACAAAGAAGGGGCTAAAGGTAGAGTTACAGTCCCCTGCGTGTCCAAAAGTAAGTGTGATAATAAAAAGGGTGGAGGGTTATAAAAAACTACAATATATAGGAGGGTTGGACCAGTGGCATCCCTCTATTATCTCTTATTTATAATGGAGGGATGTAAGTAAGTAAGTATATTTAGTTCACGGATGGCATGCCACTACATTACAAATGCAAGATTCTTGTTTTAAAAGAAGTTTGACTCATTGTTGGCAAGGTTGATAAGGAGTAGCGATCAAGTGTAGGTCATTCTTTCTAGCACAAGCTACTCCAGCCGCCTCAGTTAAATCCAGTTCACTTGGATTGGTTCCAGTTGGGAGTTTCCAGTCAAAGTGATACAACAATTGAGCTAGTGGAAAATAAACATTAGCTAAACCAAATGATATTCCAGGGCAAATCCTCCTTCCGCTACCAAAGGGAAGATATTCATAATTATTACCAATATAATCCATAGAGTTGTACTCAAATCTCTCAGGTTTAAAACTTTCTGCGTCATCCCAATATTTTGGATCTCTTCCAATAGCCCAAACATTAACCACGACTTTTGTTTTCAAAGGAATAATGTTGCCATTTAAGTCGGTTTCTTCTCTACATTCTCTTGGGAGCAAAAGAGGTAATGGAGGGTGGAGTCTGAATGTTTCCTTAATCACCAACTTTAGGTATTTCAACTCCTCCACATCAAAACTTTCTTTCCCTCCTAACATTTCTCTTACCTCTGCTTGAGCTTTGGCAAATACACTTGGATTCTTCAACATTTCAACCATAGCCCAATCAATTGTTGTTGATGAAGTTTCTGTTCCCGCAGCAAACATGTCAAAAATAATAGCTTTAATGTTGTCATTAGTGATTGGAAATTGAAGGCCTCCTTCCTTCATAAGCCTTAGCAGTACATCAAGTATACCTTCACCTCCTGATTCTGATTCACCATCGCTCTTTGAATTCTTCTTGTGCTCATTGATGATACTTTCAAGAATGGCATCTAATTCATTGTGTGTATTCATAACTTTATTCTTCATTCCAGTAAGCACATGAAGAAACTTGAGTGAAGGGAATATATCAGCCACATCAAACCCTTCCATTAAGTTTGACACTTTTTTTACTAGTCGTACAAATTCGTCTTGCTCCTTGTATTTTTGTCCAAATGCTGATCTATATGTCATAGAGCTTGTGAATAGAGAAATCCTTTTAGTTACATTAACTGGCTTACCATGAGATGATCGAAAAAATTCAATCATACGATGAACTTCATCCCGTCTAATTGAGTTGAATGACTTGACGTTTTTGGCACTGAGCAATTCCAAGAGACAAATTTTACGCATTTGTCTCCAGTAATTGCCATAAGGAGAAAAGACAATGTCCGTCCCATTATAACAAACAATCTTGGCAGCTACAAGTAAAGGCCTAGATGCAAAAGAGAGGTCATGAGTTTTTAGTACTTGTTTTGCCATCTCAGGGGAAGTAACAACAACTAGAGAAACTTCACCTAGTTGAAGGTGCATAATTGGTCCATATTTTTTGGCTAAATCTCTAAGGACATGATGTGGAAGTCCACCTAGCAAATGAAGCATGCTTCCAAGAATAGGTAATTTCCATGGACCTGGAGGCAATCTTTTGGTTTGGCTATTCGAATTCTTCCATTTCCTCAATAAAAAGAGGAAAGAAACTAAAAGAAATAAGGAAAACAAGTTGAACAACTGCATTTGGGTATTGGGAGGGTTATTGATAGGTTCTGCAAATTAATGTTGTTGCATATATATGCTCTTTTAATAGGCAGGTATTGGCAATAAATGGGATTTGTCTAGTCAAATTAATACGACAGATGAATATTTAAGCTGACTATAAGAATACAAAATTTGGTGAGAAATATTAATATTTTAATCGACTAATTTTTGCGTATGAGGTTCTTGGTAAGCAACGGGACCATGACAAAGAACATTGTCAACTCTGGCTGCTACAATATTTTATTTTTGAAAAATTGGTAAAATTAGTCTCTTCTTGGACAAAATAATCAAGGAATATCTGAAAGCACATTTCCAAGAGTTGAAGCGAAAAGAAGCTGAAGTACTGCATTTTGGATTTTTGGGATATGCTCTTTTTTAGGCATTTCGTTAGGCAAGAAATGGGACTTGTCTTATAAAATCATCATATCATATTCCCGTAGATTTTTTAATACAACTACTATATGATTAGGTACAATATGTATCTAATCAAAACATATAAAAAAATAACATGTATCTAATTAAATCTAAATTGTTTATTGTTGTAGGTTCATATATCCCATCATCATGATTAACAAATGCGAACCTCCCCAGCTGGGCCCAAGTTCGCAAATGCGAACTCAAATCTCGCAATTCCCATAGTAGCGGGCTTGGGTTCGCAATTGCGAACCCTAGTTCGCAATTTCCATAATCGCGGCCCATCAAAATTTATATTTAGGCGAATTTTCACCACTTTTCACCATTCTTTCAAAACCCAAACCTCATAGACGATTTTTCAAGAACAAACTTCATCCAAATCACTTGTAAGTCGATCTTTACTCAATTCTTTCAACTTTTAACATCATTAAACATGTTTTCCACTTGAAATCAAGGATTTTCATGGGTGAAATTGGGGTTTTTGAGTATAACCTAGATTTTCTATAAATTGGAGAGTTGGACGTCGATTTGAGGTCCAGTTTCAAAATAAATTATATATTTGAACTCGTGAGGGAATGTGTAACCGAATTATGGTTCGAATCTCTAGTTTTGACCATGTGGGCCTAGGGGCGTATTGGGAATTTTTGAGTAAAATTTTGGGAAACCCATTTTTATGCATTCAAACCGATTTATATAGTGTTTATTAAAGTAATTGAACAAATTGTGATTAGATTGGAGCGAATTGGAGGTTGAATCACGAGGTAAAGAAATAGTTGAAGGTTAAGCGGATTTCAAGACTTTGAGGTAAGTGTTTAGTCTAACCCTAGCTTGAGGGAATATGAGTTGAGTCTTGTTGGTAATTGCTATTTGATCGAGTACAATGTATAGGCATGGTGACGAGTATCTATACATTGGTGTCTAGCATGATTGTTAGTCCTTATAATGTGATATATCATGAGATGGCTGTAATTTCCATATTATTGGAAGATGTCTATATATTCTGAATAACGTGTGAATAGTAAATGATCATTAAATTCTTTGGAGCGTTGGCTCAGAATGTTAAAGTGAATTATAAGATAAGTAAAGTAAGGATAAAAGAAATTTTATTGATTATTCCCTTGTCGGACGTAAGTATTTTGTATATTCTCCCTTGCTGGGATGATTGAACCGTTAATTGTGCTCCCTTTCCGGGATGATTAAACTGTTAATTTTACTCCTTTGCCCAGATGTTTGCTATGTATTTGTCTGATGTGTGTCCCTTAATTGTGACTGTTGCTTGGGGACTCTGATTGTTAAATGATATTGAGGAGCGGGTTGCATGCCACAACAAATGATTCCGAGGATCGGGTTGCGCGCCGCAATAATGATAAATGATAAATAATATGGGTCGGGTTGCATGACGTAACAATGATAATTATGGAGCGGGTTGCACGCCGCAACCGTTGTTGATATTTGTGGTTATATCTGAATATTGATTTTCTTGTTTCAGTGTGGAATTAAGCTATTTTTGATTGTTACTCTGGATTACTGTTTATTTATATTTCCCCACGACATGTTCCCCCACCCGTGTTGTTGATTTCTTGGTATTCAATTTTCTGCTGTATATTTTATAACTGCACATGTTTATGTGGTGTCAAGTCTAGCCTTGTCACTACTTCGTCGGGGTTAGGCTAGGCACTTACTAGCACATGGGGTCGGTTGTGCTTATACTACACTTCTGTGCGTTTTTGCACAGGTCGAGGTTTTAAGCAGTAGCAGCAGTAGTTCGATATCGGGATCTTGTTATCACGAGACAAAGGTAGCCTTGAAGGCATCCGCAGGCCCGACGTCTCTTCTTATGTTTTTACTTTTACTGTTGCCTCATTGTTTCAAGACAGACAATTGTTATATTTCTTTCAGACCTTTATATGTTGTTTATTCTTAGTTGTTCGTGAGCATGTGACACCATATCTTGGGTAGAGGATATTATTGAGATGTTGGTATTTATTTTTAGACTTATAAAATTTGACTTCCGCAGTTATTGTTGTTATTATTACTGATGCTATAATTGATAATAGAATGGTTTTACTAATGAAAACGGTAAGTAAATTTGCTTGCCTAGCTACCACGAGTAGGCACCATCACGATTTCGATGGTGGGAAATTTGGGTCGTGACAAGTTGGTATCAGAGCACTAGGTTACATAGGTCTCACAACTCACGAACAAATATAGTAGAGTCTGAAAGGTAGGTCTGGAGACGTCTATACTTGTTCCCTAGAGTCAATTGAGTTAGCAAAAACCTCTCATTTATTCTTTCTTATCGTGCGATTTGGTTCCTCAAATGCTGATTGAATTTCAACTATGCTCTTTCGCAGATGGCGAGAACACGCGCTTTCTCATCCAATGATCAGCAGTCCAAGCCCCAAGCAGCTCCCGTAAAGGGCAGAGGCCGCGGTCGTGCCGGAGGCTGTGGTAGGGGAAGATCTCGGCCCCAGGTAGCAGTTCTAGATGTAGTGCATCATATTGATGATGATAAGGAGGTTCCAGCCCTAGTGGGCCCAACTTAGGTCCCAGGAGCGGTCATGTTCACCCTGGATCTTCAGGATGCTCTAGTCCGGATAGCATGCTTTATGGACAGTGTCGCTATAATAGGTTTGCTGCCAGTAGCACCAGCCACTTCTCATGCTGGGGGAGGGGTTCAAACTCGTGCTACGCGTACTCCGGAGCAAGTAGCTCCCCAGGTTAGGCCCCCGTGGTTCAGCCCGCAGTGGCAGCTCATACAGGCATTACAGCTTAGGCCGGAGATCGAGCGGCCATGTCTTCGGATGCCTTGTGGAGACTTGATCGGTTTTCCAAACCTTTTACCACCACTTTTAGCGGTGCTTCATCAGAGGATCCCCAGGATTTTCTTTTTAGTTGTCATGAGATTCTCGGGACTATGGGAATAGCAAAGACCAGCGAGGTTGATTTTTGCACCTTTAGGCTTGCAGGATCCGCCAAGACTTGGTGGAGAGATTTTTGCCTATCTTGGCCAGCAGGGTCCCCAGCTTTGATATGGTATCAGTTTGAAAAGTTATTCTTGGAGAAGTTTCTCCCCGTCACTCAGCGGGAAGCACTTTGTAGGTAGTTTGAGCGCCTCCAGCAAGGCTGCATGATCGTTACTCAGTACGAAAATAGATTTGTGGATTTGGCATGCCATGCAGTTGTGATACTCCATTCAGAGAGGGAGAGGCTCCAGAGGTTCATTGATAGATTGATTCAGCCGATCCGTATTCAGATGTCCACGGGAGTTGGTGTCACGATCCGAATTCCACACTATCGGGATCGTGATGGCGCCTACTTGTGGTAGCTAGGCAAGCCAATTTACTCACCATCTTTCTACTAATAAAAACCATCCTATTGTCAATTTAATAACATGAATAATAATAATAATAACATTAACTGCGGAAGTCTAGTTGCATAAATTTGAATATAATTGTGAAATACTCAACATAAATCCTCTACCCAAGATGTGGAGTCACTAACTCACGAACTACTAAAAATAACTACACATAATGGTTCAAAAGAAATATAACAATCGTATGCCTCGAAATAATGAGACTACAATATAAATGAAAAATATAAAAGAGACGTCGGGCCTGCAGACGTCTACAAGCTACCCCAGTCTCGAGAGTATGACAATCCCGCTAATGAAACTACTGCTGTTGCTGCTAAAAACCTGGACCTGTGCAAAAATGCACAGAAGTGTAGTATCAGCACAATCCTGGCCCCATGTGCTGGTAAGTGCCTGGCCTATCCCAGCAAAGTAGTGACAAACCTAGGACCAGACTCTCACATAAACCTGTGCAGTTTTATATACATATGTACCACAAAATAATAGAATTACTGAGCAACACAAATAGCAAGGGAGGGCACATGCTTGGGGAGCACAATCGAATATACATAATTAATCAATAAGGTAAAAACAGAGTGCAACAAAACAATTATCACAAAATAAGAAATTGAATGGTTTCAAGGCATCACCCTTCGTGCTTTTACTCTCATCCTCACCAATTAATCAAACAAAAGTGCACGGCATCACCCTTCGTGCTTTTACTCTCATCCTCACCAAATAAGCAAATAAAAGTGCACGATATCACCCTTCGTGCTTTTACTCTCATCCTCACCAAATAAGTAAATAAAAGTGCACGGCATCACCCTTAGTGCTTTTACTCTCATCCTCACAAAATAATCAAATAAAAGTGGACGGCATCACCCTTCGTGATTTTACTCTCATCCTCACCAAATAAGCAAATAAAAGTGCACGACATCACCCTTAGTGCTTTTACTCTCATCCCCGCATTCATGGCACGGCATGATCCTTCGTGCATGATTTAATTAATAGTGGCACGGAATGTTCCTTCGTGCATAAATAGTAAAACATGGCATGGAATGATCCCTCATGCATAAATAGTAAAACATGGCATGGAATGATCCTTCGTGCGAACATAATTAAAAATGGCACGGCATCACCCTTTGTGCTTTATCACTCTTCCTCACCCAAACAACAGTCACAATCAATGGGAAAGAAGAATGAAATAAACAACAAGTACCATCCCGGCAAGGGAGTAACAACAGTCATAAAGATATCCCAACAACGGAACTATAACAACAACACAACAAGATCCCAGAAAGGGAACAATAACACAACCTTCACAACCCGACAGTGGCTCAATAATATAACTTAGAAAAGTTTCACATTAGCTCACAACATGTATCAACAAACGACTCACTATCATGCTAGACTTCGGTGTATAGATGATCTTCACCATGCCTATACACCGCACTCGATCATTTAGCAATTAGCAAGTTATTATACTCTACTCATATTCCCTCAAGCTAGGAGAGATCAAGCACTTACCTCGACGACTTATAGTCTACTCAATCCTCAAGCAATGTCTTTCCTTTCGAATTTGGCTTCAAATCAATCATATCTATACAAAATTTATTTAATATCTTCAATTTTACTCAACAAACCAACCCAATTGTCTAATTAAAGTATTTTTAACATGTTGTCCAAAAATTGTAAAACTGACCTCAGGCCCTCTTGGTAAAAAAATTCCGAAACTTATACCAACGGATTCCTCATCTCGCCATGAGTCTGTACATATAAAGAACACCAAAATAAGAGTCCGTTGACCCCTCAAATCGACCCCTGAATGTCTCATAATTCCAGGCCCCAAAATCTTGTTTTTCTATTATTTTCATAAATTAAAGAATGAGATTGTGGTTTATAATCACAGATAAATGAGTTTTAATAATCAAATCACATACCTCTGTGATACCCACTGATTTTCTCTCTTAAATATTGCCTCAAAAGCTTCTTCCCGATCAAAAATTGGAAGAAACTCGACCTGCTCATTATAGGTATAATGTTCACATATTTTACTACTTCTAATGGATTCATTGTTAAATTATAAAGAATTTAGGCTTTTGAATCACTCAATTTGACCTTATAATGAAGGAGATATGTAGGTTTTAAGATTTGCAAATAGTGGAGGTTTTTAATATGCCGTCAGGGGCAATTTTGTCATTAAACTAAAAATCTGGGTAACCTTAGTAAAATGGCCATAAACTCCTCATACGATGTCCAAATTCGATGATTCTTTTTGCTACAGGTCCATAATTATGATACGGATCTAATGCTCCATTTAAACAGTAATCAGAGCTCATTTGTGCAATATGATATCATTTACGCTTGAACAAACGATGTCGAAACATAAGAAAAACGAGCACAATTCAACCCAAACCTATCCGAAACACGTCAAACGACGTCCGTTTTTGACCAAACTTTACAGGAAGTTCCTAAACAATATATAAGACTCTTACTGGGCGTCAAAACTAAAATATGATCCTGATACCATAGTCTTTTAATTAATTTTCATTCTCATTTTCCTTAATAATTTCAAAAAAACAATTTAACAGAAAAATTCTTTTGCTTATGTTCTAGACCTCGAATTTCGACTACAGGCACATTCCCTTGTCCCATATGTTTTTACGGACCTTCCGGGACAGTCTGATCTCGGGTCCGGGTTCGTTTATGAAATATGTTGACCAAAGTGAACTATAGTCATATTAATATCAAAATTCTTCAAATTTTTCACAATTTCACATAATTCCACATAATAATTTTCCGGCTATGCGCCCAAACTGTGCATGCAAATCAAGTCAATATAAAATAAGGTTTTCAAGGCCTCGGAAACACGAAACAGATGAGGAAAATAGGTGATGACATCATATCCTCCACCCCTAAAACAATCGTTCATCCTCGAACGGACAAAAGAAGGAAGTACCTTAGTCGGGGAACAAAAGTGGATAACGGC
>JASVEL010006426.1:0-250928 GCA_032618575.1 Nicotiana noctiflora
TTTTACTTCACAACCACTTAATGGGTATGAATAGGTCTGTATGATTAAGATATGTAACAAAGACTTGATTTCATTAAGATGCTATCATATATTCATTATTAATTGTCGCCACCGCCTATCATTATCAACTAACACCATGCCGCCACCACCATCATACTCCACCATCCCACCACCACCACGCCACTATCATCCTCAATCATAACCACCACCATTATCGACCATCACCACCAACTATCCCCACCACTCCGACCATCATCATTCTCACCCACAATCAACACTCATCCACCTCAACTACCACAATTGATCACCCCATCACCATCAACAACCACAGCCGTCGATGCCCATCATTTTAACCTACCACCACCCACCCACCACCTTCCTCAGTCACAACTACTATCACCACCAGTCATTATTAACTATCACCAGCACCATACTCAATCATAATCGCCGCCACTACCAATCACTACTAGCTACTAGCATGAACCACCATCATCAACCAAAACTGCCACCAACCACCGTCTCTAATGGGCATTCAATCATTAGCTATCACCACCAACAACAATTTTATTTTAAAAAATTATATATTGTATTGATAGAATTAATATTAGATTAGTTAGTATTTCATTTGTGATCTTTATGCTTATTTATTTTTAGGTAAAAATAAATTTTACATATTCAAATGTTAAAAATTAAACAGTCTTAATTATTTAGTATTCAGGTATTAATACATGTCTTATTATATTCAGATATGTAATCGGATTCAAATATTTTAATTTCAATATATATCTTGATATTTAAATGTGTATTCAGGTTGAAACGCTTTATTCTCAAGGAAAATATACGAGACCAAAGTTAGATAGTTGTCAGATTGTCCATTGACTTCCAAATGAGTTTACAACAAAAAGTCTTTGAATACTCCATCCATTGCCTTAGTTGTTTTGGGTTGACTGGTCAAATGCTTTCATACTATGTATCCTCATCTATACTGTACATAAGGAAAAAAAAAGCAAAAAGATATAGCCTCGGTATACAAAGTATTTCGCATTCATGCAAGGTCTAGAGAAGGGTCGCACCCCAAATACTTTAGTAGCTTCATCTCTGTTGTACATGGTCAAAATCTTAATGAAGGACAAGATGCTTTGTCTAATCTAAGAAGGACCTAAGGCTATGGTGAGAAATTTTCTGAAGCTGGCAAAATTTTGAGAAGCTTATGTCTCATATAGAGCTAGCCAACAATATGCCATCCTCTTATAAGCTTTACTTGAGACAATGTTGAAGATCAGCCCTCGTATGCAAGATTATTGTATATTTTTCTATATCTATAATGGACATATTTAAAAGTAATGCTACATTAATCTCTAACTGATTATTTTCCCTTTTTGGCCTGCCTGATGTCATTTCTGCAGCTGATATATTGGAGGGCTCTACTATCAAGTTTTCTGAATTTGGGTCAGGGGTCTTCCTTCATCTTCAGAAACGTCACTCCAATTTTAACCTATAGTTGTAAATCATCAGAACTATCTCCACTGAGATTTTAACTCTTTATTTTAAAGCATTATATTCAGTAATCTGTTAATTAAAGTATGAAATCTTGTTTGGTGTTGCCTTTTACTCTTACAGGCTTTCTATAACTATAAACAATGTTGATGTATGGCAGCCTAGTGATAATATGGCAGCCTAGTGATAATTTTTAAAACCAGCTATTATTAATTTCTTCATCTTTAATTTATCGTAGAGAGTGGACCTCCCTCCTTTGGCTCATGTATTTAAACTGGTCCTCATTAGTACAGGACATTTCAGACAAGGAAAGTCTGATCACTTAACCGAAGAATTTTATGGTTAATTTTTTGTTATTTGGATTTCTGTATGTGTTAAGATAACATGGTCAGTTATAGCCACTTCACCTCAGTTGCGTACTTTATCCAAAATTTGATGCCATAGTCTTTTTTGCTCTTTATTTCGATTGTTTTTTAAAATTAGTAAAAGTGGACATCTGATTCTTTATTTCTCTTAAGGTTTGTACATCTGATTGTCCCTTGCTAGCTTTAGAAATCATTCTCAAATCAATATAGTAAATTATCAATAAACATTGATAGTGTAATATCTTAACGAATCAATCACTCCCAAAAAAACATAGTCTACTTCTGAGTTTTCTTAGTTGTCGACAATCATCTGCGTAGGATAATTATACCATTTATCCACTTTAAGAATGTTAGTATTATTTTAGAAGACTTCCAAGCTTCATCCAAGGTCGGAAATAAGGACATATGACTTCAATAGAAAGATATTATTATAGGTATGGGAACGTGGAAAAAAGACTTTACAATAGCTTTATATCTATCAGCCTAATACACGAAAGTTGTCAAACATCTGGCCTGTGTAGTGTATGGCACGCTAGCTTAGTCTATACAGGGACTACAGTGGTGTGATCGGAGACTGAAGGCTGTACCTTCTTCCCTCCAACTCAGAATATATCTTAAGACTAAATTACCATATATTTCACGTTGAAAGTGAGGCTTTGTCCCATTAACCATTCACCCCACAATTCCGCATTTCCTAATGTATTCGTTTGAGAAATTTACATGGCGACTCCATAAGCTTCGTATCTCAGGGCTCCCAATCTCAAGCCATGGCTTGGCTGGTCCGCTGAAATGTACAACAGCTGCGTCTTCCAGTGTAGACTCTGCCACATTCATAATAGATCGATAACCTAAACCAGCAATGTGCCATGAAGGATCAATCCGATGCACATGACCCTCAAAAGCTATCAGGGAAGGTGGAAGCGCTCCAGGATTCCACAATTCAAAACCAGAGTTGAGGCTCTACAAAATAGAATAAAGATGTCAAAGTCATGACATCTTCAAAACACACTGTTAAAGCAACCTATTAGACAAAATGAGAACAGATAAAACCGCTAGATTTCCCATTAGATCGAGTGTTCGACATGTTTCATGAACAAAGGGCTAACCCCTCATTGATAAGTGTTTTCGGTAGCATGAAAAACCTGTCTAAGAGATATAAGCTAGCAATCGTGTAATTTCACATGATAATCAACACAAAATGCTAAATTCTACAGCAGCAGCTATGCATAATGCACATCCTAAGTATTCGTGAGACCCTTATAATAGGCATTTAGAACTAACAATAACAAGTTAAGTTATAATATTTAGATTCGACTTATTCAGGTTAATCTATACTTACAAGTTTAAGCCAGTGATGGTAAGTCACAGTGATGTTACTCTTCCTCCAAGCTTGAAGATCAAAGATATTCATTCCATAAAGCCATCCACAACGATCATAGTCCAGGTTAGATGATATGACAGGACTCGTAAAATTAAAATAATCCTTGTATTTTCTTCCAGGGCAACAGCCATCTCCACAGCCCGAGTCAAAAGCTGCACCAACAACTTTCCCATTGAGATCCAGTTTCCATAGAGATGATAAATCATGTTGTACTACAGTATCATCGTCCAAAAATATAATCTTGTTCAGATCTGGAAAGAGCTGTGAACCCATGAAATTATATGAGAAACAATAATTCATTGAATGTCCTTAAAGAAGATCATCATTCTGTTGGTGAAAACAATGTTAAATTAAGTAATTACCTCGGGGATATAGATGCGCAGATGATTCAAAAGGGATGCACAGCTAGGCCGTAGATACTGCAAATCGTTTTCATTTTCATACTCGTTTGCCAAAGTTTCCCTCTTCATGAAGTGAAATTTGTGGTCACAGATCAACCGATGGATCTCTATCATCTCTTTAATCCCGATATTCACCTTATGAGACCAATCATACTGATGCAATCCTCTTACTTCCAGGACAGCCGAATTAACTGAGTTCACGGCAAACCATGCATGCATCGCAGTGTATGTCTTCTTGTCAGTAACTATATGAAATACCAATCTTTCTGGGATACTTGAGCTTTTGATGGTCGAGGAAACTACAACAGACGCAGCAAGTACGTTGTCTGTTAAAAGAACTACGTGATGGAAGGAAGGGTCAGTGAGGCGTGAAACATATTGAGGGGAAGGCAAGCGAGAACGTGCGGCAGCATTTTCAGCATATTCTTCAGCTAACTTGAGAGATAGGCAATGTATGCCCATTGGTACACCGTGAGAAGCTAAATGCCAGAAAATAGACTCGCGTTGTCTAGCTGACTCTACCAATTGCTCCATCTTCACTATCTAAACAAAGGAAAGAAGCATACAACTTTTTCAAATATTTATAAAAATACAATGGTGCTCCATTTAATTTGCTACGACCTACACTATAATCGAGAAATTTTCAGCGAGTTAAAAGAAAAAAGTCATGTCCACTTAAAAGTTAGTGACATGATTGTTATTTTCGAAATCTCACTTTGAAGTACCATATAGAGACTCTTGAAATGTCAAAACCTGAGCAATCGAGTTGCTGACAAACATGCCCTATTTGGTCATAAAGCTATGCTATGCGGGAATTTTGGAGGAAAAGGAACCCCCTACCTCAGGTTGGTCTATTATAGTGTAGCTTTCCCTTGTTCCTAGGCTGTTAGGAATAAGTTTAGATACTAAAGTCTGAAGTGTCCGGAAAGAACAAGGTCCCAAGTACATATATTCAACTACAATGCAAGTAGAATATGGAAACGAAGCTCAGGAAAGGCCAACAACGAGTTTCTAACATCCTAGAATGATTCAAATTGTTTTAGAGAAGAACCTAAATGAGATTCTGGTTTCAGGTTGATAATAATTTCTTCTCTTTGATCTCCTCTATTATCCTATATATCAGTGGATATCGCTTCTCGCAAGGTATCAGAGTGAGGATCTGTTCATCAGTATTGACTCTATTCCTAGTTCAATATTCTTTAGCCATTACCAAAAGCTGGCTCAGATAGCTTTGGGTCTAAACAGCCAAAAATCTTTTACAAGATGCTTATTCCTCCACTGGTAAAGAAAGATTTGGACTTCTCAGCATTTTAGACTCGGCTTCAGGAAATAGAAGCAGGGTATGGTATGGTCGTTTGGTTCGCAACCAGGATATCTAATCCCGGGATTAAAACCAGGACTATAACCTTGAAAAACTATCACACCTTCTATAATTGATAAGTTAGATTAACAATTTTTGTATAAAAATAATACAGGTGTTAGGTAATAGCTTCAACTAAACACATGATAAATTTAATTCCAAAATCTATCCCGGGATAACCCACCGAATCCTTTGAACCAAAAGGCCTAACTGAAAATTGACATTTTTTAGAAACTGTGGCTCAGACTTTAGTGCCCAGTAATTTAATTGCTTAATGTAGATGCCTACTAAAGTTGTAACTACAGAACATTTGCAATCACAGGATTGTCTTAGCTCGTATTATTGGTTAGGTAAAGAAAATACTTTTACACAGAGGGCCAGGGCCAGGGCCAACAAGTGAATTGGGCCCATTACGCATTCCAAAACAAACACGCACCAATGCTTTGAGTGATGGAGCATTGCAGACAGTCTGATTATTCATGTGACAAAGTGGCCTACTTGTGCATTTTCTATTCAAGATTTTCCAACCAAAGAGGAACGGATAAAAGGATTGGAAAAAAAAAAATTATTACCCAGCTACATAGAAACTAAAATACAACGTTAGGTATACGAGAATTATGGCTGCAGTTGATAAATAAAAAGAATGACCCGCAAGAAAAGCGAACTAAATGTAAAGTGGAAAGCAGGAAGTAAAAGGTTGCTTGTTACCATAGCTTTAGTTTTGAAAGCGAATGCTTTCATGTCTTGTCCACTAGAGGTCATGTCCTTCACAAGATCATTGAATGAGGATGGTAATGAAGTTGAACTCTCTATCCCTCCTTTTCCATTCTCACCATCACTTGTTGCCTCCAGCAATGCCAGCATCAACTCTTCTCTGAGCTTTTTCGCCATACGGTCAAAAAGGGGAGGAAAAGTAGCATCAGAAATAGTAACCACAAAAGTTGGGGAATCATGTTGGTAAAGACTCACTTAGACCAAACCACATTTTTAATGAAATTAACTTGACCAAAATTGATATAAAAATATGTACTTATTAATTAACTATTGTTAAGTAATAATAATGGATATAAAGGCAGTTATTACGTAGTAACTGGATTAATGTAAAGTTATTCCATCAATGTGCAATAGCGATGTGAAAGGCCAACCAATCTCTTAAATAATTACGTCAAGTGGGCATCCTACTGATTACTGAAAGTGATTTTTCTAAGAGCAATTTTGACTTGTACTGAAGCAGTGTCTCCCACTTTTTCTTAATTATATATATTATGCTCTAGCATTAAAGATCAACTGGGACTAGAAAATAAAGAGTAAAAATGGAACAAATTACTTAGTCCTAGTCAGGATAATAGGTTAAAAGATGAATCATGATGTGGCTTGCTAGTGGCAAGATGTACAGAAACCAACAAGTGGATGTCAATTACCGACAATTCCTTTAAATCCGGTTATCCCTGGAAACTAAATAGAAAATAATACTTGAGTTGTACTTACCTATAGTAGATATGGGCAAGGACCTATTTTGATATTTACTCTTTACCATACAAATCCTAGGACTCTATCGGTTTCCTAGCTAGCTAAAAATTATACTCCATCCGTGAATCCATTTGACTGGACATAGAATTTAAGAAAAAAGAGAAAATTTTTGATTTTGTGGTGTAAAATGAGGTATCTTTATTTATTTTGTGTGGCTATAAATTATTGCATAAAGGTAAATTGTATCCAAATAAGGAAAGAGATCATTCTTTTTTACACGGACTAAAAAAGAAATAGGTTCACATAAATTGAAACGGATGGAGTAGTAGGAATTAGTATAGGAGCGAAACTATAGCATGTTTGGCTAAGTTTTTTTGGGCCAAAAGTGGTTTTTTTTTTTTTCGGTTAAAAATATTTTTTGTTAAAAATTGAGGTGTTTGGCCAAACTTTTGGAAGGAAAAAAGTGCTTTTGAGGAGAAGCAGAAGCATAAAAAGTAGATTCTCTCCGAAAGCACTCTTTTGAGAAGTACTTTTGAAAAAAATACATTTAGAAGCAATTTTTTAAAGCCCGGTCAAACACAAATTGTTGCTCAGAAATACTTTTCAAACTAATTAACCAAACAGAAACTGCTTCTCACCAAAAGTACATCTGAGAAAAATACTTTTAAAAAAAAGTACTTCTCAAAATAACCTGATTTTTGCAGCTTGGCCAAACGGACTATAAGTTTAGTAGAGTCGTGTTCTCTTGAAATAATTTTTTTCTACACTTCCCTAGTGTCATCCTCTGCAATATTGGGAGACCTATAGCCTGTTTGGCCAAGCTTTTTTTCGGTCAAAAGTGCTTTATTTTTTTACCAGAAATATTTTTGACCAAAAATTGAGGTGTATAGCCAAGCTTTATTTTTTTGGAAAGAAAAAAAAGTGGTTTGGAGAAGTTTTGCAGAAGCAGAAAAAATAGTTTCTCTTCAAAAGCACTTTTTTAGAAGAACTTTTGAGAAAAATATACTTAGAAGCAATTTTTTAAAGCTTGGTCAAATATTAATTGCTGTTCAGAAGTACTTTTCAAACTAATTAGCCAAACACAAATTATTTATCACTAAAAGTACATTTAAGAAAAGCACTTTTAAAAAAAAATACTTTTTAAAATAAGTTGATTTTTAAGGAATTGAAACTTTTAAGTGTAGTTGGAATGAAAAATAATGGCGACAATTTACTTTTTGGTTATATTTATATTCCAAAATATGATATTTCATCTGTTTCAGTTTATGTGAACCTATTTCTTTTTTGGTCCGTTCTAAAAAGAATGACCCCTTTCTAAATTTGATAATAATTTAGCTTAAAATATAATTTCACCCTTAATAAGAAGCTTCTATCACCACACAAGTACTATAGGCCTTTTTTGACTTGTTTAGAATCACAAATTCAAAATATTTTATTTTTTCTTAAAACTCTGTGCCCAGTCTAACAGGTTTACGTAAATTAGAACGGAAAAACCTACCAGTGGCGGCGCCACCTTATGCCAAGGAGCCGCTAAAAAATTATTATTACTATTTAGCTGGGTTAAAATTTTGTTTTTATGTATACATGTTATATATTGACTCTCCTTATTTTGTTTTATGAATTTGGCATTTAGACCAAATAGAGTCGAGAAATCTAAATACTTTCACTTCGTAATCTTCTCCTATTTCCCTTCCTTCCCTCACCCAATGTATATTTTTTATTCTATATAAAGAAAACACTTTTTAGCATGCAAACAATTTTAACGCTGGAATAGAAAGAAAAAACAAGTTTTATCCACATTCTGAAGCTGCTCCCACGTGGACAATAGTAAAACTAGCACGTGATACTGAAAAACTCCCAAAAAGATAGGCAACCAAAAAATTGCTACATCTAATATTTCGAATATTTTAATCACCGCAAGGAAAATGACATTGAGTAGATTATATTTTAAATTATCAGAAAGAGGAAGATGATTTACCACAGCCGAGTCACTCCCGCCGAAAATCCTCCATCCCAAACAACCTGTAATTCAAAACAATTGAAATAAAATAAAAAATTAAAATTATTAGCCAAAAAACGAAGAACACATTAATTAAAAGCAAAAGTAATATAAAATGCAATCGGAAAATAGTTTACCGATAGAGGAAGAGCAAAAAACGGCTGATTCGAGCATGATAAAGGTAATTCTGAAAAAGAGTAACGATAAAAGTAAACCGAGAACCAAAATAACCGGCAATAATAACGTCCGGTAAGATATCCGGCGAATCCCCGGCGATGATCCCTTCCCTTTCATGCCAACCGGCAATCCTAAACCACCTCCGCCGCTAGTGACGGCGGCGGAACTCGATATTGTCAGTTTTTTAATTCCTGTCGCCGATATGTACAACTTCATCATCTAATCAATACAAAACTTCAGTTTCCGCTTCTTCTTCCATACAAAAAGTATCATCTCTTCTCATCTCCAGCTTCAGATCCATTTCCTCAATTGATCCTTCGTTACGCACTCATCCTCTGTTTCAGCCAATATACATCGATCGCAAGCACGCACATATAAACATAGAGAGAGTTAGAGACAGCGAATATCACGGACACACTCACAGCTATCGAGAAATTTCAATAATTGTTCAAAACAGTGAATGATCCAAAAGCCACAAAAACTACGAGCGTCAGTCCAAATATGTTTCAGTTTCAATCTAATATCCAACAGTCAATCGTTTCTCTTTCTATGTAATAATTAACCGAAAGAGAGCACTGGAAGAGAAACTTTACCTAGCACAGAATCAGGTTGCTCATTGATCTTCAGCAGCTTAATAATGAAAATAGGAGGTGGTGATCAACGCTCTTTGGGCAGTGTAAAGAAGACGCCGATGTTTCATAGGGGAATGGGGACAGAAAGAGTGCCAAAGCCGAAAAGCCAAAACTGATAGCCGCGTTAAATGCTGAGAGAGAAATTAGATGATAGATTTGGACTACACAGTCCTACATCTTCAACAATTTTTCTACGTACACGGGATAAATTATTTTAATTCCTCTTTTACCCTTTATATTTTCTCTTAGTTTACGATTTTGCCCTTTTACATCACCGACACATGGCGACGTTATAATTTTTCTCCCTCCTTCACCATTTGTCGACAAATAACCCAATGTACGAACTTTTCTTTCAAGTAACAGTAATCGAATCAATCAGATTTTGCCACGTGTTCAGATGGATCCCTGAATGAATACGAGAGGAATGAAGATAGTGTAATTAGTAATTTAACTGATTAATGGAGCAGACCTGTCATTAATATTTGCTTAAAGAGGGAAAAATACCGTATGAAATTCCAATTCCCTATAACAAATCGAAATCTGAGAATTTTCAGCTCATGTGCTGTTTTCATCTGACTTCTGCATTCTGCAAAGGAACACAAGTTCGTGATCCTTGTGTAGATTGACCGACCAAAGATATTTTAAGGTTGTATTTCAACCTTAGAAATGTTCAGTATGAGACAATGGTTGTGCTGCGATTCTTTTGCCACTTTCAAACACTTTTTCTAATTCGTAGGGGTCGTTTGGTTTAGAAGCAAATTATGAAAGAATTAGTATTATTCTAGATTTCTAAAAATAGCTTGTTTGATCCAAAGATATCGAAATTTTTTTTGATTAAATCAATTTATGATAATGAACATATAAACCTTAGTCAAGCGTAATAGACTTCAAATCTAAAAATGAATGAGAAAGTGGTGAGCAAGATAAAATATGTGCGGTCAATCTTATTGATGTTTTTCATTTCTTCCCTTTTGATACAATGGGGATGATCAATTTACATGATGTAGTGAGGATAATCAACTTGCGTCCTTCCCTCTAAGAAAATTCTAGCAGAAAGGAGAGAAAGAGAGAGAAACAAAAGTAAAAAGGCCCCTTTACTTGGAGGATTCTCCCCGTATACATAGTCCTGGAGTCTTTACTATACTCTTTAGTCGATGTGTCCCCCTACCACGACTCTGTTCGTTGTTATTTGAGTATGGTTTTAACATAATGTGCACTATAGGTACTTGTATTGGAGCAAGTCGTGACGTTTCTTACTATCCCACCGCTTAGGCGGGATCCCAGTTAGGTCCACCACAACGATTACATTTTGACCAATATAGTTAGTCCGTCCGTCCGTCGGGGTCATCTCTTGTTGGACATAGCGGACGGGTTATAATTTTATACTTCCAGGAGAAATTTGGTTGTCCACACCTTGGGCGTGGTTTTTAGATCGAAATAATGGCACGACGCTCGTACGATACCCTTGGATCGTCGCGGCTGTTATGGAATCGAAGCGTCGTTTAACTCGAAACGCCATTCGTGGTTGCTGCCATTATGACACACCTTCTCAGAGGATTGAACTATTTCATTCCCTATAAACTTCGATTGGCGACTCTTGGGTTTCATGCTTGGGGAATTTGTGTCACTTATAAATAGGAGGAAAGAACCATTCGATTGACACATTTTCTTGCCCTTGTTGAAAGAACTTTGTGAATCTTCCTTTTTTTTGATACTTTGGGTTTTTGTGAATGTTCCTGCCCATGTAGGAGTAGAAGTTGTAGAAGATGAGGGGATTCCGACGGTGACTGAAATCTCACTTCGCCCTGGGAAGCCATGGAACGATTTCCACAGTCTTGTCGGGGAGGAGCCGGAACCAGCTTCCTCTGTTATGACTGAGGAGGATTGCATAGTTGAAGGCTAGATGAGGGATCCCTCAGCACGTCGAAATGTTACCAAACGGTGGAGGATGACATAATTTATTTTGATCGCCCAGGGTACTCTGCATTCTATGCCTCTCCTTTCATTGTCGGATATACGCTTCCCTTCCTGTCTTGGTGGTAGATTTTTGCCGCTTTTACGAGGTATGCTCGGCTCAACTCTCACCGTACTTATACAAAGATTTCCTTAAAGTTCGCGGAGCTTGCCGGTAAGGATATCACTTTGAGGCACATGCTCAAGGCTTTTGCTCCTTAACTTATTCGTGGCACGATGATTCATATGCGCCATCAAGGGACGAAGAGTTTGGTGGTGAAGAAGGACGACAAGGTCAATTTTCCTTTCTATGAGAGCTATTTTTATGTGCGGACCGAGTACCTTATGGCGGATCCTGCAGGGTTCCCCAAGAAATGGAACTTCGCGCGTAAGTTACTATATCTTTGTTCGGAGTGATGGTCGACCGCTTTCTTTTTTTGGGGGGGCAGTATTTAAACCTTTTTTGTTTTTGCAGCCGCAAGACTACCCCTCGTGCCTGTTGACAACATTTATGAGTGCGTGAACGACATTCTTCCTCATATGAGGGGCGGGGGTACACACATGGTCGTCCTTCTATGAAAAATATGGACGCAAGTTTGTTACCAATAAGTAATGTTAGTTCTATTTTTCGTTTTACTATTTGTCTTTGTTGCTTATATGACGTTCATCGATGTCAGGGAGAGTGCGGAGGGAGAGGGCTCCTCCACTTGCATTTCACTAGCCTACATCGTCTGCTCTCTCCGTCTCAAGGTTTACTAATCGACCTTTGTCGAGGGCCGCTTCAATTGAGTCTACGGTCGTAGTCGTGCGTACGGAGGCTGCTCCTCGATCTGAGATTCTGACCCCTGCTACTCATCTGATAGGGGGATCTTCCCACGCTGAGGATGGGGAGGGACCATCAAAGAGGCAGCGAGCGGAGTTTGAAACGGCTCCTTCAGCCGCGTTCTATTCAGAATGCGGTCTTTCCTTGATGGAGTCTGAGACGGGAAATGATGCTAACCTGTATACAGAGAAAGAATCTATCACAACGACCAACCTCTCGGAAGAGACTCCAACCGTCAATAATGATGATCAGACTACTACAATGGGGAGTCGGAGTCTCGAGGCCACTATCATTACTTTGGACGGGCCTTTATCATACGGACAGGGTCGTGCTTCTTTTTTGACCGCAGAGAGGGGAAAAATGTCATGGTTGATGATTACGAATCTGAATCTGATCTTGATCCTGATGATGTTAGGATGTTTAAAGAGGGCCTTACCAGAACGGTGGCATATGAGGGAGGCCTGATGTTCTAAACATCAATACCACACAAGAAGGGATGTGATTTGTGCGGTACCTAATTTTTGCACTAGAAGAACCTGGTTCTTCTAGATGTACTTACTATGACTGTTTGCGGAATTAAGAGTGCATAAAATAAAGAACATAGAGATTTTTACGTGGAAAACACCTGGCTCAAAAGGTGGAAAAACACGACCTACTACTCTGTAGGATTTTCCCAAACTTCCACTAAAATCAATGAGCCAAAACAGCATTTATAAAACTCTTGTAAACCTAAGAATTAAACTCTAATCCCAATGTAGCACAAATCCTCTACTATTGCGACACCTTCAATATAACTCTAGCTTAAATACTCAAAGTACCTAATACAATTTCTTCTAGACAAAGCTGAAAGGTACAATATGAAAACACCTACTACAATTGAACTAGAAATAAAGAACGACACTATGGAATTGGTTCTTCACTCTGGTTCATGTAGCTTCATATTTTCACACTTGAATCATACACAAATTAGGAGGTTAAAGGAAGAAAACCCGACACCGGGTATGTATGGCTAATTTTGATTCTTGTAAAATCGCCCATATGTGTGCAATGTGTTTGGTATGTATTAATTTGAGAAATTGTATGAAATTCTTTGATTTTGTTGTTGGGTATTCAATTGATGTTGAACTACGTGTGGTGTGGTATGAAATATGAATTGAAAGATAAAAAGGGAACCGAAATTGGTAAAGAACTAAGAACAATCATTGTGATGGCATACATGGTTTGTTGTGGAAGGAATTGAAACACTTGAATTGTGGTAAATTGTTGAACATACTTGTATAGTACTCTCGAATATGGGAACATTGTAACTTGGTTGTGATATCAGTTTGAAAAGTATTTGAGAACATGAACTAATTTGTACGTTGCTTATTTGAACTTGCTGTGATTTTGTGTAGTGCCTTGTTTGCTGTTTGTGATTGTTGTGTTTGAAACTGTACGGTGGGATCGGGTTGCGCGCTGCAACACGAAGAAGTAAGGAGTTGGATGGGGTGATAAGGGTGGCCGAGGTAATAAGGGTGGACGAGGTAATAAGGATGGAAAGCGATCGAAATCGCTATCGAAATTGATATAAAATCATTGATGTGAAATTGTGAAAGGAGACAACAGGAGAGTTTGCAACCTGTGGGGCACTGATTGCCCCTTTGTTTGACTATTTGTGTTTTACGTGATTGATTGGTTGTTGTTCTCCTTGTTGATCTTAAATCGTGCTTGGTGTTGAGAATTATTTGAAATGAGGAAAATATGGGAAACATGGTTGGTTGGCTTAACTAATTCTTGGTCTAATTTATTGGTTGTCTTACCATCGTGATTATTTGTTTTATGGATTGAGTTTACCTGGGACAAAGTTTGTCCATACATACTAGTGCAATTCCAGTGTACTGACGTCCCTTTTGCCGGGGGCGCTACATTCGTGTTATGATTGTAGGTGGATCAATAGCAGGCACTTCAGCTCATCGGCAGTAGTATCCTTCATCCTCCACTGCCCGTTTCTGGTGAGCCCCTTTCTTCCTCAGGGGCCATGTGTGGCTCATGCCACTTTTGTTTTAGACTTTGTTTTGGATTTTGTAAGGTATAGTCGGAGCCTTGCTACCAGAAAGTATTGTATCCTCCTTTGTAATCCTAGAGGCTTCGTAGACATGTAAACTGTGGAATTATGGTCTATGTATATATATGTCGGGCGTTGTAAATGTAAATTGTAAACTTGTTAGTAAATCAATCATATGGTTATGTTTGTACACTGTAAAATCAGTTATAATTGGTAAGATACTTGGTTTTTGAGAAATAATCAACACACGGATAACGCGTGGGATAGAAAGGCACCTAGGTCCGCTTGACTGGGGCTACCCGGTCAGGCGCCGGTCATGTCCCTCGATTGAGGCGTGACATTAGCACTCAAGTACGGAGCCCGACGAATCATCCTCCACTGCGATTGTCAACTCATTGTAAATCAAGTCACCGGGACTTTCCAAATCAAAGAACAAAGACTACAAAAGTATCAATCAGAGATCCACGAGCTAATGCCAGAATTCAATGAATGCCGCCTCGAGTGGATACCTAGGGCACAAAACATTGAAACAGATAGCCTAGCCAAGCTAGCCGCAGCCACCAAGAATATCAACAACGAAAACGTGGTCACTCTTCTCCATTCAGCCATAGATCACGTCGAGGAATTCTTCTTGAACTTAACCTGGGACTGGCGCAACCGCCTTGTATCCTACCTGCAGGACGGAATACTCCTGCAAGACAAAAAAGAAGCCAAGAAACTCTGAGTGCAGGCTGCCGATGCAGCCTGGCAAATCATGACCCCTATAAAAGAATGTTCAGCGGCCCCCTCGCTAAATGCCTCGGACCGCACCAAAATAGACAAGTACTAGAGGAGGTGCATGAGGGTCATTGCGACGGCCTTACTAGGAACCACACCCTCATCTGATGTCTCATCCGCGCCGGCTATTACTGGCCTATTATGAAAAAAGTTGCAGCGGACTATGTCTAGAGATGCGAGCGATGCCAAAAATACGTCCCCATGATACATCAAGCGGGATAACTCCTCCATTCAGTCATTTCTCCATGGACCTTCATAAAATGGGGGATGGACCTAATCGGCCCCCTATCGGATGGACGAGGAAAGGTACGTTTTCCTTTAGTTTTAACTAACTATTTCTCTAAATGGATTGAAGCAGGTGCGTACACCCAAATACGCGAATAGGAGGTCATCACTTTTATATGGAAAAATGTTATATGTCATTTCGACATCCACAAAGAAATCAGCTGCGACAATGGGCCTCAGTTATTCGGAAAGAAGACAACTGAGTTCTTCAAAAAATGGCACATCAAGCAGATACTCTCTACTCCATATCACCTAGCCGTCGACGGTCAAGCCGAGTCTTCCAACAAAGTAATATTGAACATATTGAAAAAGAAGCTCGAGATAGCTAATGGGTTATGGCCCGAATTATTGCCTGAAGTACTATGGGCATACCGAACAACGCAAAAGTCCAGCATAGGAGAAACGCCATATTCACTGGTCTACGAGACCGATGCTATCATACCCGTCGAGATTAGGGAGGCAAGCCTGAGATACTCCTATGCCAGTGGGGCAGATAACGATGAAAGTAGGTTATAAGACCTAGATGAAGATGAAGAATGAAGATACCTGGACCATATAAGAATGGTAGCCCAGAAACAGCAGGTCGAGATATACTACAACAGGAAAGCCAAAGTAAGATCACTCAAAGTTGGCGATTACATCCTCAAGGCCAAAACACTGACACTGAAAGACCTAAACGAGGGAAAATTGGGAACCAACTGGGATGAGCCATATAAAATCCCAGCAACCACAAACAAAGGAGCGTTCCAATTGGTAACAATGGAGGAAAAGTTACTCCAAAACAATTGGAATGTCGCCCACCTCAAGTACTTCCACTTTTGAAAGGCATCTCCTAAGTCGTTCTCTTTTTTCCTCACCCGAGTTTTGTCCCGATTGGGTTTTCTCGAGGAGGTTTTTAACAAGACGGTGAAGGGGATACCCCGTGGATCAAAAACACAATTCATCACCTCGGTCAATCAACACGGTCTCTAGACCAAAGTAATAAAGGGACTACCCTAGTCAGTCTCCATTATATACGCAAAAGTTGATCTCTATTGAATAAACAGAAATCTCCATTGCACGAACATAAGTTGACCTCCATTGTATAAATAGAAATCTCCATCATATGAACAGAAGTGTCGATCTCCATTGTATAAACAGAAATCTTCATTATATGAACAGAAGTGTCGATCTCCATTATATAAACAGAAATCTCCACGATATGAACAAAGGTCAAATCTCCATGGAAGCAACATCCTAATGGCCAAGGCTATCGATATTTATTCGACCTCGTTCAAACCACGACGGATACTACCTCGATGACAGTCGAAGCAACATTCTAATGGCCAATGCCATCGACATTTTTTCAACCTTGTTCGAACCACGACGGATAGTACTTCGATGATAGTCAAAGTAACATCCTAACAGCCAAGGCCATCGATATTGGTTCGGCCTCGCTCGAACCATGATAGATACTAATTTGATCACAATCGAAGAAACATCCTAACAGCTAAGGCCATCGACATTGGTTCGGCCTTGTTCAAACCACGATTGATATTACTTCGACGATAATCGAAGCAACATCCCAACAGTTAAGGCCATTGACATTCGTTTGAACCACGATGGATATTACTTCAACGACACCTGAAGCAACATCCTAATGGCCAAGGCCATCAATATTGGTTCGACCTCGTTCGAACCACGACGGATGCTACTTCGACAACATTCGAAGAAACACCCTAATGGACAAGGCCCTCGACATTGGTTTTGACCTCACTCGATCCATGACAGATACTACTTTGATGATTGTTGAAGCAACATCCTAATGTCCAAGGTCATTGACATTGGCTTGACCTCGTTCTAACCACGACAGATACTACTTCGACTACATTCGAAGCAACATCCTAATGGCTAAGGCCATCGACATTTGTTTGACCTCGTTTAAACCACGACGAATACTACTTCGATGACAGTAGAAGCAACATCCTAATGGCCAAGGCCATCGACATTGGTTCGACCTCGTTCGAACCATGATGGATACTACTTTGAAGATAGTCAAAGCAACATCGTAATGGCTAAGGCCATCGACATTGGTTCGACCTTGTTCGAACCATGACGGATACTAATTCGACGATAGTCAAAGCAATATCCTAATGGCTAAGGCCATCCACATTGGTTTAACCTCGTTCGAACCACGATGGATACTACTTCGACGACAGTCAAAGCAACATCCTAATGGCTGTGAGCACATGATTTTTGCACTAGGTAAACAAATTCCAAAATTTAAAAAATAAAATAATATTTTTGAGTGTAATTGCGTGTCTTGTTTGAAATTAGCTACACTTTGTGTGTTTGAATAATTAGAAATTAGAAAAAACAAAAAATAGGTTTAATACTTGCATTATTTGAATTAATTAGTTAAAAAAG
Source organism: Nicotiana noctiflora (assembly GCA_032618575.1). Lineage (NCBI taxonomy): Eukaryota > Viridiplantae > Streptophyta > Magnoliopsida > Solanales > Solanaceae > Nicotiana > Nicotiana noctiflora. Next base: position 17,571 of record JASVEL010006426.1, read on the forward strand.
AAAAAATTACAAAAATAGCTTTAATTAGCGGAAATTATGGAAATAGAGTAGAAAATAATAAAAAATATCAGAAAATTGGAAAAAATAGGAAACTAAAAGAGTTTGTGTAATTGGGAAAAGAGTATAAAAATAGGAAATAAATTACAATAAGAAAATACATAAAAAATAATTAAAATAATAAAAAATACAAAAATATATATAGTATAATAAGACTGGGCCAAAAACGACCCAATTAGCCGGCCTAGTCCTTAAACCTAAAGGAAAAGGGTCCAATTCATTAAGAGACAAGTGATCTCAGCCGTTCATTATGACAAATCCAACGGCTGAGACAATTAGCGAAATTAATTAATCAATTGAAGTGTGAGATTAAATCTCAACCGTCCGTTTAAGTTGATCTGACGATTGAAAACGTGGGTCTCATTTGAAATGGAACGGCGTCGTTTTAGTAACGCCTGGTCTTAGCCGTTGATCTTCATCAATCCAACGGCTCAGATCTCCTTAGTTGCCACGAGTATAAAAGGCTTCGGTCTGTTTGAGACCGGCCATTTGCAAGGAACCCCAAACCCTAGCCGCCCAGACCTCTCCCTTCCGCTTCATCTTCTTCCTCATCTCCTCACTCTAAAACCACGCCGGCCATGGAGGCCACCACCTCCCACGGTGGTCTCCGGCCATCTCTTTGCCTCTTATCTTTTCTTCTCATCTCCTTCACCTCAAACACCACCCAAAACCCCGAGAAACCTGGAAACCCTCCCCTGTTCTTGATTGTCCGATCATCAAAATCTACCTCCGGTGACCACAATCTATGAGAAACTACTCCAAACCAACACCAAATGAACCACTATGGTCTGATCTATCCCCCTTATAACCTTGGCTTCCCTCAAACATACCCCTAGCTTCTCGAATATCCAAAAAGAAGTCGCCGGAACCCTAACTCTGGCGACTCAAACCCAAGCCTTTGCCAAGATCTAACCTTTACCCCCCCCTGAATACCCCCTCCAAACCAAAAAACCTCAAAGACTTCATCTTGAAGTCTAAAAAAGAAAACCAGAAAAGGAATAAAGAAATAAAAGAAAAAATAAAAAAGAAGTCTGAAAAAAGAGAGTGAAAAGAATGAGAGGAAGCTCAGGGGACCGGCCCTGCATGCTAAGTCCCCTCACTCTTTGTATCTATTTGCTTCCTTTCGTTTTTTATTTTTAATGATTTCTTCTGTGTTATATCTTTTATTTTGTTTGTTTTTGCTTCTCTGGCTTAAATGGTCTATTTTGATTTTACCCTGTGGTTCTTCATCTTTTGTTAGTATTAGGGTTTTCTTTTTCTTGTTCATCTTCATGTTTTTCTTCCATTTTGTTGTTTCAATCATGTTCTGTTTCTCAGAGTTAAAAGATTTATCTTGATTCACCCTTTCTTCTTCATCTTTTGTGTATATTGTGGTTCTTGATCTGTTGGCTTTCTATAGTTCGACTGTCTTCTCTTCTACTGTTCTGCATGTTTAGTTCTAATACTAGTTTGACTCTTATTCCTTTTCATCTTTATATTAAGTTGTTTTTGTTAAGTTTTGTAATATCTAGACTGTTCTTCTTGCCGTTTCTTTGCACGTCTAGTTGTAGTGAAGGTTAGCCGTTTTCTTCCATTAGGGTTATCTTGTGGTTTGCTTCTCTATTCTTAAATATTTCCCTGTTTCTCCTTCACCCCTTGTCATGTTTAGGGTTTTCTTATTTGTTGGTCTTCAACATCTCATCTCTTTAATTTTAGATATATCTTCTGTTTTCCTTCATGTTTAGCTTAGTTATTTGACTCTCGATTAGGGTTTCTTTCTGTTAGCTCTCAATGTCTTTATTGTTTTCTCTTCTCTACATGATTTAGTTTGATTTTAGGTTTAGCAGTTTGGTTCTCATGTTCACTCAAGGGTTTTTGCTCTAATAACATCTCTCAGATTCTTTCATCTGCATTTTAGTGACTATGTTTTCTCTTCTGTCATTTGGCATGATAGATTTAGGATTCTTCTTCACTATTTCTCCATGTTCTTTTATTCTTCACCTTCATCTTGTCTGTCATATTCTGTATTAAATTTGGGCTGATTTAGTGGGTCTAATTGATATCATTCTTATAGATTCTTTGATTCTTATGTCTGATTAAGCCATGTTTCATTTCTTGTTGACTGTTTTGTGAGAATTTAGCTTCTATGTGTGTCTATGCCCATGAACTTTAAAGGTTTTGGGGGTTTTTCAATGTATCATCTGACATGAATTGGTTGTGACTAAGTCTGATTGATATTAATTGACACTTTGCTACATGAAATTGGGTTATGTGAATTGATTGATTAAGATTCAACACTATCAAATTTCCTTTCTGAGTTTTAATTGATTGATGCACAATGCTTGGTCTCATGTGGCTATGTGTGCAATTGTATGTTGAAATGATTGAGTTTGCAATAGTTCTTGCTAGTATGAGCAGTGATTAATACCCATTAACCTTAGGGGAATTGGTTATAGCTGCAATAGTACTAAGTTCCATAAAATGGCTAGTTTTGAAATAGTTTAAAAATGAAAATCAAATAACAATAGGTTATAAGATAAATAAGTGACCAAAGAGTGGCCAATTTTGTAAATTGACCAACTCTACAAGGTCCAGCACACTGGCCCACCCTAGAGAGGCTATTTATGTAACAAGTGGTTCAAGTCTGCAAGTTCAGACTTACCAAGGCTCATTGGAGCCCTGAATCACAGGTGGCTAAGTCTGCAAAGGCTTTGGCCCAGCATGTGTTCAGCAAATGGGTTTCAATTGCCTAAGCCAAGTCTCAAGTTGAGACTGGCTAAATCTTAAATAGGTTAAGTATAACAATAAAACAGGCTAGTCCTGCAATTAGCTTTAAAATGAAATAAAAGGTCTTACTCAACAAAAAATGAAACAAAAAAGGTTAAAATTGAAATAGTTCTTTAAGATAGAACTGGCCAGTCCTTAAATACCAATGCAAGGACTGGCCATTAGTTAAATAAGTCCAAGAATGCTGAAAACCTGACCTAGGTAGGTCGGGTAATTCAGCAATGTCCTTAAGGGCATAAAAGGAATCCAAATTGGTAAAATGGTGAATCACATAGAACACATAGGGACATGGGAGTCATTTGTACCCCTGATTTCTGCAATTTTGCAGAGATTTAAGGGTATAATGGTCTCCGTAAAAAGGGAAATTAGTAAAAATCCCTAACCAATAATGATACATTGGTAAAATTCTAGAAATGGAATCAAAAAGAACCTTCTAGCACATGCTGGAAGGGATCTTATAACAGAAAATGGGGTCTAAGTGTAGATTTAGTGATTTTTAAAGGGGGAGAAGTGGAATTTACTTCCATTCTTTCCCCCCAAGAAATCTGCCATTTCTATACCTATAAATACCCCCTAAAAGAGTTAAATAAAGGCGGGTTTTTCAATAGAGAAATTCAGAGTAAAAATATAGTAATATAGCAAGTAGTTTTCCTGCATTTTTCGAGTGAGAGTATCTGGTTTAGTCGCCTGTTCTTGTGGTTTCCTCCTCGAGTTCTGCTTGGATTTCTATCTGCTGTTGCTGTGGTTTTTTGCTCGTTTTGGATTCATCATTCACTGTTGCATTGCCTTGAGTCTCTTGTTGTTGGTTATCTCTTAATCCCCTAGAACTCATTAGTTTACCTTGCTGATCCAGGTACATTTCCTATTCAATCGAAGATGTAATGCTGAAATGATGAATGATGAAATGAAGTTCGAGTATTGAATCATTTGTTGTTATGTAGTTTTTGGCTTATTCTTTTCTTTTATAGTTTAACGTAGTCTAGATCTGTATTTATGTAATGTAGTATGTATAAGTAGAAAAACAAAACAAAACAGTGTAATAGATATATTAATAGTAGTAGTGTAGATAGCATATCACTTAGTTAAGTAGGTAAAACCCTTAAAACGAAGTTAAAAGACTATTACACGAACTAATAACAACAAGCTCATAATGAGATTATCAACCATGGTTGCGCAGTTAGTCTGATTCCATAGAACAATACCTAGGTTTAAGTAAGTTAAAAGAAGAAATAATCAGAGAAGGTAACAACTAGGGTGAAAGTGGTTTAGTGAACATCAAACAAGCTTGATTCGTATTAATACCTGTAGTTAATCACATCTGTAAATCGGAGTGTAGATATAAATAAAAGCAAAAGAAAAGGAAGAACAATTGAAAGAAACAATGAGTAATTCTCAACTGGGTTTGAGACATTGAGTGAGTACAAATTAAGGTGAATCCAGTAGTACTATCGTGTATTTATACATCACTGAATCACTTGACCTTAGATACTTAGGTCATCATTGAGTAAGTAGTCGAATTGTTTAAATTATGCTTTCATATAGTTAAACCATCTGCTCTCAATCACTTAGTTAAATAACTTTCAACTTTAGTGTATATCAGCTCTTAAGAAAAGTAGAAGTGTAGAAGTAGTCAGATTTCGTATACATCGAGTTATTTAGTTTAAGGTTAACATGAATCGTATTGTACAGTGATTTTCATCTTCTGATAAATAAATAAAAGTGATTTGATTTCGTTCTTTATTTTGAGTATCTCTTTTGCTATGAATTCAGCATCTTTATCTTTGTTATTGTTCCAACTTGATTTGGGCCCAATGTATAGCATGGGCCTGAATTATCACACGAAGTTGAACAAACGCCTGAAGACAGCTTGGATTTTTAAAGACCCGGGCATGCCCAACACTTGTTTAAATGAGGGTGCAGAGGCCCAGGCCCAGTAAAGGCAATAACAATGGCCTGGGCCCAATTCTGAAACGATAATAATTAATTAAGGAAAAAACATATATAGAAAATGTAGTTAAACGATAGGGTTGAACTATAAAATTATTCGGGATGAGCCTCATATGACATCAAATAGTGGGCCCCCCTTAGTAATGAAATAATTTGTAAATAGACTCGGGAAAGCTACTAGTAAATTTCATACCTTCTCCCTAAAGAATTAAAAGCCAATAGACTCTATTAGGCACGATTTAATACACCTTCCTTATGAACGAGTGAACACATACATTTGTTAAAAATCTATAACAAGTCAAATAAGATTCAAGAACGATGATTGAGCGACCGTGCTAAAACCACGGAATCCGGGAATACCTAACACCTTCTCCCGGGTTAACAGAGTTCCTTATCCAGGTCTTTGTTTCGCGGACTGTAATAACAGAGTCAACTTCCTCGGATTCGGGATTAACCGGTAACTTGGGACACCATTATCTTCCCAAGTGGCGACTCTAATAATTAAAATAAAAATCCCAAACCAATTGTCCTTTATGTTGAAAAACTCCTTCATCTTCGTTGTTATATCCGTCTCGGGTATTTGAACGCTGAGGTATACCCTACGTATCTTTCCAAACGGATCGGTACAAAATCCTTTTTCAGGTGTGTGTGTGGGGTAGTAAAAAGGGAGGTGTGACAATGGCGAAGGCCATCGATATTGGTTCGGCCTCGTTCGAACCACAACGGATACTACTTCGATGACAGTCAAAGAAACATCCTAATGGCTTAGGCCATCGACATTTATTCGGCCTCGTTCGAGCCACGACAAATAATACTTCGACGATAGTCGAAGAAACATCCTAATGGCCAAGACCATCAACATTGGTTCAACCTTGTTCGAACCACAATGCATACTACTTCAAGGACATTCGAAGCAACATCCTAACAGCCAAGGCCATCGACATTGGTTCGACCTCGCTCGAACCACGACAGATAATACTTTGACGACATTCGAAGAAATATCCTAACAACCAAGCCATCGACATTAGTTTGATTTCGTTTGAACCACGATAAAATCTTCTAATGGCAATATCTACAAAGACTAAGTATAAAAGATAAACAATAAAAATGGGAAAAGCAGCAAACAAAAGAAGCAACAAAAACAAAAGTTTATATTAGAACAAAAATTATTTACATTCATCCAAATGGACAGATTTTAGTACACCCCACAACCAAAGAAGATTCGAAAGCAAAAATATACAAGCTTAAACTAACTACCACCCTATGTGGGATAAACGTCATCATACCATGAATCTGAGTCTAGACAGTTAACATCCTCAAATGTAGCATCCTCCCCATCGGGAGAGTCAGGGTAATACCCACATGATTCACGAGCTATGCATGCTTGATTTTGCATCGCCTAAACTTCTGCCTCCATCGCTCGACCTTCTGCATGTAAGGCTCTGTATACATCAAGTCGATCCTCACTTCTCATAGGAACTACGATGCAAGTCTCGACCAGATAGGGGACGAGACAAGGAGGGCCGAGAATAGAGATCCGCTTCCTCAAACCTCGGTGGGGCGGCTTGCCCCTACAATACAGTCAATTTGTCGGCATTATCACTTAGCTCACCCTTAAATCTGTCGATTTTCGCCATTCAAACACCAAGCTCGTCGGTCAGACCAGCTACCCTCTGCTGCAAGTCAGCATTCTCTACAGCCACCCCTCGATTCAATTCGAGTTCATCATCCTTCGCCCTAAGGAGAGCCTCCAGTTCACTGTTACGAGCAACGACCCTCACTAGCTCCCAATCTGTCGCCTCCAGCTCCGCCCCCTACGTTCTAACTGGGCCTCCCCGTCCTTAAGCCCCTCGCGGAATACTTGGAACTCAGGGTCCTGTTGATAGAGGTCGGCCACCACCTGGTACTTAGCACGGTATTTTCGATACTTCCTCAACATCTTCTTATAGAGGTCCGCCCTCCTCCACTCACAACGGTCTCTCTCCACCTCCAAGACGAGGGTCTGGGAGGAAAAAATAAGAGTGAGCATATTTCCATATCCATTCTACAATGAACAAAGAAAAAAGAAGTGAGGTGATGAAACCTACCTGTAAAGCCATACCGGCGACCTTTCGAGACAACTCCATATCGTTCATCATCCTGAGCATCCCACTCTCAGGGGCGGAGCATAACAGGGTAAGAGCCAACGCGACCTGCTCGCTATTCAGCAGCAAGTTGCCATCCCTAGGGATTGTTATATGATGATCAGATCCATCCATCGCTGCCTCTACATGAGTGTGATAACCCAAAGACTCGTTCACGTCGCCGGGGCAACATCGGAACCCAACTCAGTGGCTTCCACGTCAGCCCCACCGATATTAGTCGACGAACCCCCCCTTAACGGGGACCGAACTAACCCTTGAGCTGACTCTCTCCTCACGTGTCGGCCTCCCCGATCGAATAGTGTCGACCATAAACATGGGCATCGAGGCTGCCCGAGATGTTCCACCATCGTCAGCTTCAGTAGCCACCCTTTTTCCCAACTCTAGTCTTCTCCTTTTTCTTTCCGGCGGCTCCTCACCGTGAGAATATTCGTCGGTTGGTTGTGGGGCCGGTGTCAACAAAGTCGGCTCCCCTATAACCATAGTCGTGGATGTAGCTCCCTAATGGGGTGTAAGAGAACAACCTTCTCGAACAGACTCGCATAGAATATCTCGAGCGTACACGGCGGTAATAGGTCGCATGAAAGTAAGGACTATCGCCTTCTTACTAGAAGCACCTCGACATATTACCACAAAATCACAATTAGGCAAGGTTGTCTAATCGACGAAGCAAAATCAGAAGTTTACCTGAAGAAACTTGAGGGTCGTAACGTTGCATGAAGGCAGGCCAAGTTTGGGTTTCCTCTGCGTGAGGCAGCAGGCCGGCGACCTAGTTCCTAAGACTGACAACGGGCTGGGGCGGACGAGCCATGGCTATAATGTAAAAGTTAGAACTGCGATAATAGCATGCAACATAGAACTTGATGAACTACAACACTTACTTATTTTGTTCCATCTTTCTAGAAATCCGGAACTCTTCTGCCAAGGGAAAAGGGGAAGACCGTAGCCTATCAAGAAAGGGTACTCGTAGAAGGCACAATAGTCGGACCTGTGAACATCAACGTGATCTTCCCCCAGCGGGATTATCTCGACGTAGGATGGAATGCCATATTTTGCGCGGAGGTTATCCAAATGGTTCTGTTCCGTCTCAGACCGCATAGGAATCGGGACTGTAAAATCCTTGTTGAAATCCCACCGAGGGAAAATGCCTCGGTAATAATGCTTCCACTGTGAGAGGACTGACATCCTCTTCCACTTCCACCTTCCCACCATCAGAGGAGGGCGGCGCATTTGACGGAGAAACCCCAGGAACCCTTTCTTTTGTACGGCGAGATTTAGGCATATTTTCGTTCAAAAAAGATCATGCGTAATGAAATGAAGAAGAAGAAGAATCTCCGGTCAAGAACGAAAAGTGCTGGAACACGAAAATCAAAAGAGGAGGGTTGAGAAATTCTCAAAGAATGACCAAAGTTCTTCAACGAAATTAAATCCTTTCCTTATTTATAGAGTTGGGAAGCGCCAAAATCGAGGCGCCAAACTTCAAATTGACGCGGGAAACCAAGCGCCAAAGCATCAGTTCTTTCTGCCTCGAGATTATGCATAGTGACAACGCATGCGAATGCTGACGTCACCCAAGGCAGAGTGTTTTACTTCTACATTCTGATAGGCATGATTGCCGTCTCCCATCGGTCACGTCATAACAAGTCAACAAGTCAAACTTTCCCTAACGGAAGCGTTGATTCCACCCATCGAGGACGCATCTTGCGACCCCGACGAGCGGAGGGACTAACTGTATAAGGTCAAATTTGACCAATCACATCCTCCAGTCAACACGACCAACCACTAAATGTTTACGAGTCGATATGGGGGGACAACCCAGGGGTAAGAGGAGCAGCGACCTCAACCTGTCATCGGCTCCGCCATAGAGTATACTCTGATTTTGTCTTTCAAATAACTAAGCTTGGATCCCCCCCCCCCCCCCCCCAATTATATAAAGGTGATCCGAACCTTGAAATAGACAGATAGTTTAAAATAAACAAACTCGTTCTCTCTCTGATCTTGAACTCTCTATCATTATCTCTTTCTCTCTCCTTTACTATTACTACTGTTCTGATTATTGAAACGATCCTAAGATTTATAATCTTCGACTACGATTTACTCCTTTATCGCTTTAATTGATTTGCTTAAAAAGAATTTAACATCTTTGGAATCAAAACATAAGACGAGCTATGAGCCTCCGACTGAAAAGAATGTTGGTGAGGGAAATTGATACCAGCTCTCCCATGTGCGTGTTTTACGCTTTGCATCGTTTTTTCTGGATATGTTTTCCACATTTCAAAATTTGAAAATTTTACCATTAAACATAAAAAATTCGTGGAGCTTAGCTTACTTTCCATGTCTTGGCTAACACCCCTCCCCATGAGTACAGATAAACATTAGTCCTAAAACACTACCTTTTAAAATACTGGTATTTATAATTATAAAAATAAGTTACAAATAGAAATAAAATAAAAAAATCATATTTTTGACATATAAGAGTTGGTGAAGGATGAAATTGTATTTTGTGTATACAATTTATTAGGGAAGAGATGAAAGAACGACTGAAAAATGAAAGTTAGTGAAGGAAATGAAGGTCAACCCATGAAATAAAGTAAATAAAACTAAAAGAAAAAGACACAGCCATTAGGGAGTAGGGCGTGTCAATTGAACAAGGCTTGTCTTGCTTAAGTAGGTATCCTTTCTCCGTTTTAATAATTGATTGTTTTTCCTTTGTGAAAAATTATTGAGAAAAAGGAGATATTGTGCGAAACATTTGGAACAACTTTTACAATTCATGTACGATTTTACACTTTGATTCTCCGTTTTTCTCTTGCACAGTTATATAGGAGGAGTGTTTGTAAATCCTTGGTTGCTTAACTTAGTGGGTAATTAATTCTAATCTGCATAATTACAGGCTTTTCTTTTGCTGTCCATTTCCTAACCTTTTCTCCTTTTTTGACTTTGTCGCTTTTTTTCGAATTTTAGTTTCATATACGTCACTTTTACAATTTGCATACTTTTTAACCAATATTTAGGAGACGTTTGTTTGACACTTTTCTCCTGCAAATTTAGCAATAGTGAATCCAATAGTTAGTAGGCCCTCCAAACGCAACGCTACAATTCCGTGGATCCTTTAGTCAAAACAATGCCTGCAGTCTCGCACAGTGTTCTTTTAACTAGATTTATAACCAACTCTAGTTAGATATGGGTCATTTCCAATTTATTCAGCTAAATTCTTTTTATACTATTTAAGTGTAATATTTCTGTTAAATTGACATTGGTTGACCTAAAAGCTATCAATTACTTTATAAGTTAGGGACAATTAAAGGTTATGGGGAGATAAATCGCAATCAATAATAATAAACCTCGAGGACAGATCTATAATTTGTATGTTATTTGTTCTGATGAGATTGTAACTAGATTATGTGGATTATCGATACAAATCATTAAGAGAGAAATAAATAGAGAGAGAATGATAGCTAGAGAGATAGTCAGAAGTTGTATTATTAATGAAATAACACTTGGCCTTACAATAAAGGAAACCTCTCCTTATATAGAAGGAAGGTTCCCTCGTCAAAATATAATTTATTTAAGGGCTGCTATCGTCCCAAAAATATAAATGGGCGGAGGAGGAAGAGTACTCATATGGGCGAGTTGGCATTACGCCTTTGTTAGAGGCGTACTCCCCCATGTCATATGGGCGTGAAGAGATGTATACTTGGCTTTAGTGGCCGTAAAAGGAGGCGTACTCGACTTTCATTGGTTATGTCCGATTCGACCCCATACAATTAGTCCCTCCGTCTGTTGGTGATGTATTCGACATACATCTGCAATAGGTGGAAAAGATCGACTCGCCTTGGCGTCATCCATATATGGACACGTGGCTTGTTTTTTGAACCGTCGTTCATTGACGGCATGCGTCATGATTACAACTCGTCCCGAGGCAGGTCAGGAGGTGATTTCACGTTTCGGTTTCCCCATTCTTCTCTGACACCCGCCTCTTCGAATCCCATGTACTGGGACACTATAAATAGGAAGGGATTCAAGTTTTTCTATTCTTTGGATCTCTTCAAAAAGTTCTTCGTGCTTTTGTTCCTTTTCATATCAACTTTTAGCGACTTTACATTTTGACTTTCAGAGTTTCATTTGCGACTTTACTAGCTTGTTGACGCGCTTTAACTTTGATCAAAAAGCTAATTATGGCTAAAGGTAGTCGTCGTCGTAGGGGAAATGGGGATGAGGCCACTTCCAGGATTCCTCCGTCTTCGGAAGATGGGAAGTAAGTCCGAAAGCCTCTTGTCCCTCTTTCCGTATATAACGTACTTCCTCGTGAATTATACGTTCGAAGGGATTTTCCCTCGAAGGGTATTGCCCCTGCATGGGAAAGGTCTAAATTCACCATGTCACATTTGGACGATCTCCGTGCTTCTAGTCAAATTCCGCGGATGGTAGTTATACAAACGGCTGAGGGGGATTTTGCCAACGTACACAGAACGGGGTTCTGTGCCTTCTACGAGTACCCCTTCATAATAGGGTGCGGTCTTCCTATCTACCCATTGGCGGAAGAGCTATGCAGGTTTTACAACGTATGTCCGACCCAACTTACTCCCTATACAGGGAAAATATGTCGTATTCTGATGATTTACGCCGAGAGGGCCGGACTGGACGTCACAGTATACCATCTGTTGCAGTTATTTAGTCCCAGATTCATGAGGGGGACGATGCTACAACTGAAGAACTGCGGGGCGAAAGGCTTGGTCGTCGAAACGGATGACAAGCCCAATCGCTAGTTTTAGTTGAAGTTTTTTTTCAATTGAACCTCGGACTTGGTGTCGAACCCTGCTGGATTCCCTGAAGCATGAAATCCCGAACCTAGGTGTCATTTCATGTACTTAATTATTTATGCTTGCTTGACTTTCATAACCTTTTTATATTTTTTATATCTGCGGCAAGGGTGCACACGCCCCGGTCCGTGCTGGACATCAGAGCGTGGGTGGGGCGGTTAATCCCGTTTGCCGAAGAATGCCGGACGTGGGTGGCATTTACCACGAGATATGGCCTTCCAAGTATTGCATTAGTTTTTGGTTTGACGACCATGTTCTTTGATGCTGCATTTTCTGACGCACCTTTCCCTTGGTTAATGTGTTGGCAGCCCGGAGCATACCACGAAGGGAGAAGATGTCGAGCTGCTACTTCCTCGTCGGCGGATTCTAATTTCGAGCACGTAGCTCATGTAAGTGGGGACGTTCCCGAGGCAACTCGACCTAAGGGCGACCATGTAGATATGGAGGCATCCAGTAAGGACGCTTCTGATGTTGTTCGCTCTGAAGGCAAGGCCGTGATTCGGGAGCCCGTTTCCGAGGATGTTCCTGAGACTACTCGTCAAATTTTTGAGTCGATAATTGAACCGATGGTTGGAGATGGCCCCTCGCCTCCATCTTCTCATGTCGAAGAGGAGGCTTCCGAAGGCGATGAGCCGCCGAAGCAAAAAAGGCGACGTTTGCTTCTCGGTAAAGGCGTGGACGTGGAACGTAGGAAAGCGGTTACTCGCCGTCCTGAATCTAGACCGGTCTTTATGGGCGATGCGATTCAACTAGAGAGTGCGTCCCTCTTGAGAGAAGTTGCAGGCGATACTGCTTCCCCTTACATCGAAGGAGGTAGTACGCCGATTGTCCCTGAGTTGGTTGCTGGCGAGGGAGGAGCAACTTCTAAACGAGTTCCTTGCTCTATGGACTGCCGCGAGAGGACTATGCTCGGTTGGATATGGTGATGATAGGGCCTAACCGTCGACTTATGATACCTACGGAATACAACCTGTTGCTAGATAGTGAGCAGGCCACGACGGACATGTCCTTATTATGCGCGGGTGCCGAGACCGAATCTTTAAAGGATGTAAGCTAAAGGGACTTGTCCCATCGAGTTGCTGGCGCTGCTTTGCAGGTAAAATTCTGTCTTTGTTTTTCATTGTTCTATTATAAGCCTTGATGCTTGTGTCGTTTTGAACTTTATTTCTTCTTTATTTTTCTTTCAGACCCTTATTTTAGAAATGGAGCAAGGCCGGCGTGAGCGGAAAAAGAGCGACGCTCTTAAGAAGGTGACGAAGAAGTATAGGGAGGTCCGAGGTAAACATAAGACGTTGGTGGACCTTTATACCCAAGACCCACAATTTCAAGTTTTCCGCGAGGGGCTGGAGCAGGCGGAGGGTCATCTATGGGAGAGCACTGCCTAGTTTGAAAAGGTAGATGCCGACTTATTGGTTGTTGTGGCTCGAAACACTGAGCTGGAGAGTCTCCTTCGACAGAAGGAGGAGGAGTTGGGAATCGGTCGTGTGGTGATGGCAGAGGCAGCTGAGTTGCGTGCCAGAGTTGGTGCCTTAACTGCCAAGCTTGGGGCTAAAACAGCCGAGGTGGACGCTCCTCAGCAGGTGGCGACGGCCGGTCCTGTTGGCGATATATCCCGTGAAGCTCACAACATGTGGGTGTATGCCGAGGCAAGGCGGACAGTATTTGAGGAACTACAGGCTGTCGGCAGGGCCACCGAGGCGGAGGTTGAAGACCAGTATTTCCTAGTTAGGGTTGCACATGAAGATTATGGGTACAATCCTAATTCCTCGGACCTGGTGGGGTATACCTTTGTGGATGTGAATCAGCTGGGCACGGGGTCCTGGATTTCTTTGATGTTCCGAACTGACGGTGATGATGACCGTGGTGACGACGCGGTTGGTGCAACGGGGGATAGCGGAGGCCAGGGTTGTTAGGTTAAATTCTTATTCTGATTTTGCAATCGAAGAGACGTTGTAATGTGTGAATGATTTGTAGTAATACATGCGTATTGTTATGTTTTTATGTCTTCTTTAGCAATATTTGTCTTACGTACTCACTGCATAGTATTGTCTTTTATTGAGTTAACTCGTTGTAGTTAGGTTGAATTGACTCTGGTCCCAGCTGCTTGTGTGTTTTTAAACAGCTATTATCTTTTCCTTGGCTCCGATCATATCGGGTTGAGTCAAGTTGGTTGTTTTGACATTGGCCTTGGCTGTTTATGCATTCAGGGGGTGGCCGTGGCCTCTTGTATATGGATGGTCATAGCCTTCCATTCGTGGGAGGTGACCGTAGCCTTATCATACGCTATTAGTGGTTTTAGCCTTTTGCGTTTATGGATGGCTGTAGCCTTTTGTTTATGGGAGATGACTGTAGCCTTCTCGCTATTAGGTACCTTAGCCTTTGGCTTTTATGGATGGTCGTAGCCTTTCGTTCATGGGAGATGACCGTAGCCTTCTCAAACGCTATTAGGGGCCTTGGCCTTTTGCGTTTATGGATGGCCGTAGCCTTTTATTTATGAGAGATGATCGTAGCCTTCTCATACGCTATTAGGGGCCTTAGCCTTTTGCGTTTATGGATAGCCATAGCCTTTTCTTTATGGGAGATGACCGTAGCCTTCTCATACGCTATTAGGGGCCTTAGCCTTTTGTGTTTATGGATGGTCGTAGCATTTCGTTTATGGTAGATGACCGTAGCCTTCTCATATGCTATTAAGGGCCTTTCATTTACTAGAGATGGCACTAGCCTTTCATACACTGGAGATGGCCGTAGCCTTTCATATATTGGAGATGGTCGTAGCCTTTCATACATTGGAGATGGCCGTAGCCTTTCATACACTGGAAATGGTTGTAGCCTTTCATACAGTGGAGATGGACGTAGCCTTTCATACATTGGAGATGGCCGTAGCCTTTCATAAACTGGAGATGGCCATAGCCTTTCATACACTAGAGATGGCTGTAGCCTTTCATACACTTGAGATGGCCGTAGACTTAGTCCTTGTGATATGCCATCTATGTTGATTGTTGGTACGCTTTCGTATATCAGATTGACCCCGTAAGCATTCTCGAGCATCCCCTTTGTCGCATCGTCAAAAACCTCCCCGAGAAAACCCAATTGGGACAAAACTCGGATGAGGGAAAAAGAGTACGACTTGGGATACTCTTTCTAGAAATGGAAATACTTGAGGTGGGAGATGTTCCAATTGTTTTGGAGTATTTTCCCATTCATGGTCTCTAGTCGAAAAGAACCCTTGTCTGCTGCTGCGGTGATTTTGTAGGGTCTGTCCCAATTGGTGCCCAACTTTCCTTCGTTGGGATCTTTAGATGCTAGTGTCTTGGCTTTTATCACGTAGTCGCCTACTTTGAGCGGCCGAATTTTTGCTCTCCTGTTGTAGTATCTATCGATCTGCTGTTTTTGGGCCAACGGCCTAATATGGGCAATTTCTCTTCTTTCTTCGGCTTCATCAAGGTCTTGGAGTCGATTTATGTCATTCTCCTCTCCGCTCGTATGTGAGTACCTTGGACTTGGCTTACCGACTTTGACTGGTATGACGGCATCAGTTCCGTAGACTAGTGAGTAAGGAGTTTCTCCTGTGGAGGATTTGGGGGTAGTCTTGTGTGCATATAGTACTTCCGACAATAACTCGGGCCATTGTCCTTTAGCATCTTCGAGCTTATTTTTTAATATATTCAATATGGTTTTGTTGGATGACTTGGCTTGACCGTTGGTGGCAGGATGATATGACATTAAGAGTATTCTTTTGATACGCCATTTATCGAAGAATTCGGTTGTTTTTTGCCATATGAACTGTCGTCCGTTATCACTGGTTATTTCTTTGGGAATGCCGAAGAGACATATGATATTTTTCCAGATGAAGGCGATGACCTCTTGCTCGCGAATCTAGGTGTAGGTAGCTGCTTCCACCCACTTGGAGAAATAGTCGGTTAAAACTAGTAAAAAATGTACCTTTCCTCGCCCGGCGGGTAGTGGTCCGATTATGTCCATTCCCCATTTGATGAAGGGCCATGGCAAAGTGACTGAATGGAGGGGTTCCCCTGGTTGGTGTATCAAAGGGGCAAACTTTTGACACTTCTCGCACTGGCGGACGTACTCCACCGCATCTTTTTTCATGGTGGGCCAGTAGTATCCAGCCCGTACTAGGCATTGCACGAGTGCTCGATTGCCTGTATGAGCACCATAATGGCCTTCGTGAACCTCCTCTAGTACCGGCATTGTCTGGTTCGGGCCTAGGAACTTGGCCAGGGGTCCTCCAAAAGTCCTCTTATAGAGATCATTATTTATCATGCAGTACCTTGCTACCTGCATGCGAAGCTTTTTTGCTTCCTTTTTGTCGGGCGGTAAAATTCCGTCCTGCAAATACGATACAAATTGGTTGCGCTAGTGCCAAGTTAGATGTAGGGTGAGTACCTCAATATGGTCGAATGCTGAGTGAAGGAGGGTGACAATGCTTTCTTTGTTTAGGCTTGTAGCAGCCGCAACTAGCTTGGCCAGGCCGTCTGCTTCGGCGTTACGTGCTCTAGGAATTTGTTCGAAGCGGCACTGGTCGAGCTGTGCTATTATCTTGTAGATTTCGTCTTGATATTTCTGCAACCTTTGTTCCTTGATCTAATAAGTCCCGGTAACTTGATTTATCACGAATTGTGAGTCGCAGTGCAGGTTGAGTTGGCGAGCTCCGTACTTGACGGCTAATTTTATACCTCTAATGACGACTTCATATTCTGCCTCGTTATTAGTCATCTCGAGGCATCGTATGGAGTGGCGAATTATTTCGCCCGTAGGGACTTCGAGGACAAGTCCCAGTCTGGATCCCGAGGCATTTACGGCCCCATCGGTGTGGAGAGTCCAGGGGTCGGTGCTCAAGGCGGCATGTAAGGCTTCCTTTTCCTCCTTTGGCGATATTTTGGCACTAAAATCGGCCACAAAGTCGGCGAGGACTTGCCACTTGATGGAGGTCCTAGGAATATATGTGATATCGTGCTCGCTGAGCTCTATAGCCCATCTGGTGAGCTGGCTCGACAGTTCGGGCTTGTGCGAGATGCTCCTCAGAGGAAATGTTGCCACCACTTTGATAGGATGGTATTGGGAATAGGGTCTCAGCTTCCTCGAAGCCGTAACCAGCGCCAGAGCCAATTTTTCGAGGTGTGGGTATCGTGTTTCGGCGTCTACTAGGGTTTTGCTAATGTAATAGATATGTGATTGCACACCTTTTTCTTCGCGAACCAATATTGCGCTGGCTGCAACTTTTGACACGACCAGGTATGTCGGTAAAGGCTCACCTGGTTTCGCTTTTTACAGCAGTGGTGGTGATGATAGATACGCTTTTAACCCTTGTAGGGCTTTGACGCATTCGTCGTTCCAGTAGAATTCGTTGCCTTTTCTCAGGACACTGAAGAATTTGTGGCACCTGTTCGTGGATCGGGAGATGAAACGGGAGAGGGAGGCTATCTGACCTGTCAATTTTTGGACCAGTTTCTTGCTGTTGAGCATTTCGGGTATTGAGGCGATCGCTTTGATTTGGTCAGGGTTGATTTCGATGCCCCTTTGGGATACGAAAAAGCCTAAAAACTTTATTGACGCCATGCCAAAGGCACATTTCTCGGGATTCAATTTCATCCCATACCTTTTAAGTATTTTGAAGGCCTCCCGCATGTGGTCGATGTGATCTTCCTTTCTGGCGGACTTCACTAGCATGTCATCGATGTATGCCACCATGGTTTTGCCGAGTTGTTCCTTGAACATCTTAGTGACCAATCTTTGATATGTGGCCCCTACGTTCTTGAGCCCAAAGGGCATCACCTTGTAGCAGTAGGTACCCTGGTGTGTGATGAACGTGGTCTTTTTATGATCTTCTTCGGCCACTAAGATTTGGTTATAACCGGAGTATGCGTCCAAGAAGCTTAGTAGTTCATGTCTGGCAGTGACATCAATCAATTGGTCAATGTACGGGAGGGGAAAGGAATCCCTGAGGCATGCCTTGTTCAGGTCGGTGAAGTCCACATACCTTCTCCATTTTCTGTTCTTCTTTTTGACCATCACTACATTGGCGATCTACTGCGGGTATTTTGATTCTCTGATAGAGCCGTTGGTGAGTAATTTGTCCACTTCTTCACGGACTGCCTCATTGATCGCAGCGTTGAACTTTCTTCTAATATGTCGTACCTGCGGATGCAGCGGGTCGACGTTGAGCTTGTGGGTAGCTATGTCCGGCAAGATTCCTGGCATGTCTGCATGGAAAAAAGCAAATGTGTCTGCATGGTCAGTCAAAATTTCATGGTTCTTACCTGGGTTGGTGAGCCCGTGGCCGATGTATGCTTTCCTGTCAGGGTTGCGGTGATCTAGCTGAACCGGATCGAGGTCCTCGATCGTGGCCTTACATGCTTCCACAATGTCCGGGTCTCTAATAGTGTTAGTCATCGAGTCTCTTTTGGTCCCCGACATGGCTGATTGCTATGCCTCTGGGCTTGCCCCGTTCAACTGTCGGGTGTGGGCGCAATCTTATGTTATCTTATAACATTCTTGCGCTGTGCGTGGTTCTCCTTTGATGCTGAATATTCCCCATGGGGTAGGGAACTTAACCACTTGGTATAAACTTGAAGGGACCGCTTGCATGGTATGTATCCATGGGCGTCTGATGATAATAATGTACGCCGTTTCTTGGTTCATTACGTGGAAAGTTGTCTCCAATGTGACTCCCCCCACGAGGACGAACAAAGTCACTTCTCCTGATGTACGTTCTACTGTATTGTTAAAATCAGTTAGAGTTATACAACAGGGTGTTATTCTATGCTTGAGTCCCATCTGTGAGAGGACTCTCGGATGGATGATGCAGGCGCCACTTCTGTCATCAATTATGACTCTTCTGATGTCTGTATCAATAATACGTAAAGTGATAACTAAAGCTTCATAATGGGGAAAACACAAACCGTCGGCGTCAGACTTATCGAAGGTGATACTCCCTTTGAGGTCATCGTACCGTTCGTGGGAGATGGTTCGCTTCAGTCTGTGCGTGTTGGAAAATTTGACATGATTGATAGAGACGTCGGTACCGTCTCCAATGATCATGTTTACCGTCCGTGTCGGGGAGGGTGGATTTGGTGGTCTATGGGACTACTCTTGCCTGCGTGCGAAATTTGCCTTTACCTTGTCGCTGAGCAGCTCCTTAAGGTATCTTTGGTATAACATCCTGACGACCTCTTATCGTATGCCTATGCAATCTTTGGTCCTGTGCCCCCGTTCTTGGTGGAATTCGCACAGAACGTTTGATTTCCTCGTGGCGGGGTTTGATTTCATTTTCTGAGGCCACTGTACCTTGGTGCCAAGCTTCTCCACTGCGTACACTATATCTAAAGGAGATACACAAATATTATGTGATGAAAGTAAAGGGGGCATACCTCTTTCGTTTCTAAGCGGGGCGAGATGATGTTGTAGTACATCTGCATGACGAGGGGGCGGATGAGGAGACCTCATAGAGGTTGATGCCGTTCTTTACTGGGACGAGGGGGAGTTCTTGGCGTACCTCGTGACGTTGATCTTTCCTTGTGTCTGAGTGTATAATTGTTAGTCGTCGGGTCGGCCCATTGAGGTCATCTTTATCTGCTCGTACCTCGGCGTAGTAGGCGTTATGGATCTCGTCCTAAGTTGTGGGAGGATATTTCATGAGTCGGCTTAGTAGTTTCTTGGTTGCTCTGGAGCCGTCTCTGCTAAGTCCATTTTGAAAGGCGGCTACCACCATGCCCTCCGATACGTTTGGCAGGCTCATCGTCACACTGTTGAATCTAGCGAGGAAGTCCCTGAGGCCCTCGCCTGTGGTTTGTCTGACGGCGAAGATGTCGTTCACCCGTGCCTCTTCTTTCTTCATGCTGGCGTGCGCAGTGGCGAATTTGTCTGCCATTTCTTCGAAGGTTGAGATTGTTTTAGAGGGCAGTTGAGAATACCACGTCAGGGCTCTTCCGGTCAGCATCTCGCCGAACTTCTTCGGCAGCACAGATTATACTTGTTCCTTAGATAGTTCGTTACCTTTCACGGTAGTGACGTAATGGATGAGATGATCTTCGAGTTCGGTGGTCCCATCGTACACCCTCAGATAAGGAGGCATCTTGAAAGTTTTCGGGATGGTGTAAGGGGCGGCTTCCTCGGAGTAGGGTTGTTCTACGAACCTCCCCACGTTGCGTTTGGGCAGCAGTTTGGGGGCTCCGGGGATCTTGTCGACCCTATCCTGATGCTCCTTCATTTGGTCTCGGAGACCCTTGTTTTTGCTCTCCATTTCTTCCATTTTTCTCAGAATGGACACTAGTGTGTCATCATGCATTTGTGTTTCGACGGGTTGGTTGTTGGTCCGTGTTTCCTCCTGCTCGTTCGCTGTGGCGGTGATGCTCGTCGTTGGTGCTGCTTTTGCGTGACTTTGTGGTGATTTTTCCACTAAGCCGCTCAGGGTGCTTGTCAACCATTCTTCTAGTAACTTTCGGACCGCCGGGGGTGCTTCTTTTGCAGCGGATATGGAGGCGTCTTTGTCCTGCAAGGTCGCAAGGTTCCCGGATGGGGAAGGTGAAGCTTCTGTCTCTAGCGCAGTATTAGGGGTGATGTTGATGGTAGCGCTACCACCGACCTCGTTAAGGGAGCTCATGAGGTTGGTGGTGACTTCCATTATAGCTTTGGACCGGGTGTTGTTTTCGGCCATTTCGGGGGTTTATCTGATAATTTGGTCCCTCGGGTGTATACTATAGGTTTGATTCTCGAGATCCCCACAAACGGCGCCAAATTGTTTGACCTAAAAGCTATCGATTGCTTTATAATTTAGGGGCAAACAAAGGTTATGAGGAGGTAAATCGTAATCAACAATAATAAATGCCGAGGACAGATCTATAATTTGTTTATTTGTTCTGATGAGATTGTAACAAGATTATGTGGATTGTCGATACAAATCACCAAGAGAGAAATAAATAAAGAGAGAATGACAGCCAGAGAGATAGTCAGAAGTTGTATTATTTAGTCAGAAGTTGTATTATTAATGAAAAAACACTTGGCCTTATAATAAAGGAAACCCCTCCTTATATAGAAGGAATATTCCCTTGTCAAAATATAATTTATTTAAGGGATGTTATTGTCCCAAAAATATAAACGGACTGAGGGGGAGGAGTACCCATATAGGCGAGTTGGCATTACGCCTTTGTTGTTAGAGGCGTACTCCCCCATGTCATATGGACGTGTGGAGAGATATACTTGGCTTAAGTGGCCGTGAAAGAATACGTACTCGACTTTCATTGGTTATGTCTGATTCGACCCCATACAGACATCTTAATTGTAATTGTAATACATCATTCTAGTTAAGAATAATTTTTATTTTATCTTTTGCATAAAATATATCGTCATTAATTTGCAGTGTGGTCAAGTTTCATGTAAGCAACCAGTCTTGATTTATCAGTCCATCATATATGTACTTATTTTGCCACTTTAGTTGGAAATGACAAGTTGATCGCATGCAGGACTAGAAGAGAACCTCAAATGGTAAAATCAAAATTGGAAAATTTTGGACGGAAACCAATATAGAAAAAGTTCAAAACGCAAGTGGAAGATGTGAAAGCGTGTGCCTGAAAGGATAAGTAGAATATACTGCAAACACACACACATAGTACAGAAACTGATGAGGTATGGAGCTGTATAACATGACCTAATAATCGTCGAAACATTGGCATGTGAAAGAGTGAATGGTGCGTTGGAAAAGATGAATGGTGCGTTGGATAAAAAGGTTGTTTCGATTTATTGCCCCCATCTCCTTGAGTCCGGAACTTATTTATGGTCTTTTGGACTCAAAATACCAAAACAAGTGAGAAAATTTTTTAGTGACCAAACTGTATAAAATGCGATTTTAAAACGCCTTTTATTTTAATGTCCTTTTTGAACGATAAGGTAATACGCATTTCAAAACCACTTTCTATATAACGCTTTACTAAACCGCGCTTTACATCTTCATTACCCACCATTCTGTTCCCTTCCTCGATGTTCAAAACAGAAAGCAACCCCCTCCCCCATTTAAAATTCCGTTCCAGCGGCCCCTCCCCATATTAACGACCTAAAAAACTCGAGTGGACCCCACACATCCCACAAAAAGTAAAGTGTGTTGGTCCCACATCCTAGCTAATGTCTTCTCTCGTTGTGGGTTACCGGTCTCGGACTCAAATCTCCAATTCTTCAAATTTTCAAAAAGCATAAATCGAGTTACTCCGATTTAGTTTTTGTTGAAACTCGTATAAAAATTGCATGTTAGTTATTTTATATGTGTTCTATGTTATTTTGTGTATTTTTTGTGATTAAACTGGTATTTTTTTTTATCGAGACTTAGATATTAGTGTGCTAATTATTATTATTTGTTAAAAAAATGTAAATAAGTTTTTTTACTGTTGTATTCTCCCTCCATCCAATTTATATGAGTTTAAGAAAAAGTGAAGATTTTAAAAATTTATGGTCCTAAACAAGTCAAAAAGGAGCCCAGAGTATTTATGTGGTTATAAAAGCTTCTCATTAAGGCCGATTGTAAGTTTAAGCTAAATTATTTCCAAATTTAGAAAGGGTTCGTTCTTTTTGGAACACACCAAAAAGGAAATAAATTCATATAAACAGGAACGGAGGGAGTATGTATTTTCATGAGTGTTTTGTGATTAAATGTATTTGTTGTTTTTATCTGGTTTATAATATTTATTTGCTTAAAGGCTAGTAATATAGAGCCTTTTAAGGGTAGTAAAATGTATTGCCTTTTAGCGTAATAAAATATAGTGCCCTTTAGCGTAGTATCCATGTAGTTTAAGTATCTCTTATACTAAAAAATACATCAAAACAATTGATGGATCAAACACAAACTCTATCCAACTTTAGTCAACGATCGTAAGAAAATAACATGAGAACATGATATTTTTCGGATATTGTGGTGCTACTAGGCCGCAAATATCGAGCATGGAACCGATATGTGAATATTTCATTATTAAATATTATATAATTATAAAAATTAATTATTTAATTTACAAACAAACATATAAAATTAAAAATAACATATAAAATAATAAAACTAAAATATAAAAGAATTCAGGATATCTTGGTGCCTCAAATATCAAGTCTAGAACCCATATATGAATATTTAATAATTAAATATTATATAACTATAAAAATTAATTATTTACTTTACAAAAAAACATATAAAATTATAAAAATAACATGTAAATTAATAAAACTAACACATACATGAATTTAGGATATCTTGGCTAGTGGGCCGCGAATATTGAGCCTGGAACCCTTATGTGAATACATGATAATTATATTGCATAATTAAAAAAATTAATTATTTAATTTATAAACAAACATATCAAATTATAAAACTAACATGTAAAATAATAAAACTAACACATACAAGAATTGAGGATATCTTGGTGCTACTGGATCGCAAATATCGAGCTTGGAACCCTATGTGAATACATAATAATTAAATATTATATAATTATAGAAATTAATTATTTAATTTACAAACAAATATATAAAATTATAATATTAACATGCAATTAGTGTTGTTTAATTTACAGTAGACAACATGAAGGTGCCGCCTATTCATCCCGGCCTCTTTCAGCGATGAGCTACTATCGTTATAGGGCGATCAGAGGTCCGCCCACATATGAGAGGGAGAGATACTGGCTCAGACTCTCCGCGTCAGGAGAGCGGACGACATGTGGGACTTTCTTAAGGACTGTCTGCTCCACCCTATGTAGTCTAACGCCTGTGGGATATGAGCTTTTACAGGATTTTGGAGATTGGGTGGCTGCAGCTAGATTGGTGGTCCCTAGCAGGGGGGCATTGAGGCACCTATTGAGGATGTTGGAGCTGATCTATCGGGTGACGCATCCTCCTGACGAGCATCACAACAGCATGCCGTCATTCAGCCTTTAGTTGTAGCTCACTCCAGCAACGTCGCAAGTGACCCCGTCAGATCTATTATTGATCACGGGCATGAGCATTACCGGAGAGGATTGGGATCAATACTTTTGAGGCCCATCAACCATTGATGAGGATCGCCCGACCTGAGAAGTGGATGGTGGGCATTGGCTGAGTTATTGCTCATCATCGACGAGTGCTGGGGATCTTTCACAGGCGCATGTATGTTTGTATTACTATTAAATTTAAATTTATTTTTATCTCATTGATTCACCATAAATAACTTTATAATTTTCTTATTAAGGCTTCATCCTCGCCCGTCACAGAGGCCACTTTCTGCGATGCTGACCAAGATGCAACGAATGCTTATATTCAGGAACCCGAAGAGACCATGGTAAGACAATTTAATTTTGTTGACTCAACACGTACATTATTAATATATATTTTCATATACTGAGCTGACTTATTCTTCTGCAAGGTTGCTGATGGACCGACGGCCCCTTCTACTGATTGTGCCAGCATTACTGATGATCATGTTGCAGCGCATCCTGCGATAAAGAGGCGACATGATGAGGATGATCCTGATAGCGTATCCGGATGAGATGCGCCTCAGGCCAGCGGATGCATTGAAGCACACAGACTATGGGACGCATTGATTTTTTTGTTTGTATTTTATGTAAATAATAACAATAATTTTTTATGTTTACATTATATACGCATTATATTTTTATTTTCTCGTTTCATCTTTATTTTAATACTATAATACAAACACAAACATACCAACTTTACATAATTTAAATTCAGTACAACTAATGAAAACATATGACACGGAACATAAAGATAAAGTACTACACTCAACACATACATGTCATTGTTTAGTCACGACCGCCTATTATTCTCTACTTCAACCACTTAAATTTCTCTTCCATCTTATATTTTTCTTCTTTTGCCTTTTTAAGTTTCTCCTTTATTGCTGCAATTTTTCGGTTATACATAAATGTCATCATCCAAGTAGCTTTTGGTCAAAACATGATAATACAACAAAGACTTTTTGTAGCATTCCTGCTTATAGGGTTCATCAAACCATACCTCAAAATTACAAAAATTTCCATTGTTGCCTTCAGACCTATTTACACCCATCCAGTATCTGCGCCCAACTTGACCATCATCCCAATAGTCCGCCAACATACATCATTTTCCACATTGGTACATAAATGCGTTCAGACATTTGTTAAAGCGAAAAAAAACCCTGCTTTATGAAAGTTTTGTTATTTGTTATGGTAAGCGCAGAAAATAATTAGAATGTGCCTGTTATTTATAGGCAAGGCAACACACTTAACGTAGTATTTAATCATGCTATATGTATTCACATATTTATCAAACATTTTCCACCTCTGACAATGTAGTTTTCTAATAATTTTAGAGTGAAATTCGAAAGTCAATGTAAAAAATTTCCATTTTTAATCCAATACTATGTTTGATTACATGAATGGGAGGGAGAAATTTATTAATTTAATCAACTGGAAAATATTAAATATCAATAAGATTTAACAACAATGGAAACATAATTTTATTTGATACATCTAGCAACATAAACAAGTACATACACTTATTACAACCACATTACGAAAACAAAATACTACGTGTATTCTTGATATTTGGGCACATTAGATGAACTTCCACGAAGAGCTGAATTACCACCGTCACCCAAACCAGCTGAAGGATATTTACGATGTTTGTGTTCTATTTGCGAGCTTATGCAGATAAACGATATCACCAACATTCATTTGGTTTTGTATACGCATTCTCTTTTGCACTTGTAGCTTATGCAAATAGTCTTTATTACAAGCCATTTTAAATGGTTTCGGTGAATAATAATGCTCGGCGCCCATTGGCTGCAACTGCCCACTATATGTGTTTAAGTATGCAACAATACTGTATTACTTATAAACATAGTTGGTTAGCCCTAAATCTGTATGTTGAAAGCACTTCATGGCATGTGAGCATGCCATGTTGTTGATGGACAATTTCCAACATGTACACAACCTGCTGGATTCATTTACATTTTGTATATTATTCCTTTGATTTTGATGTGTAGCGGTACGAACTTCAAAAATATTTCGATCATTGCAATACTGTAAATATAAATGTCAATGTGCTCGCCTCCTATATTTCTCAAATCTTTTAATTGGTATTGGCAGAAATTAAATACCACACTCCATCAATTTTGATGCACCTCTATACCTTTTGACAAACCTCTCCGCCATCTGTATGAATGACATCTGCACCATGGTAGTGACAGGCAATCCATGTGCAGACTTTAATAACCTGTTGAAAGACTCTGATATATTTGTAGTCAGGGTTCCCCATTGTCCACCACCATCCGCATGCAATGTCCACTTGTGAAGCTCATGTCGCATCAACCAATGATAGGCTCTTTCGTCTTCCTGCCAGATCAACTCCATGTGCCTCCTAAATATGCACTTCTGGTGATCAGTCGCAGCCATCCACACTAAATCATGCAAGTCCTTGTTGGGATATTTCTTCTGAAAATTTGCGTCGGAGATATGCCTTTCTTTTGGTAATAGTACACTCATATTCTTGGTGGACGAATGTAGTACACTCTTTGATCTTGTAACTTATGGATGCTTCAATGTGTAATCAGTTAAAGAGAAATAAAGTCAACATCCAATTTGAAGTGATTTCCATTGAATGTGTCCATTTCACAATTGTAGGTGCCAATATATGTACCCATTTTCTACAACCCTATTTTCTTCTTACTCGGATGCATTTTCTAATGACAACTCGTAAATCATCTATGACAAACAACCTTGTATACATCCGGAGATGACTCCCATACCATCATCTCACGGCAGTCTTTTATGTTGTACATTTTCACCGCCCTACTTAAGCGTTTTTTTATCAAGAAAAAACATGCTCTTTGCCAGCACCGTTGGTCTAGACTCATCCCATATTGCTGTTTAAATTTTGTCAAAATCCCTTCTGATGGCATCTGCATACAACATACATGGCAAATAATCAAGGTAGGGAATATGCCTCGAATGAAACGGCACGTGGAACTTGTACACTCTTGATCTAACGGGAAGTAGAGAACACTCCTTTGTCAAATCAGGTTTGGCATTCTCTTCCTCCTCTTCATCACCCTCGTCAAAGAATGGTGTATCATCTCCAAACTTATCAGCATTATTATCATAATCACTATTATCTTCCTGACTCTACGTATCTGCCAAATCCCAAGTAAATACGTCGTCTATGGGCAACTGAGTGAGGACAGGACCAACAAGTTGCTCAATTTCACTACACAAACAACAAAATAATAAGCTACTAAAATTGATAAATACTTTACATATAGCTATATCACTTCAGTTACAAGTCATAATATGTTGACATTCCATGATGGACATTATCCTATTAGTGATGACTTCTGGACGGACCATCATGATCCAACACACCAAAACTACGCATATTCCAACTGGATGTGGGTTCATAACTTATAAAACTCATATCTAGACGGTACCCCATGTAGGATATATGAGTGTTAATATAAATTCAATACAACAAAAATAAATATAGTAACACAAAAATTGAAGTTTACTAATCATCATATGGATTATGTAAAGCAGGAGAAAAATTATTTCCTCACTCCTCATTCGCCCGTGAAGATAAGTTTAGATCCAGGCAAACTCTTTCAGTTGGAACCTATCCGGCTAAAATTGCTCTAGAATAACCATCCGATGATTGAGAATTATCCCTGCTTTGCGCAACCTCATTATTGTGAACGTCTTCAACCTTTACGTACATTTTCAACAGTTTTATTGAAATAAATTCTCCGTATTCATTCGAGTCCCAAAAAATCTCGTAGAGTTTTATCATCCTCGATATTAAATTCAATGTAATAAGCAACCCCTTGCGGAATCATAAAATACAGATATCTTTTGGTTATTTCAAGATTCACCGAACGTTTGCTCGCACTCATTTTGTTACATAACAACAATACTTGTCTATCATACTCCATTGTAAGTGGCAACTTAACATGACTCTATGGAGATAAACTATAGCTCACTGAGTTATTCGCCACCACAACCTCACCCCATCCCCCTATATAATGAAACCCTTACTTTTCACTCTTCGGACGTTATGAAAAAAACCTTGACAATTTAACAAGAAAAGAAATTTATCAGGAGTTGAGAATATTCTTTAATAAATTTTTGCAAAATCCTTAACGCTTTTAAATAAGGCAATACCCAATCCGGGAGGGTAAATTTTTTTTAATGTAAAATGCTTTTTAAAAAGGCGTTTTATCCATTTGAATTAATGTTATGTTTGTTAAGCGTAAAAGAATTATTGATGGACCCACAAAATATGTAAATACGTTTTTTGTAAAACATGATTTTAAAGCGTGCTTTATAGCGCGGTTTAAAACTGCATTTTATATAGTTGGATCATTAAGTTTTTTTCCCACTTATTTCGATATTTTGAGTCCAAAAAGATCAAAATTGGTTTCCGAACTCCTATCTCCTTGCGTTACTGTGTGCATGTCATGGACCATCTTGTTTTGATACGTTGCCTGTCTTTGTTTCCCCAAAAAAAAGGGACGCAAGCGTAAGACAAAACTAGATGATCAAGAAGGTGAAACGGAAAAGGAAAGTTTATCTTCAGATTGTTGTTGTCATTTTCGTCCATGTTTTGGCTATTACCGCAATAGTCTTTTTTGGTACTATTCAAGTAGAATTGAAAGCAATGTCTCATCCATAAGTCTGCTGACTTTTGGAAGCTAGTCTTAACCTTATAAGGTTTTGTTAGATGGGATTGGATTAAACGAAACCATTTGAGGTAATTGACGTCTAGCTAGGTCCATGCCATTAGAATTTTGAGGATGCAAGCAGAAAGACCAAAAGGAGACAAAATGAATGATTTACGACTATAGATCCGGTTTGGATTAGTTGATTTGAAGTAAGTGATAAGCATTAGGTGCTGAAAAATACTTTAAAGTGCTGAAATTGATTACTAAATAAGCAGTTATATGTTTGAATACAAGTGTCTGAAACTGATTTAATAAATTAGCAGTTATGCGTTTGAATACAAGTGTTGAAATTGATAATAAGTAATTTGATAAAAAGGTTCTGATAAGCTCTTTCTTTTTTAAAATGACTTAAATAACCGTAGAACTGTTTATATTTATACGGACATAATTTTTTCAAAATTTTAGATTCCTCGATTCAAATATAAAATATTCTATTTGCCATTTTATTTTAAAAATCCTGTTGTTAGATAAGATAATTTTTATGATAATATAATTATTTTATGACAAGCATATAATCATAAGTTATAATATTTAATGAATTGACAAAAGTTTATCAATAAAAAGAAAAAACTAAATAGGACGAAATTGTTGAAAGGGAGACAAACACTACCTTCACCATCACAACACTTAGAAAGCAACATACCAAAAATTTGATATTGTCCTCATTTATTACATACACTTCAAAGATTAATACACAGTCACATAGATACAAGTATACAAAGGAATGTAGAATTTGCTTATCTTAAATAGTCGATGAGAATTACAGACTTGAAGAGGCAGAGGAGGGGAATGGGTTAGATTGAAAAAATTACTTGATGCGGTGAGTATCGATGTAATTTTTGTTCTAAAAAGAAATATTGTAAGAATAAAATAGTAAAAACCTTGGTCAAACATAAATTGCTTATAAGCTAAAAAATCATTAGCTGGGGGTGACCAGCTTATTAATTTGGATTCACATCCAATTTTATATTGAGCCCATTTGGATTAGTTGATTTAAACTAGTCAATAAGTATTTGGTGCTTAAAAGTATTTTTAAGTGCCGAAACTAATTTAATATACTAGAATTAGTGTACGTACTTTATACGTGTATTATATATTTATGCAGCAGTTTTGATAAAAAGTGCTTATAAGCTCTTTTTCTGTTAAAATGACTTAAATAACCTTAGAACTGCTTACACTTATAATGGCGTAATTTCTTCAAAATTTTAGATTCCAA
The DNA here is from genome assembly GCA_032618575.1 of Nicotiana noctiflora. Lineage (NCBI taxonomy): Eukaryota > Viridiplantae > Streptophyta > Magnoliopsida > Solanales > Solanaceae > Nicotiana > Nicotiana noctiflora. The sequence goes on from JASVEL010006426.1 coordinate 47,256, forward strand.
ATCGTTTCAAATTTAAAATATTCTATTTGTCATTTTATTTTGAATACACCAAAAATTTGCTATTTCCTCATTTATTATATATTAATACACAATCACATAAATATAAGTATGGCAATGAATATAGAATTGCTTATCTTAAATAGTCAATGAGAATTACAGACTTGAAGAGGCGGGGGTGGAGGCGGGGGTGGGGGTGGGGGTGGGGGTGGGGATGGGGATGGGGATGGGGATGGGGTGAAAGTTAGGCTTAATACTTGAGACGGTGAGTACCGATATAGGAGTTTTGTTCTAAAAAAATATATTAAGGATAAAATAGTAAAAATCTTGGTAAAACTTAAAGTACTTATAAACTAAAAATATTATGGCTTTAGGCTCATTTTTGACTTATAAGCACTTGGCTTATAAGTACTTTAACTTTACCAAACACGTAGATAAGCCAAAAAATGCTTATAAGCTAGTTTGACCAACTTATAAGCTTAGTCAAACACCCTCTAACTTATAAGTACTTGACTTATAAGAACTTTTAATTTTACTAAACGCATAGATATTAATTTTTTATATAATTCTCTGGTGATAATATTTGGGAAGGCCTTCTACATGAGGTTGAATCATAGATGACTTACCAGGTTTATGTTAAAGCGGAGATAAAGATGTGCTAGTATTTGGTTGAAAATTACTTTTTTGATAAAAACAAGTAAAACTTAAACAAATGTTCAAAATATCCTGGTAACTTGCGATCAAAATAATTAGGTCGAAAGTTCAAAGTTTGAAACGATTCTCATCACCCAAGTCCTTTTGGATTTAACTTTCCCATTTAATCCTTGTGGGTTTTTACTCTTTAAAAGATTGTAACTGTGCAATTCACTTAATTGACGGGAGAAATGGTAAGTACATAATACAAGAAGAAACCATCAAAAAAATACGAAAAATAATTATTTATATAAATTCAATAAATATGGCACCTTTTTTTTTTATAGATATTATTATCTTATAACTAAAAGGCAGCGTGGTGCACTAAGCTTCCGTTATATACGGGGTCCGAGACAGGACCGGATCACAAGTGTCTATAATTTGACCTAAATATTAGGTGCTTGGATAAACTTTTCTTGAAATATCATTTATTTTAAAATATAAGAAAATTTAGTCTTCTTATAAATTCTGCATATATTATATAACATCCGATTTTGTTACGATTTCCTGCACATATAACTAATGTATAATATTTGCATAACTAATACCCTGTCTGGATTCAGATTGTTATGGAGTTTAATACCGGTAATCAAATATTATACAATTATTTTTTCTAGTAAATTATCTTCATGCATAAGGATCATAGATTATCAAGTGAAAAAAATAATCATCACATAACCTGGCTTATCTTTTTTCTATTTCAATTTCTGTAGACTATTATATGACGATTTGAACTTTTCAGATAAACTGTGGAATCAGGACCAGCTCTAACATTGTATGGGGGTAAGGCAAGTGCCTTAGGCCCCAATTTTGGGGGGCCCCAATTTTGGGGGGCCCCATTTTTTAAGGGCATTTGTATCTATACCCATTTTTTGGGTCACATTTTAACTTATACCAGCTTTGCAAAAAAATTGCAAGCATACCCATTTTTTGCGTAACTTCAGTCATACGGGCATGATGTCACAATCCAAACCCCGGCCATGATGGCGCCCAACACATTGCTAGGCAAGCCCGACCATTTTCCGATAACCAATCCAATTGTTTATTTAAAAATATTCCATTTAAAGTCAATTATCATGTTTTCATAACAACAATAATGAGGAATTCAAAACAAACGAAATACAGCCAAATATGGTCTGGTGTCACAAGTATGAGCATCTACACATCAGAGTAATACTCTATACAACTGAGTCTAAGCAGAAAAAAATAAAAGATAGATAATGGAAGGAGAGATCGGGTCCTGCGAACGCCGGCAGCTACCTCGATGTCTCCGAATAAGCTGGAACGACAATAATATAGCTCAACTGTCCTCCTGAATCCCTGTATCCGCACACAAGGTGCAGGGAGTAGAGTGATTACTTCCTACTCAGTGAGTAGTAGCAATAAATAATAACGGAAAATAAGAACACCTCTAAGAACACTAAACAATTCTAAGGGCAACAATACAGGTAATAACATCTCTAAGGTGGAAAGTCAGTTTCAGTCTACTACTATCTCACACTGATCCAACACTGCTGCGGCGCGCAACCCGATCCTTACTAATTCTACTGCGGCATGCAGCCCGATACAATATAGTATATATAACTGCGGCGTGTAGCCCGATCCGATATAATAGATATAATGCTGCGGCGTGCAGCCCGATCCAATAATATATATAACTTCGCTCACTGGGGGTGTGTGCAGACTCTGGAGGGTCTCTTTCAGCCCAAGCGCTATAATACTACGGCGTGCACTCGATCCATATATATATCGTATATATATAATACTGCGGCGTGCAGTCCGATCCGATACATGTATATGTATATACTGCTGCGGCGTGCAGCCCGATCCGGTATATATATATATATATATATATATATATATATATATATATATATACCTCACCATGGGTCCTCGACCCCTCTCAATCAATATAGACTTGGCCTCTCGGGCCCACTCAGCTAGATCAGTGTATTCAACCCTAGGTATTCTCACTCAGAGTACATTTCTAGTACTGGTTCATGTTATGGTATACAACTAAGAGTTGATATAGGGATCATTTAGCTCCACAGGCTTCCCTAAGGTTCTACAGATTGGTACAAGGCCCCAAACATGGCAACTAGCCCAAATGTACGGATATAAGCTCAGTTCCAGTCATTATGTACAATAAACCAACAATCGGGTTAGACTAAGTCCGAATCCCCAGTCACAATGTCACCACTCTCATCACACGGCGCATGCCTCATCTAAACATAGCACTGTATAGTGCAAATACGGGGTTTCAAACCCTCTGTATATCATTCATGACTACCACTCACCTCGAACCGACCAAAGTCCTAGATCGCCTTGCACTTCCCTCGCAAATCGACCTCTTCGGGTGCCAAATCTGATCAAAACCAATAAGAATACATCAAATAGACTATTGAATCATAACCCAATCGAAAGGACTCGAAAAACACCCAAAAATACGAAGTTGCTAAAACCTGAGCCCCGGGACCGCTTCTTGAAATTTTACGAAATTCACATTTTTAGAATGCTCGTCTCGCCCTGAGTCCGTGCATATAAAATTTATCAAAATCACACTTCAGATGAGCCACCAAATCTCGATTTTATATAGCAAAAATCAAAGCCCTAACTTCCTCAATTTACGCTCAATTTTAGAGAATTAATGGAAGATTATTTGATAAAATGATGTATTAAAACCACGAGACTTACCTCCAATCACTTCGCGATGAAATCCTCTTCAAATTCTTTAAATTAGCTCTCAAGGTGCTAAAAAATGGAAGAAATTATGAATGGGTTTGCGACTGAAATGTTGGTAAAAACCTTTATGTCGCCCAGATTTCCTTTTACGCGATCGTAGCCCCAGGCACGCGATCGTGATGACCAAAATTTTAAGTCCCAGAATTCCTTCTATGTGATCGCTTCATGACCTTCGCGATCGTAGTGCACAACAAAATATCTCTTTGCGATCGCATTCCCTAGCCTGCGATTGCATTACACAAACTCACTTCACTACACGATCGCATGCCCGTTCCTGAGATCACATAGAACAAACATGAAGCCTTTCCCAAGTCTTATATGCGATCGCAGCAAGCCCCTTTCAATCGCAGAGAACAAAAGCCTGCAACTATGACAGCAGAACATCTGACCTCTAACTCAACCAAAAATGATCCGTTTGGACCTCCGGATTCACCCCGAGGCCCCCGAGACATCAACGAAAACCACCAACCTACTCAAAAACACAATACGAGTTTGTTCCAATCATAAAAACATATCCTTAAACAAAAACATCATCGAATTAAGGCATATTCAAGTCTAAGTTTCAACTAAAACTTTCGGAACCAACATCCAATCAAAAACCCGACCAAATGATGTCCGAATGACCTGATAATTTGCAAACATATCCAAAATCACCTAATGAAGCTACTGCAACTGTCAGAATTCCATTTTGACTCCCGGATCAAAATATCACCTATCGACTGGAATTCGCCAAAATTTCAACTTCGCCAATTCAAGTCTATTTCTACACCAGACCTCCAAATTCAATTCCGATTGCTCTTCTAAATCACAAATGATCCCCCAAAGCTAACCAAACCATCAGAATTTGATTTCGATCCCTTTAACTCACAAGTCAATGTCTGGTTGACTTTTCCAAATTATTCCTTCATCAAAGAGACTATTTATCACATTTCCTACCAGGCTCGTTTCGAATTGACTCATATTCACCAAATACATATATTGAAACATGAATAAGCATATAACGAGGAAAATGGAGCGGTAACTCACGTGACGACGAATCGGGTCGTCACATTCTTCCCAACCAAAATAAACGCTCGTCCTCGAGCGGGTCAAGAAACATACATGGAGTCTGAAATAGGTAGGGGTATCTATTCCGCATCTCCTGCTCAGTCTCCCAAGTAGCCTCCTCCACGGGCCGACCTCTCCACTGCACCTTTACTGAAGCAATATCTTTGGACCTTAACTTCCGAACCTGTCAATCCAGAATAGCCACCGGCTCCACATCATAAGATAGATCATCATCCATCTGAATCGTACTGAAGTCCAATACATGAGACGGATCCCCGACATACTTCTGAATCATAGACACATGGAATACTGGATGCACACTGGACAAGCTAGGTTGTAAAGCTAGCTCATATGCCACCTCTCCAATCCTCCTAAGTATCTCAAAAGGGCCAATGAACCTAGGACTCGGCTTTCCTTTCTTCCCGAACCACATAACACCCTTCATGGGTGAAACCTTTAACAAGACCCTCTCGCCAACCATGAAAGACACATCCCGAACCTTCCGGTCCGCATAACTCTTCTGGCGTGACTGTGCTATGCGAAGCTTCTCCTGGATCAACTTCACTCTCTCCAAAGAATCCTGAACTAACTCAGTCCCTAATAATCTAGCATAGCAAGGCTCAAACCATCCCATGGGCGATCTACACCGTCTACCATACAACACCTCATACGGGGCCATCTAAATACTCGACTGATAACTGTTGTTGTAGGAAAACTCTGCAAGTGGCAAAAACTTATCCCGTGAACCTCCAAACTCGATCACACAGGCACGCAACATATCATCCAAGATCTGAATAGTGCGCTCAGACTGTCTATCTATCCGCGGATGAAATGTTGTTCTCAACTCTACCTGTGTACCTAGCTCCCGCTGAAATGCTCTCCAGAATTGAGGAAGTGAACTGAGTACCTTTATCCGATATAATAGACACTAGAACCCCATGTAATCTGACAATCTCCCGAATAAAGATCCCTGCTAACTGCTCCGATGAATAAGTAGTACATACTGAAAAGAAGTGTGCGGATTTGGTCAACCGATCAACAATCACCCTCACTGAATCAAACTTCCTCGAAGTCCGAGGGAGACCACTCACAAAATCCATAGTAATCGCTCCTATTTCCACTCAAGAATAACCATACGCTGAAGAACACCACCTGGTCTCTGATGCTCATACTTGACCTGCTGGCATTTGAGACATCTGGCTACATGACTAACAATATCCATCTTCATCTTCCTCCACTAGTAATGCTGTCTCAAGTCCTGGTACATCTTCGCGGCACCCGGATAAATGGAGTACCGCGAGCTGTGAGCCACCTCTAGTATCAACTCTCGAAGTCCATCTACGTTGGGCACACAAATACGGCCCTACATTCTTAGAACACCATCACTATTGATAGACACATCCCTGTCATCATGTAGAACTCTGTCCTTAAATACTATCAAATATGGATCATCATACTGACGCTCTCTGATGCGATCTTATAAAGAGGATCGCGAAACAACACAAGCCAACACCCGACTCAGCTCAGAAATATACAACCTCACAAACCGATTGGTCAACACCTGAACATCACATGCAAAGGGCCTCTCCCCAACTGGAATATAAGCTAAGATGCCCATACTAACCGCCTTTCGGCTCAAATCATCAGCCACTACATTGGCCTTCCCCGAATGATATAATATGGTAGTGTCATAATCCTTAAGCAACTCAAGCCAACTCCGATGTCTCAAATTAATATATTTCTATTTGAACAGATGCTAAAGGCTACGATGATCAGTATACACCTCACAATAAACACCATACAGGTAATGTCTTCAAATCTTCAGAGCGCGAACTATGGCTGCTAACTCCAAATCGTGCACGAGGTAGTTTTTCTCATGGTGCTTCAACTGGAGAGAAGCATAAGCAATAACCCTACCCTCCTGCAACAACACACATCCAATGCCAACTCTCGAGGCATCACAATACATAGTATAGGAATCTGAAGTTGACGGTACTATCAAAACTGACACCATGGTCAATGCTGTCTGGAGCTTCTGAAAGCTGTCCTCATACTCCTCGGACCACACAAATGGAGCACCCTTTTGAGTTAAATTAGTCAAGGGTTAAGCAATAGAAGAAAATCCCTGAACAAATCAGCGATAATATCCTTCCAATCCTAGGAAACTACGAATCTCAGTGGCTGAGGTCGGTCTAGACCAACCTTGCACTACCTCTATCTTCTTCGGATCCACCTATATCCCATTACTGGACACCACGTGTCTTAAAAAAGCCATAGACTCGAGCCAGAACTCACACTTGGAGAACTTTGCATAAAGCTTCTCCTCCCGCAACCTCTATAATACAACTCTCAGATGCTGAGCATGCTCCTCCTAGCTACGAGAGTACACCAGCATGTCATCAATAAACACAATCACAAAGGAATCCAAATACGGTCGGAACACGCTGTTCATCAAATGCATGAACGCGGCTGGGGCATTAGTCAGCCCAAAAGACATCACCAGAAACTCATAATGCCTATATCTCGTCCTGAAGGATGTCTTCATGATATCAGAATCTCTAATCTTCAGGTGGTGATACCCTGAACAAAGATCAATCTTCGATAATACCCTTGCTCCTTGGAGCTGATCAAACAAATTATCAATACGTGGCAGAGGATACTTGTTCTTCATTGTTACCTTGTTCATCTACCTATAATCAATACATATCCTCATTGAGCCATACTTCTTCTTGACAAACAAGACAGGTGCACCGCACAGTGACACACTCGGCCGAATGAACCCCTTATCTAGGAGTTCCTGAAGCTGCTCCTTCAATTCCTTCAACTCAGCTGGTGCCATACGATAAGGAGGAATAGAAATAGGCTGGGTGCCCGGCACCAAATCAATCCCAAAGTCAATATCCTTGTCCGGCGGTATGCCCGGTAGGTCTGAGGGAAACATATCAGGAAAATCCCTCACAACGGGAACATAATCAATACTGGGAGTCTCAGCTCCAACGTCCCTCACAAATTCCAAATACGTTAGACATCCCTTCACAACCATCCGTTGGGCCTTTAAGAAAGAAATTACCCTGCTGGGTACATAATCAGTCATGCCTCGCCACTCGATCTATGGAATATCCGACATAGCTAATGTGACTGTCTTGGCATGACAGTCGAGAATAGCGTGGCACGGAGATAACCAGTCCATTCCCAAAATGACATCAAAATCAATTATGCTCAATAGCAGCAAGTCTACTCAGGTCTCCAAACCCCCAATAGTAACAAGACAGGACCGGTACACATGGTCCACAATAATGGTATCGCCCACCGGGGTAGATACATGCACGGGAAATGCAAGATGCCCTCGGGTCATTCCCAAATAAGGAGCAAAATATGAAGATACATAGGAATAAGTGGAATCGAGATCAAATAAAACGGAGGCATCCCTATGGCAGACTCAAATAATACCTGTAATAACACCATATGAAGCAACTACATCTGAACAACCCTGAAGAGCATAACAATGAGCCTGACTACCTTATCGACCTCCCCCTCGAGGGCGACCCCTGGCTGACTGACCCTTACCCCTAGCTGGCGGGGCGGGTGCTGAAGTAGATGGACCAGATGATGAGGGATGTCCCATCTACTAAGATGGCCTAGATATAAGGCGGGGACACTCTCTCCGAATATGCCCAAACTCCCCATACTCAAAGCAACTCCCAGGTGCTGGGGGCTGGGACAAAAAGGAACCCCTCGCACCGGAGTGGCTAGCTGAAGAACTTGGTTGGGATGAACCCTGAACAAATGGAGCGTGAGATGAACTCTGCGCTGGAAGGGCACTGAGAGATGGCTGACCCTCATGGGAGCCCTGATGACCTCGGCCAGAAGATGACCTATGATACTCTGAGCGGGCTGGATGTGAACACCTAAAAGAATGACCTCGGCTCTGCCGACCCTGGCCTCTAGATTAAGCACCGCCAAAACTACCTGATCCCTGAGGCCTCTTGGACTCCCTCACCTCTCGCTCTTGACGACAGTCTGAATCAATGTCACGAGCTATATCAACTGCATCCTTGAATGAATGACTCAGGACCCTCTCTCGGGTTATCAAGATGCGAATAAGATAAATAAGTCCATCTACATAGCGCGTGATCCTCTCCTGATCAATAGGAACCATCCATGGTTCATATCTAGCTAACTCTAAAAATCTCACCTCATACTCTGTCACTGACATATCCCCTGACGGAGCCACTAACACTGCCTGCATAACTCCTCTTTCTGAGATCGTGGTATCCACTTCTCTAGAAAAATAGTGGAGAACTCTTGCCATGTCAATGGTGCACACCTGCCAGCCTATGGTGCTCATAAGCCTCCCATCATGTGAAGGGTACTCCCTGAAACTGGAAAGTAGTGAATGATACCCCACTCGACTCGAGAATCCCTATTGTACGGAGAATACGGAAACACTTGTCGAGAAAGCCCTAGGCGTACTTGCCCAAAATACTACTGAATATCGGTGGTGGAAGTCTGTTAAATCTCTCAACAAGATGCTGCTCGTCATCAGGCATCACTGGGACCCTGTCACCCCGTACCTGAATAACCGGCTGAACTGGAGCCACTGGCTGGACTGGTGGTGCCTCGAGTATTTGAAGACCTGCACTGCTGGCTCTGGAGTGCGAGCTGCGGGGGTCTAATGACCACCCCGGTCCCTGATGTAGCTGTTGCGATGGAAGCTGAAACTGCCTGTTCCACGCTAGTACAAATCGCTAATATCTGAGGTAGGGTCTCCTATAGACCCGGAATAACAATGGGCACAGCTGTAGGTCAACTAGCACTGCCCAGCTGCTCTACCCCTACCACGACCACGGCCTCTAGCAGGCGGCAATGGTGGTCGTCCGCCTCGTCATGTAGTATGGGTTCTCGCCATCAGCAAGAGAATGGAATGCCAAAGTTTAGTTTCGGATCAACAAAGTCGTATGACATGAATTTCAAGAATTTGAAGTTTTCCTAAAGGTTCTGCAGCCTCCCGAGGATAAGTATAGACGTCTCTGTATCGATCCACGAGACACTACTAAACCAGCTCATGACTCGCGATACCTGATAACCTAGGCTCTGATACCAACTTGTCACGACCCAAACCCTGGCCATGATGGCGCCCACCACATTTCCTGGCAAGCCCGACCATTTCCTGATAGCCAATCCAATTGTTTATTTAAAAACATTCCATTTAAAGTCAATTATCCTATTTTCATAATAACAACAATAATGCAGAATTCAAAACAATCGAAATACAGCCCAATATGATCTGGTGTCACAATTATAAGCCTCTACACATTAGAGTAATACTCTATACAATTGAGTCTAAGTAGAAAAAAAACAAAAGATAGATAATGGAAGGAGAGATCGGGTCATGCGGACGCCGGCAGCTACCTGGATGTCTCCGAATAAGCTGGAACGACAGTAATATAACTCAACTACCCTCCTGAATTCCTGTATCTGCACACAAGGTGCAGGGAGTAAAGTGAGTACTTCCAACTCAGTGAGTAGTAGCAATAAATAATAACTGAAAATAAGAACACCTGTAAGAACACTAAACAATTCTAAGGGCAATAGTACAGGTAATAGCATCTCTAAGGTGGAAAGCCCAGTTTCAGTCTACTACTGCCTCACACTAATCCAACACTGCTGTGGCGCGCAGCCCAATCCTTACTAATACTGCTGCGGCATGCAACCCGATCCAATATAGTATATGTAATACTGTGGCGTGCAGCCTGATCCGATATAATATATATAATGCTGCAGCGTGCAACCCAATCCAATAATATATATAACTGCGCTCACTGGGTGTGTGCAGACTCCGGAGGGGCTCCTTCAGCCCAAGCGCTATAATACTACGGCATGCAGTCCGATCTATATATATGTCGTATATATATAATACTCTAGCGTGTAGTCTGATCCGATACATGTATATGTATATACTACTGCGGCATGACTCGATATATATATATATATATATATATATATATATATATATATATATATATATATATATATATATATATATATATATATATATATATATATATATATATACACATATATAGGTCCTCGACCCCTCTTAATCAATATAGACTTGGCCTCTCGGGCCCACTCAGCTAGATGAGGGTATTCAACCCTAGGTATTCTCACTGAGAGTGCATTTCTAGTACCGTTTCATCTTACGCTATATAGCTAATAGTACGATTGAGAGTATGTGTTCAACAGATATATGGGTCGTTTAGCTCCACAAGTTTCCCTAAGGTTCTACAGATCGGCACAAGGCCCCAAACATGGAAACTAGCCCAAATGTACGGATATAAGCTCAGTCTTAGTCATTATGCATAGTAAACCATCAATCGGGATGGACTAACTCCGATTCCCCAGTCACAATGTCACCACACTCATCAGACGATGTATGTTTCATCTCAACATAGCATTGTATAGTGCAAATACGAGGTTTCAAACCCTCAATATATCATTCATGACTACCACTTACCTCGAACCAGCCAAAGTCCTAGTTCGCCTTGCGCTTTCCACACAAATCGACCTCCTCGGGTTACAAATCTGATCAAAACCAATAAAAATACATCAAAATAGGCGATTGAACTTTAACCCAATCGAAAGGACTCGAAAAACACCCAAAAATACGAAGTTGCCAAAACCTGAGCCACGAGCCCGCTTCTCGAAAAATTACGAAATTCACATTTTCAGAGTCCTCGTCTTGCCACGAGTCCATGCATATAAAATTAATCAAAATCAGACTTCAGATGAGCCTCCAAATCACAATTTTACATAGCAAAAATCCAAGGCCTAAGGCATACCAACTGCCTTTAGATTTATTGTTTGAGGACCCAGCTCCAACAGCAGTTCTAGTAGTAGCCCCAGATACAGAGCAGGTTTAGAGGCCACCAAAGGGGAAGAGGACTATCCTGAGAGCAGATGATGCTATAATCCAGTTGGATGACCAACCGGAGGCCTCCTCTAGTCCGCCACAGGATGTACCAGATCCACAACCAGTCTAGGTCCAGTCCCAGGTCCCAGCAGCTGAGCAGCAGGATACCGCGAACTAGTCTAAGGTTCCCGAGCATACCGAGGACCCAGGAACCACACATGTTCCTATGCAGACGGACGAGGCTTAGAGAGTCTTCATATCCTTTCCCTATACTTTTTAATGCTTATTTTTTCTTTAGTTGGCATTGGGGACAGTACCAGTTTTTATTTGAGGGGGTGTGCCCTACTTTTATCCACTGAATGATTGTATATATACATTGATTTAATTTATTCTTTCTTTTGATTTTCTATTTGTCTGTATATAACTTTACATTTAGTTACTTTCATTGTACTCTTTATCCTCCTTTTGGTATGTATATAACATTCATCCCCGTTGTATATTTATTCCACGTTTGTACATATTCAGTCTATTTTCTATTTTTTATAAAAACAAATTCTTTTTTATCTTCTTATATAGGATCGTAGCTTTTTGTTTTGTTTTTTATGCTTTTAATAAGCCTTTGATTTTCTTAATGTCACGGTTCTTACCAAAGTTAGAGTATTGTGTGAACCGGGTGGCTCTTCTCAATGATAGATGGTGTGACAACCTTCTTAAGGGTTTGAGTCTATTTTTGCTTTTCTTGGTTTTGGTAGTTTATAGTTAAGGGTACCTCAAGCTAAGCTTCACTTGGGCCTAACACATTTGCCTTTGATCCCATGGTCTAGGACAAGTGGTTGTGTTTAAGATAGTGAAGGTAGCGACCTTGAGACTCTTGTGTTGGCCAAACAATCATCATGTGGTTGTTTGGACCATTGTGTGCTCAATCGTGTCTAAGGTTGTTATGGGACCCCGACTCTATATCTTTAGAAATCCTTGAGTTTGCGTGGTGAGAAATTGAATTGTGAGTCCAAGTCCCAAGCCAATGGTATAGAAATTTTCTTGAATGTCTGTTGAGGCAAAATTTTGAGTGAAATTCGACTTGAGAAGTGATTATAGGCTCTCCTTGATCCAAATAATAGTTGAACAACTTCATAGCCTACCAATGATATAATCCCTCGCTAACCCTTTTGAGCCTTCAACCATTTTCTTTCAAGAACCAATGCTACAAGCATATACCCATTCTAAATCATACCCTCTCTTAGCACCTGATCTTTCCTAGAGCAACGGTAAGATTCTAAGTTTGGGGGCAGAGACGAGAAAGGGAACAAAGTGGAAAAAGGTACAAAACCAAAGAAAAGGAAGGCAATGAAAAAGAAAAGAAAAGAAAAAGACAAAATAAAGCCCAACGTGAAAATGATCTCAATGGGATTCAAGAAATGCAAAGAAAGAAACGCGTGGAAAGTTGAAAAAGGAGAAATGGTTTGAAACGCAAAAGAAAGAAGCGAATGACTCAAAGAGTCAAGAGAATTGTGGAAAATGAATAAAAAAAAAGTGCTTAAGGGAAGATTGAACCCACTTGAACAAAAACATGTCCTACTCTTACCAAAAGCCTTCACATTGACTCTACAAAAGCCCTATGTGATCTTGACTTGAATGACACTTGCATTAATGGATACTTACTTGAGGGTCAAGCATATGGTACTTAGATCCGGACTTGTAACTTTTTCTTAAGAGAGATGAGTGAATTCCCATTAACCTCAGTTTTTGTGTCAATACTCTAAAAGGTGGGGTTTGCTTAGGAAAAGTTGAGGATGTGTGAGTTTGGGTTCCACAACGACCAAAGTACTTGAGAGAATTCTTTGATGTAAGGAGTAAACTCTTGATGCTCTTGTGTCACACTTGATCCATGGTATTTTAAAGTTTAAATGTTGTTGATGGTTCATTCGTATTGAAGGCAATTGTTAGTACCAATTGATGCTTGTTAAGGTTACTTTAGGATAGCTGGAAATACTTGTTTTTTCCCATAATGGGAGGGTCGTATTTTGTTTGCCTGAGGACAAGAAAAGGCTTAAGTTTGGGTGAGTAGATAAGTGGGGATTTTACTGTGTTTTATGTTCCTACTTGCCTATGCTTTGAATATAAATTGTTACAAAATAGTCCTAAAAGGATTATAAGTTATGCTTGATTGCAGGTTTGATCGACAAAGTGACAAAATGTCAAGGATCGACTCAAACGAAGTGAAACCTGCTCAAGTATCAAAGTACAAGTAAAATGAGGGCAAAAAGGCATAGCGTATTCGACTTTGTGCGGTGCGTACTAGGGAGATTCAGAGAAGCATGATTCAAGGTAAAACACCTAGTGTGGCCGTAGTCCATTCTGTGCGGTCTGCACTAGGTAGATTTAGAGAGTTGGCAAAACAAGCTTCAAAGCAATGCAGCCGAAGTAAATCTTGTGCAGCCCGCACTAAATCCTCCTCAGCCGCACAACCATTTAATGCAGTTTGTGCAACAAAACTTCAGAGAGTTGAAAATGCGAAGGTTCAAAGCTATGCGGTCCGCGGTCATGATTGTGTGGACCGTGCTATCTACCTTCGTGGCCGCGGTCCATTATGTGCGGTCTATGTAACCCATGTCCAGAGAGCCCAGAATTGAAGTCAAAGAGCCTACTGCAGCCGCGGTCCATTTCATGCGGCCCGCACTGACACAACAGGGGTATTTTTGTCCAGTTTTTTCAACCTAGTATAAATAGAACATTTTACCATTTTTAGGTCATCGGTTAATTCTAGAACACAGATGCACTCATGAGAACATCATTTGTATCCATTTTTGGCATCTTAGCTTCAAATTAAAGATAGATTCTTGTATTTTAATTTAGTATATAATTAATATGACTTGTTCTTCATCTATTCTTTTATTTTCTTCTTCAAGAATGAGTAGCTAAACCCAATAGCTGGGGTTGTGGCTCAAGCCTAATGTGGGTAATTGATGGGTGTTGCCATCTTGGGTTAGATTGACTATGAGTGTTTGCTATATGCGTTTATTTTATATTTTAATCTATGAATTGGTAGTTTCAAACATTGATTTTTGCTTGTGGATTTGACTATTCTTGAGAAAGAGAGTTTAAGTCTCCAAAATTGATCCAACAAGGAATTGGGATGGACTCATGAGAAATGATAGTCCCAATTAATGGGTTAATCCTTGAGTGAGTAATCACCCTACTTGAACCCTAGTTGCTTGATCTAATTTGCCTACCCATTTGGTCGAGAGAGAGTCAATTAGACAAAATCACTCTCTCTATCGAGAGGTGTGAGAGTGGAATGGTGCAACAGTTATAACATAATCCCCAATTATGTCAATCGAACCTTAATAACATCTACACGTCAATTAGCCACCTAGGTGATGTCACGTCCCTAGTACCCTTCTTCCCATTAGATACAACTTTAGCAATTAACTCGTAGCATAATCTAGTTTCAATTAGTAGTTTGATAATAGTAGTTTATAATTGAAAAACCCAAAAATGTATGGAAGTGACATCTAGAACAATTACACGATTCTAGTCTAGACACATACGCAGCTCCAATTTCTAGATCTCTGTGGAATTCGATCCCGACCCTTATATGGGGTAAAAGCTATTGCGACCCTCTCTTCCTACTTTGTAGTAGTGTGGAGTTGGCTACAATAAATAGGTAAATTATTTCTAAATAAGGAAAGGGGTCATTCTTTTTGGCACAGACCAAAAAGGAATAGGTTCACATACTTCGAAATGTAGGGAGTATAATAAGTTTGTACCGGGCTACAGAACTTAAATATGGGCCTGGTACCAATGGTTTCAAACATTATTTTTTTTTCTTTATTTCATAAATAATTCAGCAAAATAATTTGTTTCAAAAATTAATTTCTAAGGCTTGGGACCTCAGAATTCATTTATGGACATATTCCCAAGTCCTATATTTTACTACGGACCTTCCGGGATCATCGGAACACAGATTCGGGTCCGTTTGCTCAAAATATTGACCAAAGTCAACCATAATTAATTTTATTAACTCTAAAAATTTCTATTTCTCATATTTTTACATAAAATCTTTCCGGATATACGTTCGGACCATGCACACAAATCGAGGTGAGCAAAAAGGAACACATAATTTACTTATAAGCCAATGATGACCTTATGGGTCATCACAGAGAATTAGATGATGAACAAGAGGTAAGTGTGATTCATCTCAAAGACAAGCTTACATTTTTGTCTAAAGAAAGGTTATATGAAGTATTGCTAGACTTCATTGATGAGTCTGAGGTAATAAATAATGAGAAGGCGCAACTGTCTAGGGAGTGTGTGATCTTAAAAGCCAAGTGCAAAAATCTAGAATCTTGGGCTAGTGAGTGTGATAGTGAAAATATTGAGTTAAAGAACCGGGTTCAACTTGACCCTAGTATCTTAGAACTTAGATCTGAAAATTTAAAACTGAAATTAGGAATAGGTAAGAAGAAGGTTGATCACACACATATCACCTTAGAGAAAATCTAGGAAAAATGAAGGATGAGATGTATAAGAAAGATGAACAAATAAGAGTCTTAAAAGAAGACCTGGGGAAGGTAAAACATGAATTGGCAGAACTAACAAATGGAATAAGTCTTCCGATGCACTATCCTAGTTGCAATAGCACCACAGTAGCAATAAGAAATGATTTGGCCATGTGACCCAGCACCGGGATTCCAAAAGAAAGTACATCACACTTCCTAAAAACAAAATTTGTACACACTGTGGCAAGACTGGTCATTACAAAAGTGAATGTAATGCAAAGAAAAAGGCCAGTCAAAAGAACAAAATCTTTGTTCAAGAGCAAAATAGGTTGCCTAGATAGGCCAACAGGAATCTAATTCACCCTTTTGCCTATAGAAAGGAACCTAAACTAGTTTGGGTTCCTAAGACTAAACCCTGATTTCATTTTGCAAGTCCAAGTGAAGGGAAGTAGCCAAATATGGTACTTAGATAGTGGATGCTCAAAACATATGACTAGAAGCAAGAACCAGTTCTTTTCACTTGAGGACTTAAAAATAGATAATGTCTCCTTTGTAAATGGGAAGAAATGTGAAATTATTGGGCTTGGAAAGTGTGACGACCCAAAGGGTCATCACTTATTTAATTAATCATTTCGAACTTCCTGAGGCCTTGAAAACCTCATTCTATGTTGCCTCGATTTACGTGCACGATCCGAGCATGTAGCCTGAAAGATTTTGTGATAGAAAATATGAATTCTATGAGAAATTTGGATAAAAATGATATTAATATTGATATGGTTGACTTCGGTCAACATTTTTGGTAAACGGATCCGGACCCGAGATTGGATGGTCCCGAGAGGTCCGTAGGAAAATATGGGACTCGGACATGCGTCCGGAGTCGAATTCCGAGGCCTAGAGCCCAAGTTATGAATTTTTCTATGAAATTGTTTTTGATGTAATTGTTAAAGGAAATGAATTAATTGACCTTGGTATCGGGCTCGTATTTTGGTTCCGACGCCCGGTACAAGTCTTAAATATTATATATGTGATTTATATAAAGTTTGGTGACATTCGGATGTCGTTTGAGATGTTTTGGACCTTGAGTTCCAAGTTTGAAAGTTTTGAAAACCAAAAGTATGAAAATCATGAATTTGAGGCTTGATTTGATGAAAACGATGTGATATTGGCGATGTGATCGCACGAACAAGTTCATAATGTGTTTTTGAGGTTGTGTACATGTTTGGTTTGGAGCCCGGGGGGGCTCGGGTAAAGATTTGATAGGCCGTTGGTTCAATTTCTGAATTTTTGCATTACTGGTTTTTCACCCAGCCGTTGGCTTCGCAATTGCGAAACATTTCTCGCAATTGCGAAGGTGACAGATCAAGGCAGGATTCGCAAATGCGAACCCTTGATCGCAAATGCGAAGGGTGCCCAGGACTGTTTGGGTTCGCAAATGCGAACGTCCCTAGGGCCTGCCTATGTTCGCAAATGCGAACAAAAGTTCGCAAATGCGAACATTCCCTATATTGCCTGTGTTCGCAAATGCGAACCATTGTTCGCAAATGCAAACACTGCCCTATACTGCCTGTGTTTGGAAATGCGAACATTAGTTCGCAAATGCGAACACTCCCTTTTTCTGCCAGTGTTCGCAAATGCGAACATATGTTCGCAAATGCGAACTTCCCAGCTTTAGCTTATTTTTCAAACTCCGGAAATTGGTCGGGGTTCGCAATTGCGAACCCATGTTCGCAAATGCGAACACAGAGACCTGAAAAACACGAATTTCAGTCATTTCTTCACTTTTTACAACACAAAAACACCCATTTGCGATTCTTCACGATTCCTTCTTCATCAAAACAATTGTAAGTCACTTTTTACTTAATTCTTTCAATTCCTAACATCATTAAACATGTTTTTCAATAGAAATCAAAGGTTTTCATGGTAGAATTTCTTGTTTTTGTTAGAATATAGGTTTTTTCATAAATTGGGAAATTGGACCTCGAATTGAGGTCCGATTTTGAAACAAATCATATACATGAACTCGTGGGGGGATGGGTAACCGGATTTTGGTCCTAACCCCGAATTCCGACCATGTGGGCCCTGGGTTGAAATTCACTATTCCGGGCATAATGTTGTAAAAGTTGTATTTGGTCTTAAGAATTAGTTTGTTGAGTAGTATTGATGATATTAAATCAATTGTGTATAGATACGATTGGATTGGAGCCAAAGTTGAAAGAAAAAGACATTTCCACGGATTGAATTGTTCATAAACATTCGAGGTAAGTGTTTGTTCTATCCTAGCTTGAGGGAATAGGATTATGTGCTATGTGTTATGTGATCGAGCGCGGTGTATGGGCTGTGGTGACGAGCATCCATACACTGGCGTCTAGTATGACCGTGAGTCGTTGATAATGCTTATTGTGAGACATAATTGAAGATGATTATTGATTGCCCTTGATGGGACGGTTTATGAATTACTGTTTCTTTCTTTGCCCTTAACTGTGATTGTTATTTGGGTGAGGAAGAGTGATAATGCACGAAGGGTAATGCCGTGCCATACTTTTATTATTTATGCACGAAGTTTAATGCCGTGCCATGTTTTATTATTTATGCACGAAGGATCATGCCGTGCCCTGTTATTGAACCATGTACGAAGGATCATGCCGTACTATGGATGTGAGGATGAGAGTAAAAGCACGAAGGGTGATGCCGTGTACTTTATTTGCTTATTTAATGAGGATGAGAGTAAAAGCACGAAGGGTGATGCCGTGCAACTGCTTGCTATTCCTTGACTTGATATTATTTGTGTTTCCATTATACTTTGTTTTTCCTTGTGAATTTATTAACTGTTGTTAATTGTTGAGTTCTTTGAGATATTCCTTATTGTGTTATTACCTGGTTATTTCTTGTTATTCCGTGGTATACATATATATTGAATTGCACAGGTTTATGTGGGTGTCTGGTCCTAGGCTTGTCACTACTTCGCCGGGATAGGCCAGGCACTTACCAGCACATGGGGCGGTTGTGTTGATACTACACTTCTGTGCGTTTTTGCACAGGTCCAGGTTACGATCAGGAGCAACAGCAGTAAATCGATTGCGTGGGAGTTGATCACATTTGAGACCGAGGTAGCTTGCAGACGTCCGCAGGCCCGACGTCTCTCTCTTTATTTATGTTACTAGCTGTAGTCTCTTTGTTCCGAGACAAACAGAATTATGTTATATTTCTTTCAAAACTCTTATGTGTAGTATTCAGTAGTAGTTCGTGAGTTGGTGACTCCACGTCTTGGGTAGAGGATTTCAGTATGATTTTCATCTTGTAATTAGTTATTTCTATTTCGATAAAGTATTCCGCATTTATTTAATTAAAAATTGTGTTAAAAACAGGATAGTATGAATACAGTGGCTTGCCTAGCTACCACGAGTAGGCGCCATCACGATCCCGATGTTGGGGGAAAATCCGGGTCGTGACAAGTTGGTATCAGAGCTCTAGGTTACATAGGTCTCACCACTCACGAACAAGCTTAGTAGAGTTTGAGAGGTAGGTACGGAGACGTCTGTACTTGTCCTCCAGAGTCTATTGAAGTTAGGAAAAGTTTCACTTTTGTTCTTTCCTGTCATGTGATTCCGTTTCTCAAATACTGATTGTCTCTCTGCTCTATTATTTCGTAGATAGAGAGAACACGTGCTTCCTCTGCTACCGCGCAGTAGCCCGAACCCCCAGCAGCAGCTCCTGCGAGGGGCAGAGGACAAGGCCGTGCCATCGGCCAAGGTTGGGGTAGAGCTCAGCCCCGAGCAACAGTCCCAGAGTGGAGCCTCATATTGACTATGATGAGGAGGTTCCAGCCCCAGCAGCTCCGGTGGACCAAGCTCAGGTCCCTAGGAGGGGTCATGGTCACCCCAGATCTTTAGGACGCTCTAGTCAGATTGGCAGGCTTTATGGATAGTGTCACTAAAGCGGGTTTGCTTCCAGTATTACCAGCCATTTCTCATACTGGAGGAGGGGTTCAGACTCTTGCTACACGTACTTCGGAGCCAGTAGCTCCTCAGCCTCAGGCACCAGTGGTTCAGCCAGCTGTGGCCACTCAGTCAGGTACCACAGCTTATGCCGGTGATGGAGCGGCCATGACTTTTGATTCGTTATAGACTTGATCGGTTCTCCAAGCTATTCACCACTACATTCAGTGGAGCCACATCAGAGGATCCTCAGGACTTCTTATTCAGTTGGCATGAGATTCTCAAGACTATGGGGATCGTGGAGACAAACGGAGTTGACTTCTGTACATTCAGGCTTGCAGGATCCGCCAAGACTTGGTGGAGAGATTATTGCTTGACTCGACCATCAGGGTCCCCAGCTTTATCATGGGACCAGTTTGCGGAACTATTTATGGAGAAGTTTCTCCCTGCTACTCAGCGGGATGTACTTCGGAGGCAGTTTGAGCGCCTCCATCAGGGCACCATGACGGTTACACAGCATGAGATGAGATTTGTCGATTTGGCTCGTCATGCAGTGGTGATACTTCCCACAGAGCGGGAGAGGGTCCGCAGGTTTATAGATGGGCTTAATCAGCCGATTAGACTCCAGATGGCTATGGGCGTGTGGAGTGACATATCATTTCAGGAGGCAGCCAATGCAGCACGCAGAGTTGAGATGGCTCTTGCTAGGGGAGGCGGTTATTCTTCAGATAAGAGGCCTCGTCATTCAGGCAGGTTTGGTGGTTCTTCCTCTGGTGGCAGAGAATCCTTTGATAGAGGCCAGTCTTCCAGGCCTTTTCATTCCGCCCTTCAGGCTTCGCAGGGTGGACCAGGTGATCGTGGTTTTCGTGGGCATTATTCAAACCAACCTCCTATTAATGCTCAGCCTCTTTAGAGTGTTCGTGGAGGCCATTCAGGTCATCAGGGCCAACAGCCCTATCAGTCTAAGAGTTGCTATAGTTGTGGTGTCCCAGGTCATTTTATCAGGTATTGCCCTCTAGCAGCGGGCAACTCTAAGCAGTGAGGTCCTCGTCCTATGATTCAGGCCCCAGCTGACCCTCAGCCTGCCCAGCCAGCCGCAGGCGGGGGTAGAGATTATAGAGGTAGAGGTCGAGACCGTAGAGGTGGAGACCGTCCAGCCAGAGGCAGAGGATAGCCAGTTGATGACCGTCCTAGGGATGTAGCTCATAGGGGAGGTGCGGATCCCCGATTCTATGCTTTGCCAGCCAAGCCAGAGGCGGAGGCATCAGATGCTGTGATCACAAGTATCATTATTGTTTGTGGCAGAGGTGCTTCAGTATTATTTGACCCTGGATCTACATATTCCTATGTGTCTTCCTACTTCGCACCGTATTTGGCCGTGCCCGGCTATGCTCTGGATATTCCAGTTTATGTGGCTACACCAGTGGGTGACTCCATTGTAGTCGATCGGGTGCATCGTTCGTGCGTAGTTATATTTGGGGTCTTGAGACCCGTGTTGATCTGTTGCTTTTGGATATGGTAGATGTTGATGCCATATTGGGGATGGACTGGTTGTCCCCATACCATGCTATTTTTGATTTCCATGCTAAGACTGTGACCTTAGCCTTGACAGAATCACCCCGATTAGAGTGGAAGGGTACCTCAAGCCACTCCGTTCGCACTGTTATTTCCTATGTTAAGGCTCGACGCATGGTCGAGAAGGGGTGTCTAGCTTATTTGGCATATGTTCTTGATTCCAGCGCGAAAATTCTTTCTATTGATTCAGTTCCTATTGTATGGGATTTTCCTGAGGTTTTCCCTTCAGACCTGCCGGGCATGCCACCCGACAGAGATATTGATTTCCGTATTGATCTGGCACCGGGCACTCAGTCCATCTCTATTCCACCCTATCGCATGGCCCCGCCAGAGTTAAAGGAGTTAAAAAATGAGCTGCAAAACCTTCTAGAAAAGGGCTTTATTAGGCCTAGTGTTTCTCCCCTGGGGAGCACCTGTATTATTTGTAAAGAAGAAGGATGGCTCGATGCGGATGTGTATTGATTACCGGCAGTTAAACAAGGTGACTATCAAAAATAAATATCCACTTTCGCGAATTGATGATTTATTTGACCAGCTTCAGGGTGCCAAGGTATTTTCAAAGATAGACTTGAGGTCAGGCTACCATCAGCTGAAGATCAGGGCGGCTGACATTCCTAAGACAGCCTTTCGCTCTAGATATGGGCATTATCATGTCCTTCGGGTTGACCAATGCCCCAGCAGCATTCATGGAGTTGATGAATCGGGTATTCATGCCTTACTTAGATTTGTTCGTGATAGTCTTCATAGATGACATCCTGGTGTACTCCCGCAGCCAGGAAGAGCACGAGCAGCACCTCAGAGTGGTTCTTCAGACTCCGAAAGATAACCAGCTATATGCCAAATTTTCTAAATGTGAGTTCTGGCTGAGTTCGGTAGCATTTCTGGGTCACATTGTATCAGTGGAATGTATTCAAGTGGACCCAAGGAAGATTGAGGTAGTTCAAAATTGGCCTCGACCGGCTTCAGTGGCTGAGATCCGGAGTTTCTTAGGATTAGCAGGTTACTACCGTCGATTTGTAGAGGGGTTTTCTTCTATTGCAGCCCCGATGACAAGGTTAACCCAGAAGGGTGTCCAGTTCTAGTGGTCAGAGGAGTGTGAGGCGAGCTTTCAAAAGTTCAAGACATCCTTGACCACCGCACCAGTGTTGATACTACCTACGGGCATAGGGCCTTATACAGTGTATTGTGACGCATCTCATACAAGGCTTGGAGCGGTATTGATGTAGGATGGTAAGGTTATCGCTTATTCTTCGAGACAGCTAAAAATACATGAGAAGAATTATCCAGTTCATGATCTTGAGTTAGTAGCAGTGGTGCATGCCTTGAAGATCTGGAGGCATTATCTATATGGTGTGACGTGTGAGGTATACACTGATCACAAAAGCCTACAGTACTTGTTCAAGCAAAAGGAGTTGAATCTACGACAGCGGAGATGGTTAGAGTTGCTAAAAGACTATGATGTTACTATCTTATATCACCCAGGTAAGGCCAATGTGGTGGCCGATGCTTTGAGTAGAAAGTATGCCAGCATGGGTAGTCTTGCATACATTCCGGTCAGTCAGAGACCATTAGCTCTAGATGTCCAGGCCTTAGCCAACCGGTTCATGAGATTAGACATTTCTGAGCCTAGCAGGGTGTTAGCCTGCACGGTCGCTCGTTCTTCTTTATTAGAGCGTATCCGTGAGAGGCAATTTGATGATCCTCATTTGCGTGAGTTGAGAGATACAATACAGCGGGGAGGTGCCACACAGGTAAATCTAGATGATGATGGGGTATTGAAATTGCGGGGTCGAGTTTGTGTGCCCAATGTCGAAGGGATTCGAGAGTTGATCTTAGCAGAGGCCCACAGTTCACGGTATTCTATTCACCCAGGCGCCGCGAAGATGTACCCGGACTTACGGCAACACTATTGGTGGCGCAGAATGAAGAAAGATATCGTTGCGTATGTCGCTCGGTGTCTAAATTGTCAGCAGGTGAAATATGAGCACCAGAGACCTGGTGGTGTATTCCAGAGGATTGAAATTCCCGAGTGGAAATGGGAGCGGATCATTATGGACTTCGTTACTGGACTTCCTTTGACTCGGAGGAATTTTGATGCTATTTGGGTCATTGTGGATAGGCTGACCAAATCAGCACACTTTATTCCAGTATCTGTCTCCTACTCGTCGGAGAGGTTAGCGGAGGTTTACATTAGGGAGATTGTTCGTCTCCATGGAGTGCCGGTATCTATTATCTCTGATCGGGGTACGCAGTTTACCTCGCGGTTCTGGAGAGCGGTCCAGCAGGAGTTAGGCACCCAGGTTCAACTGAGTGCAGCATTTCATCCTCAGACGGATGGCCAGTCCGAGAGGACTATTCATATTCTAGAGGACATGCTTCGAGCCTGTGTTATTGATTTCGGAGGCTCGTGGGACCAGTTTCTGCCATTAGTAGAGTTCGCCTACAATAACAGTTACCGGTCTAGCATCCAGATGGCTCCGTATGAGGCGTTGTATGGTAGGCGATGTCGATCACCGATTGCATGGTTTGAACCGGGAGAGGCTCGGTTGTTGGGTACAGACTTAGTTCAGGAGGCCTTGGATAAGGTCAAGACTATTCAGGAGAGATTGCGTTCAGCTCAGTCCAGATAGAAGACTTATGCGGATCGTAAGGTTCGAGATGTAGATTTCATGGTTGGTGAGCGAGTACTGCTCCGAGTGTCGCCTATGAAGGGCGTGATGAGGTTTGGGAAGAAGGGCAAGCTCAGGCCCTAGGTATATTGGTCCATTTGAGATTCTAGACGAGTGGGAGGGGTGGCTTACAGACTAGCTCTGTCGCCTAGCTTATCAGCTGTGCATCCAGTTTTTCATGTATCTATGCTTCGGAGATACCACGGCGATCCCACACATGTGTTAGACTTCAGTACACTGTCCAATTGGACAATGATCTATCTTACGAGGAGGAGCCGGTGGCTATTCTAGACCGGCAGGTTCGACAGCTGAGGTCGAAGAGTTATCCTTCCGTGCGTGTTCAGTGGAGAGGTCAGCCTCCTGAGGCATCGACCTGGGAGTCCGAGTCTGATATGCGGAGCCTCTACCCACACTTGTTTCCTGACTCAGGTACTTCTTTCTTTTGTCCGTTCGAAGATGAACGGTTGTTTTAGAGGTGGAGATTGTGACGACCCAAAGGGTCATCACATATTTAATTAATCATTTCGAGCTTCTGAGGCCTTGAAAACCTCATTCTATGTTGCCTCGATTTACGTGCACGATCCGAGCATGTAGCCGAAAAGCTTTTGTGATAGAAAATATGAATTCTATGAGAAATTTGGATAAAAATGATATTAATATTGATATGGTTGACTTCGGTCAACATTATTGGTAAATGGATCCGGACCCGAGATTGGATGGTCCCGAGAGGTCCGTAGGAAAATATGGGACTTGGACATGCGTCCGGAGTCGAATTCTGAGGCCTAGAGCCCAAGTTATGAATTTTTCGATGAAATTGTTTTTGATGTAATTGTTAAAGGAAATGAATTAATTGACCTTGGTATCGAGCTCGTATTTTGGTTCCGACGCCCGGTACAAGTCTTAAATATTATATATGTAAAGTTTGGTGACATTCGGATGTCGTTTGAGATATTTTGGACCTTGAGTTCCATGTTTGAAAATTTTGAAAACCAAAAGTATGAAAATCATGAATTTGAGGCTTGATTTGATGAAAACGATGTGATATTGGCGACGTGATCGCACGAACAAGTTCATAATGTGTTTTTGAGGTTGTGTACATGTTTGGTTTGGAGCTCGGGGGCTCGGGTAAAGATTTGATAGGCCGTTGGATTAAATTCTGAATTTTTGCACTGCTGGTTTTTCACCCAGCTGTTGGCTTCGCAATTGCGAAGTATTTCTCGCAATTGCGAAGGGGACTGATCAAGGCAGGGCTCGCAAATGCGAACCCTGATCGCAAATGCGAAACCCCTCATGCCCAGCCTTGTTCGCAAATGCAAACAATTGTTCGCAAATGCGAACGTCCCCAGGGCCTGCCTATGTTCGCAAATGCGAACAAAAGTTCGCAAATGCGAACATTCCCTATATTGCCTGTGTTCGCAAATGCGAACCATTGTTGCAAATGCGAACACTGCCCTATACTGCCTGTGTTCGCAAATGCGAACATTAGTTCGCAAATGCGAACACTCCCTTTTTCTGCCAGTGTTCGCAAATGCGAACAAATGTTCGCAAATGCGAACTTCCCAAGCCTTAGCTTATTTTTCAGACTCCAAAAATTGGTTGGGGTTCGCAATTGCGAACCCATGTTCGCAAATGCGAACACAGAGACCCGTAAAACACGATTTTCAGTTCATTTCTTCACTTTTTACAAAACAAAAACACCCATTTGCGATTCTTCACGGATTCCTTCTTCATCAAAACAATTGTAAGTCACTTTTTACTTAATTCTTTCAATTCCTAACATCATTAAACGTGTTTTTCAATAGAAATCAAAGGTTTTCATGGTAGAATTTCTTGTTTTTGTTAGAATATAGGGTTTTTCATAAATTGGGAAATTGGACCTCGAATCGAGGTCCGATTTTGAAACAAATCATATACATGAACTCGTGGGAGGATGGGTAACCGGATTTTGGTCCTAACCCCGAATTCCGACCATGTGGGCCCGGGGTTGAAATTCACTATTCCGGGCAAAATGTTGTAAAAGTTGTATTTGGTCTTAAGAATTAGTTTGTTGAGTAGTATTGATGATATTAAATCAATTGTGTATAGATACGATTGGATTGGAGCCAAAGTTGAAAGAAAAGACATTTCCACGGATTGAATTATTCATAAACATTCGAGGTAAGTGTATGTTCTATCCTAGCTTGAGGGAATAGGATTATGTGCTATGTGTTATGTGATCGAGTGCGGTGTATGGGTTGTGGTGACGAGCATCCATACACTGGCGTCTAGTATGACCGTGAGTCATTGATAATGCTTATTGTGAGACATAATTGAAGATGATTATTGATTGCCCTTGATGGGACGGTTTATGAATTATTGTTTCTTTCTTTGCCCTTAACTCTGTGATTGTTATTTGGGTGAGGAAGAGTGATAATGCACGAAGGGTGATGCCGTGCCATGCTTTTATTATTTATGCACGAAAGTTAATGCCGTGCCATGTTTTATTATTTATACACGAAGGATCATGCCGTCCCCTGTTATTGAACCATGTATGAAGGATCATGCCGTACTATGGATGTGAGGATGAGAGTAAAAGCACGAAGGGTGATGCCGTGTACTTTATTTGCTTATTTGGTAAGGATGAGAGTAAAAGCACGAAGGGTGATGCCGTGCAACTGCTTGCTATTCCTTGACTTGATATTATTTGTGTTTCCATTATACTTTGTTTTTCCTTGTGAATTTATTAACTGTTGTTAATTGTTGAGTTCTTTGAGATATTCCTTATTGTGTTATTACCTGGTTATTTCTTGTTATTCTGTGGTATACATATATATTGAATTGTACAGGTTTATGTGGGTGTCTGGTCCTAGGCTTGTCACTACTTCGCCGGGATAGGCCAGGCACTTACCAGCACATGGGGTCGGTTGTGCTGATACTACACTTCTGTGCGTTTTTGCACAGGTCCAGGTTACGATCAGGAGCAGCAGCAGGTAAATCGATTGCGTGGAAGTTGATCACATTTGAGACCGAGGTAGCTTGCAGACGTCCGCAGGCCCGGAGTCTCTCTCTTTATTTATGTTACTAGTTGTAGTCTCTTTGTTCCGAGACAAACAGAATTATGTTATATTTCTTTCAAAACTCTTATGTGTAGTATTCAGATAGTAGTTCGTGAGTTGGTGACTCCACGTCTTGGGTAGAGGATTTCAGTATGATTTTCATCTTGTAATTAGTTATTTCTATTTCGATAAAGTATTCCGCATTTATTTAATTAAAAATTGTGTTAAAAACAGGATAGTATGAATACAGTGGCTTGCCTAGCTACCACGAGTAGGCGCCATCACGATCCCGATGTTGGGGAAAAATCCGGGTCGTGACAGTTAAGGTAGGTAAGACAAAATTACATTCCATTGAGAATGTCTACTTGATAGATGGCTTGAAAAATAGCCTAATCAGTGTATCAAAGTTGCGTGACAGAGGTAACTTGGTAGCATTCATGTCACGACCCTAGTTCACCAATTGTGAACATGTCGTGATGGCACCCAGTCCCCACGACTAGGTAAGCCTAACACGTTGCGGAATCTATAAATTATAATTACTTAAATAAGAAACAGCGGAAAATAACATAAAAGATATGTAATCCGTGCCACTTGGCACATACATCCGTCACACAATAAATAAACACTACCAAGATCCGAAACCCCACGGTAACACAGACTAAAAGGGAAATACAACTGTGGCTCTACGTGTAAAGAGTATCTAACAACGAAATGAAGAAAAATGTCAACTAGTAATACTAGAATAGAGGGAAGCCTCCGGATCCGCGACGTAGCGCATCATACCTCGAAGTCTCCCGGAAAGCCGCAGAATCACCTAGTACGAGCCTCCTCTGATATACCTGGATCCGCACAACAAAAATGTGCAGTAAGAGTAGCATGAGTACACCACGGCGGTACTCGGCTAGCTGCCAAGCCTAACCTCGACGGAGTAGTGACGATGAAGGTCGTGGCCCTACCGAGAAACAATAATAATATGATGATAACAAAATAAACAAGTTTAACATATAACAACAAAATTTCCAAAATAACAATATTTACCGAAACCTGTCTACAACCAAGCTAATAACAAATAACCAACTCAAATAAACAAATCCAGGATCCGTGGGAATTGAACCCACAGTCCCATTCTCGGCACCCCGGGTCTCCGGAATCGAACCCGCAGCCCCATGTCTCAATAACATCACAATAACTCGGATCTCCGGAATCGAACCCGCAGCCCCTACCAATAACTCGAGATCTCGGAATCGAACCCGTAGTCCCTACCAATAACTCGTGATCTCGGGAATCGAACCCGTAGTCCCTACCAATAACTCGAGATCTCGGAATCGAACCCGTAGTCCCTACCAATAACTCGTGATCTCGGGAATCGAACCCGTAGTCCCTACCAATAACTCGAGATCTCGGAATCGAACCCGTAGTCCCTACCAATATCACGTCGGTTCTCTGGGAATCGAACCCACAGCCCCGGGTCTCCGGAATCGAACCCGCAGTCCACAAGCACAACCAATTAAGGAATCCACAAGAGTGAATAATTATGCTTTTATAACTTCACCGAAAAATAGTGCCAATAATTAACAAGGAATTCAAATAAGGCAGTTAGGCAACTAAACAGCTAAGTGCTACCTAATCATGCTCTTCTAACCACTACCGGGTAAAATATCAAATTAACAACCAAAGACAGGGATATCGCTCATCGAACATTTCGAATAAAATACGTGTTCATCAACCAGCGCATGTACACGCCCGTCACCTCGCGTACAAGGCTTTTAAACTATCACATAATATCCTAGGGGTGAAAATTCCCCCACACGAGGTTAGACAAGCCACTTACCTCAATTCCGGTACAAAACCGCTAAGTAATAACCCTCTTGCCACGAATGTCGGCCTCCACAAGTGTAGAATCTGATAAAAATCAATAGAATCACATCAAAATAGGCCAATTGGGCATTACCCAATCAAATTAACTCAAAATACACCAAAACCCACAAGTTGCCAAAACCCGACTTTCGGTACGCTTATCGAAAAATCACAAAAATTATATATTCGGGTTCCTTATCTCAATACGAGTCCGTGCATATAAAATTTATCGAAATCGGACTCCATTTGCCCATTCAAATCAAAGATTTTCTAACATTTAGGCCTAGGGCTCAAACCCACCTTTAATCTTCCAATTTCAGTGAGATAATCACGGATTTCATGATAAACCAACGAATTAAGGTCAAGAAACTTACCCCCGATGATTTCCCGATGATATCCCAACGTTTTCCCCTTCAAAAACCTCTCTTGGAGCTCAAAAATGGCGTTTTTGTGTATGGGGGTCGCGGGTGTTATGTTCTGAACTTAAGCTCACTGCCAGACATTTTCCTTCATCGCGTTCGCGTGGCCTGTCACGCGTTCGCGATGCTCTAGCCCATTTACCCTTCGCGTTCGCGTGACGCCACTCGCGTCCGCGATGCACAGCCGGCTAAACCTTCGCGAACGCGGCGCCAGTCCACGCGTTCGCGATGACCTTATTTCCCATCCAACCCGCCTTGCTCTTCGCGAACGCGACACAGGGATCGCGAACGCGGTGCCTCCCCTTCTTCCACTACGCGAACGCGACGCCTTGGACGCGAACGCGATGCTTTGCCCTACCATGCCTACGCGAACGCGACCATTGCCACGCGAACGCGTAGGCTTAACGTCTGCTGCACTGCTGCTGCATTTTCTGCAGAAATTTCCAAGTTCCAAATGCCGCTTGATGGTCCGAATTCATCCCGAGGCTTCCCGGACCCCAACGAAAACCACCAACATACTCCAAAACACGATACGAACTTATTCCAATCATAAAAACACGTCTAACAACATCAAAACCCATAAATCACATCGATTCAAGCCTAAGTTTCTTCAAAACTTTCAAAACTAACATTCAATCCAAAACCCGGCCAAATGACGTCCAAATGTCCTGAAAATTTGCGGACATATCCAAAATCACATAATGAAGCTACAGAAATTGTCGGAATTCCATTCCGACCCCCGGATCAAAATCTCACCTATCGTTCGGATTCACCAAAATTTCAACCTTCGGCATTTCAAGCCTAATTGAGCTACGGACCTCCAATATATATTCCGAACGCGCTCCCAACCCCGAAATCACCTAACGGAGCTAATGGAACCATCGGATTTCCGTTCCGAGATCGTCTTAACACTGTTCCGGCTACGGACCGTTTTCTAGTTTCAAAGCTCTTATTTAGGGACTAAGTGTCCCAAAATGCTCAAATTTTCGAAACCAACTCTCCCGGCAACCCACAATAGCAGAAATGAACTTAGGGGAACAGTTAAATTAGGGATAGGGGCGTAATTTTCTAAAACGACCGGTCGGGTCGTTACATCTTCCCACACTTAAAGATTCGTTCGTCCTCGAACGAGCATAGAAAACATACCCGGAGTAGTGAAAAGATGAGGGTACTGGCTGCGCATATCCTGCTCGGTCTCCCAAGTCGCCTCCTCGACCGGCCGGCCCCGCCACTGAACCTTTACCGAAGCGATGTTCTTTGACCTTAGCTTTCTGACCTGCCTGTCTAGAATGGCTACTGGCTCCTCAACATAAGAAAGATCCTTGTCTAGCTGAACAGATGTGAAATCCAATACGTGCGACGGGTCACCATGGTATCTCCGGAGCATGGAGACATGAAATACGGGGTGAACTCCGGCTAGGCCGGGAGGTAAGGCCAACTCATAAGCAACCTCCCCAACACGCCTCAAAATCTCAAAAGGGCCAATAAATCTAGGACTCAGCTTCCCTTTCTTCCCAAACCTCATAACGCCCTTCATGGGCGAGACTCGAAGCAGAACCCGCTCACCAACCATAAAAGCCACATCGCGAACCTTCTTGTCCGCATAACTCTTCTGTCTAGACTGGGCCGCACGAAGTCTGTCCTGAATCACCTTGACCTTGTCCATAGCCTCCTGAACCATATCAGTACCTAGTAACCTGGCCTCGCCCGGCTCAAACCAACCCACGGGAGACCTGCACCTCCTACCATATAGGGCCTCGTACGGTGCCATCTGAATACTAGATTGGTAGCTGTTGTTATAAGCAAACTCCGCCAGTGGCAAGAAGTGATCCCACGAACCTCCAAACTCAATCACGCACGCACGGAGCATATCCTCCAAAATCTGAATAGTGCGTTCGGACTGCCCATCAGTCTGGGGGTGAAATGCTGTGCTCAGCTCCACCCGAGTACCTAACTCCTGCTGTACAGCTCTCCAGAACCGTGAAGTGAACTGAGTGCCTCTATCTGAAATGATAGAAACTGGAATACCATGCAGCCGAACTATCTCCTTGATATAGATCTCCGCCAGTCGCTCCGATGAATAAGTAGTGCTCACCGGTATAAAATGGGCGGACTTGGTCAGCCGATCCACAATAACCCAAATAGAATCAAACTTCCTAATAGTCCGTGGAAGCCCAGATACAAAGTCCATGGTGATGCGCTCCCATTTCCACTCTGGAATCTCAATCCGCTGCATCAATCCACCCGGACGCTGATGCTCATACTTCACCCGCTGGCAGTTGAGGCATCTAGAAACATAATCAACTATATCCCTCTTCATCCGCCTCCACCAGTAATGCTGTTTCAAGTCCTGATACATCTTCGCGGCACCCGGATGGATGGAATACCGCGAACTATGGGCCTCTGCTAGAATCAGCTCTCGAAGATCATCTACATTGGGCACACAGATACGGCCCTGCATCCTCATAATTCCATCATCCCCGATGGTAACATCCCGAGCATCACCACGCCGAACTCTATCCTGAAGGACAAGCAAATGAGGGTCGTCGAACTGACGCTCCCTGATGCGGTCAAATAGAGAAGACCGAGAAACCACACAAGCTAGAACCCGGCTGGGCTCCGAAAGATCCAGTCTAACAAACTGCCTGGCCAAAGCCTGAACATCCATCGCCATAAGCCTCTCCGAAGCTGGTAGATACGCCAAACTCCCCAAACTCTCTGCCCGACGACTCAAGGCATCGGCAACCACATTAGCCTTGCCCGGATGATAGAGAATAGTAATATCATATTCCTTCAGTAGCTCCAACCATCTCCTCTAACGCATATTCAGGTCCTTCTGCTTAAGCAAGTGCTGCAAGCTCCGGTGATCGGTGTAGATCTCACAAGGAACCCCATATAAATAATGACGCCAAATTTTCAAGGCGTGAACAATGGCAGCTAGCTCCAAATCATGAACATGGTAATTCTTCTCATGCACCTTCAGCTGTCTCGACGCGTAGGCAATCACCCTACCGTCCCGCATCAATACCGCACCGAGTCCAACTCGTGAGGCATCACAATATACAGTATAGGACCCCGAACCTGTAGGCAACATCAATATAGGGGCCGAAGTCAAAGCTGTCTTGAGCTTCCGAAAGCTCGCCTCACACTCGTCTGTCCACTGAAAAGGGGCACCCTTTTGGGTCAATCTAGTCATAGGTGCTGCAATCGAAGAGAACCCCTCTACGAAACGACGGTAGTAGCCCGCCAAACCAAGGAAACCGCGAATCTCAGTAGCGGAGGAGGGTCTGGGCCAACTCTGCACGGCCTCCACCTTCCTCGATCTACTCGAATACCATCACTCGACACCACGTGGCCCAAAAATGCCACTGAACTCAACCAGAATTCACATTTAGAGAACTTGGCATAAAGCTGCTTCTCCCTCAGGATCTGAAGCACTATCCTCAAATGCTGCTCGTGCTCTTCCCGCTCCGAGAATATACTAGAATATCATCAATGAAGACAATCACGAACGAGTCCAGATAAGGCCTGAACACACTGTGCATCAAATGCATAAAGGTTGCTGGAGCATTTGTCAGCCCAAAAGACATCACGAGGAACTCATAGTGACCATACCGGGTCCTGAAGGCAGTCTTCGGGATATCTGGCTCCCGAATCTTCAGCTGGTGATACCTAGAGCGCAAATCAATCTTAGAAAACACATGTGCGCCCTGTAACTGGTCAAATAAATCATCAATACGGGGCAAAGGATACCGGTTCTTCACTGTAACCTTATTCAGCCGACGATAGTCAATACACATACGCATAGAACCGTCCTTTTTCTTCACAAACAATACAGGAGCACCCCAAGGCGAAACACTCGGTCGAATAAAACCCTTGCCCAATAACTCCTGTAACTGATCCTTCAACTCCTTTAACTCAGGAGGAGCCATACAGTACGGTGGAATAGAGATGGGCTGAGTTCCCGGCAACAAGTCAATAGCAAAGTCAATGTCTCTGTCAGGCGGCATGCCCGGAAGATCAGCTGGAAATACATCAGCAAAGTCACGTACCACAGGAACAGAATCAATAGAGGGAGGGTCAATACTGACGTCCCGCACATAGGCAAGATAAGCAGCACACCCCTTCTCAACCATACGCTGAGCTCTGAGAAAAGAAATAACACGGCTAGTGGTGTGATCTAGAGTACCACTCCACTCAATACGTGGAATGCCTGGCATAGCCAGCGTCACGGTCTTGGCGTGACAATCAAGAATAGCATAATGGGGCGACAACCAGTCCATGCCCATAATAATATCAAAATCGACCATCCCAAGCAACAATAGATCCGCTCTGGTCTCAAAATCACAAATGGTAATCAAACACGACCGATATACGCGGTCCACAACCAAAGAATCACCCACCGGAGTGGAAACATAAACGGGGGCACTCAAAGAATCCCGAGGCACACCCAAACGAGAAGCAAAGTAAGAAGACACATATGAAAAAGTGGAACCAGTGGTCGAATAGAACCGATGCCTCCCCGTGACTAACCGTAATAATACCCGTGATAACGGAATCGGATGCAACAGCCGCAGCCGCGATCGTGAATAGCATAGAATCCGGCCTGTCCCCCTCTCGAGGGCGGCCTCTAGAACCCCGACCCCCGCCCCCGGCTGGCTGGGCAGGCGGAATAGCAGCTGGAGCCGGAATGATAGCCTGCTGACCCTGAGAGCCACGCTGATGCTGCGAAGACCGGCGAGGTGCCCCCTCCTACGCTCGGGGCACTCCCTAACCGTATGGCGAGTATCCCCGCACCCAAAGCAAGCTCCGGGAGGACACGGTGACCGTGACCGACCGGCCTCTCCCCCACTAGCCCGACCTCCGGAAGGACCCCGCGCAGGAGGCGCACCGGAAACCGGGGAGCATAATAAGGCTCCCGAGGTGCCGGAAGACCCGGAGTACTACCCGCTGCGGGCAATGCCGAGTGAACCGGTCGACCGAATAACCCCCGCCAAAACGACCGGCCGACGAAGTGGGGCACCACAGAAATGGCCCGACTCACGAGACCTCTCGCCTCTCTATCTCCCCGCTCTCTAGGGAGCATACCCTCGATCCTCCCGGCAATGCTAACTGCCTGCCGATAAGATATATCCGTCTCCAACTCTCTGGCCATGCTGGATCGGATAGGCGGAATCATGCCCTCAATAAATCTCCGTACTCTCTCCCGAACCGTGGCTACCAAGGCCGGCGCATGCCTGGCCAGACGGGTGAAACTGATGGCATACTCCGATACTGACATGGAGCCCCGTCGCAACCGCTCAAACTCCGAGCGCCAAGAATCCCTAAGGCTCTGTGGAACAAACTCCCTCAAAAATAGATCTGAAAACTGCGTCCAAGTCAATGAAGCAGACTCCTCCGGACTATCCAACTCATACGTGCGCCACCAATCATAAGTGGCCCCACGAAACTAAAAGGCAGTGAAGGAAACCCCGCTGGTCTCCACAATCCCCATAGTACGAAGGATACGATGACACTCCTCCGGAAAACCCAATGCATCATCTGAAGCCAGGCCACTAAACACCGGAGGATCATATTTCTTGAACCTCTCTAATCTACGCTGCTCGTCCTCAGAGGCAGCTGGTCCACCTCCCGGTTGTGCCGGGGCGGCAGGAGGCATAACCAAAACATCCGGAACATGTCCCACCGGCACACGCCGCTCCGGTGTACGGCTGCCGGAGTCCGGGCCCCTCCCCCGCCCGAGATGTAGCCGCAACAAGAGGAAGCAATCCCGCCTGGGCCAAGGTGGTATACATGCTCACGAACTGAGCCAGGGGTCTCCTGTAGCGCCGGAGTAGTAGCAGCTCGTAGTCCGTGTACCGTGTGCCTCGCGCTCCAACCTCGGTCCACCGGTGGCACCTCGCCGGCAGCCGCGCGATGGTGCCGTGGCCGCACCTCGGCGCGTCCTCGTCCTCTACCTCGGCCCCGGCCTCCGACGGCAGCAACAGGGGGCGCGGGTACCTGATCATCGCGGTTAGCTCGTGTCCTCACCATCCGTGAGAGAATAGAAAGCAGTAGTTTAGATTTTTGATGCCAAAAATGTCGCACGACAAGGAATCCAAAAGAAATGAAGAGTTTCCTAAACAGTTACATAGCCCCTCGTAGATAAATACAGACGTCTCCGTATCGATCAGCGAGACTCTAAGTAACCGGTCCGTGTCCCGTGACTCCTATGAACCTAGAGCTCTGATACCAACTTGTCACGACCCTAGTTCACCAATTGTGAACATGTCGTGATGGCACCCAGTCCCCACGACTAGGTAAGCCTAACACGTTGCGGAATCTATAAATTATAATTACTTAAATAAGAAACAGCGGAAAATAACATAAAAGATATGTAATCCGTGCCACTTGGCACATACATCCGTCACACAATAAATAAACACTACCAAGATCCGAAACCCCACGGTAACACAGACTAAAAGGGAAATACAACTGTGGCTCTACGTGTAAAGAGTATCTAACAACGAAATGAAGAAAAATGTCAACTAGTAATACTAGAATGGAAGGGAAGCCTCCGGATCCGCGGACGTAGCGGATCATACCTCGAAGTCTCCCAGAAAGCTGCAGAATCACCTAGTACGAGCCTCCTCTGATGTACCTGGATCCGCACAACAAAAATGTGCGTAAGAGTAAGCACGAGTACACCACGGCGGTACTCGGCTAGCTGCCAAGCCTAACCTCGACGGAGTAGTGACGAGCGAAGGTCATGGCCCTACCGAGAAACAATAATAATATGATGATAACAAAATAAACAACTTAACATATAACAACAAAATTTCCAAAATAACAATATTTACCGAAACTCGTCTACAACCAAGCTAATAACAAATAACCAACTCAAATAAACAAATCCAGGATCCGTGGGAATTGAACCCACAGCCCCATTCTCGAACTTCGGGTCTCCGGAATCGAACCCGCAGCCCCATGTCTCAATAACATCACAATAACTCGAGATCTCCGGAATCGAACCCGCTAGTCCCTACCAATAACTCGTGATCTCGGAATCGAACCCGTAGTCCCTACCAATAACTCGTGATCTCGGAATCGAACCCGTAGTCCCTACCAATAACTCGAGATCTCGGAATCGAACCCGTAGTCCCTACCAATAACTCGTGATCTCGGAATCGAACCCGTAGTCCCTACCAATAACTCGAGATCTCGGAATCGAACCCGTAGTCCCTACCAATATCACGTCGGTTCTCTGGGAATCGAACCCACAGCCCTGGGGTCTCCGGAATCGAACCCGCAGTCCACAAGCACAACCAATTAAGGAATCCACAGAGTGAATAATTATGCTTTTATAACTTCACCGAAAAATAGTGCCAATAATTAACAAGGAATTCAAATAAGGCAGTTAGGCAACTAAACAGTTAAGTGCTACCTAATCATGCTCTTCTAACCACTACCGGGTAAAATATCAAATTAACAACCAAAGACAGGGATATCGCTCATCGAACATTTCTGAATAAAATACGTGTTCATCAACCAACGCATGTACACGCCCGTCACCTCGCGTACAAGGCTTTTAAACTATCACATAATATCCTAGGGGTGAAAATTCCCCCACACGAGGTTAGACAAGCCACTTACCTCAATTCCGGTACAAAACCGCTAAGTAATAACCCTCTTGCCACGAATGTCGGCCTCCACAAGTGTAGAATCTGATAAAAATCAATAGAATCACATCAAAATAGGCCAATTGGGCATTACCCAATCAAATTAACTCAAAATACACCAAAACCCACAAGTTGCCAAAACCCGACTTTCGGTACGCTTATCGAAAAATCACAAAAATTATATATTCGGGTTCCTTATCTCAATACGAGTCCGTGCATATAAAATTTATCGAAATCGGACTCCATTTGCCCATTCAAATCAAAGATTTTCTAACATTTAGGCCTAGGGCTCAAACCCACCTTTAATCTTCCAATTTCAGTGAGATAATCACGGATTTCATGATAAACCAACGAATTAAGGTCAAGAAACTTACCCCCGATGATTTCCCGATGATATCCCAACGTTTTCCCCTTCAAAAACCTCTCTTGGAGCTCAAAAATGGCGTTTTTGTGTATGGGGGTCGCGGGTGTTATGTTCTGAACTTAAGCTCACTGCCAGACATTTTCCTTCATCGCGTTCGCGTGGCCTGTCACGCGTTCGCGATGCTCTAGCCCATTTACCCTTCGCGTTCGCGTGACGCCACTCGCGTCCGCGATGCACAGCCGGCTAAACCTTCGCGAACGCGGCGCCAGTCCACGCGTTCGCGATGACCTTATTTCCCATCCAACCCGCCTTGCTCTTCGCGAACGCGACACAGGGATCGCGAACGCGGTGCCTCCCCTTCTTCCACTACGCGAACGCGACGCCTTGGACGCGAACGCGATGCTCTGCAGCACCCAGCCTACGCGAACGCGGACAATGCCACGCGAACGCGTAGGCTTAACGTCTGCTGCACTGCTGCTGCATTTTCTGCAGAAATTTCCAAGTTCCAAATGCCGCTTGATGGTCCGAATTCATCCCGAGGCTTCCCGGACCCCAACGAAAACCACCAACATACTCCAAAACACGATACGAACTTATTCCAATCATAAAAACACGTCTAACAACATCAAAACCCATAAATCACATCGATTCAAGCCTAAGTTTCTTCAAAACTTTCAAAACTAACATTCAATCCAAAACCCGACCAAATGACGTCCAAATGACCTGAAAATTTGCGGACATATCCAAAATCACATAACGAAGCTACATAAATTGTCGGAATTCCATTCCGACCCCCGGATCAAAATCTCACCTATCGTTCGGATTCACCAAAATTTCAACCTTCGGCATTTCAAGCCTAATTGAGCTACGGACCTCCAAAATACATTCCGAACGCGCTCCCAACCCCGAAATCACCTAACGGAGCTAATGGAACCATCGGATTTCCGTTCCGAGATCGTCTTAACACTGTTCCGGCTATGGACCGTTTTCTAGTTTCAAAGCTCTTATTTGGGGACTAAGTGTCCCAAAATGCTCAAATTTTCGGAACCAACTCTCCCGGCAACCCACAATAGCAGAAATGAACTTAGGGGAACAGCTAAATTAGGGATAGGGGCGTAATTTTCTAAAACGACCGGTCGGGTCGTTACAATTCACCTCTACAAAATACTTTGTAATTAATCTTACCACTGACAAGATTGTTTTGCAGGGAAAAAGAGTTAACAATATTTACATTGTAGATTTTTCCACTATTTCAAAAAATAAACTTACTTGCTTGAGTGTGTTGGACAATAATCCCCTCATGTGGCACAAACGACTTGGTCATGAAAGTCTAAATCAACTCAAAAAATTAGTCTCTAAGGACCAGGTGATAGGATTAACTAACATCACGTTCAAGGAAGACAAAGTTTGTGAGGCTTGTGCAAGGGGGAGCAGGAAAGACCCTCTTATAAAATCAAGAAGACGGTAAGCACGACTAGGACGATGGAACTGGTCCATATGGATCTTTGTGGTCCAATGAGGACATTGAGCAGAGGTGGTAAGAAATATGTGATGGTAATTGTTGATGATTACTCTAGGTTTACTTGGTTATTGTTCTTAACATCTAAGGATGAAGTATTTTACATATTCACTACCTTTGTTAGAAAAACTCAAAAACAACGAGGAAATCAATTTGCATGAAGTATGTCTGATTATTGAACTGAATTTGAAAATGCTAAGTTTTCTGATTTTTGTGATGAGCATGGTATAGATCATAATTTCTCTGCACCTAGGAATCCTCAACAAAATGGAGTAGTTGAAAGAAAGAATGTGACTCTTGAAGATATGGCTTGGAGTATGCTTCTTTCTAGTTAACTGCTTCCTAGCTTCTGGGCATAGTCTATAAATACTGCATGTTGCATCATAAATAGATGCATGACCAGACCCCTTGTAGAGAAGACTCCCTATGAATTACTCAAAGGCAGAAAACCAAATATATCCCATATTAGAGCATTTGGATGTAACTGCTTTGTGCACAACAATGGAAAGGACTCCTTAGGTAAGTTTGATCCCAGAAGTGATAAGGGAGTATTCTTGGGATATTCTTCACCTAGAAAGCTTATAAAGTATACAACAAAAAAACTTTGTGTTTAGAAGAAAGTGTACATGTTGTTTTTGATGAGACAAACATTCATTTTGAGAGACAGGAACATGAAGATGAAGCCATTGGGCTGGTAAGAGACTTGAGTGAAGTCACAGCTTAAGCTGAAGATGCACCAAAAGAAGGAACAGGTGATGGAATAGGTTCTTCCATCCGGGGAAACCTGACAAGGGGAACTGAACAAAGAAATGAATCTAACCCCCAAATGAAACCTATTCATGAGCATGTTCCTCAGCAACACATGGGAGAAACTCCAAACAAAAATAGTTGGTTGTGAAACCTTAGAAGTATCAAAGTTCTCATCCCATTGAGAACATCCTTACTGATCCAACTTCTGGATTTAAAATGGGATCTCAATTAAAGAATCTGTGTGCTTTTAATGCTTTCTTATCTCTTATTTAACCTAAAAATGTTGCTGAAACTTTGTAGGATGAAGTTTGGGTGAATGCAATGCAAGATGAACTCAATCAGTTTGAAAGAAGTCAAGTGTGGCATCTGGTCACAAGACCCAAGGACAGGTCAGTGATTGGCAGGAAATGGGTCTTCAAAAACAAATTTGATAATGATGGAACAGTTACAGGGAACAAGGCAAGGCTAGTGGTCCAAGTCTATAGCCAAGATGAGGGCATAGATTATGATGAGACCTTTGCTCCAGTAGCAAGACTAGAGGTAATAAGACTCCTCGTAGCCTTTCCAGCACACATGGAATTTACCCTTCACCAAATGGATATGAAGAGAGTGCCTTCCTCAATGGCTACATAAAGGAAGAAGTCTTTGTCAAACAACCTCCAGGGTTTGAAAGTAAGGAATGTCCATATCATGTATACAAATTGGACAAGGACCAATATGGACTCAAGCAGTCTCCTAGAGCATGGTATGAATGTTTATCCAAATTCCTACTTGAACATCGCTAAAAAAAAAGGTAAGATTGACAAAACTCTATTCTTGAGAGAAAAAGGTAAGGATCTACTAGTAGTACAAATATATATTAATGACATAATCTTTGGGGCAACCACTGAAAAACTGAGCAAGGATTTTGCTAAATTAATAGGGAGTGAATTTGAAATGAGTATGATGGTGAGCCTAATTTTTTCTTAGGCTTACAGATAAAAAAACCCTAATGGAACCATGATCCATCAGTAGAAATATACAAAGGAGTTGATTAAGAAGTTTAAAATGGACGAATCAAAAGAAATATATTCACCCATTGCAACTACCACTAAATTAGACAAAGATGAACCTGGTTCATCTATTGATCAAAAGTTGTATAGGGGTATGACTGGCTCACTTTTGTATCTTACTACTAGCATACCTAACATAGTTTTCAGTGTAGGGATTTGTGCTCGTTTTCAGGACAATCCTAAGGAATCCCACTTGACTGCTACCAAAATGGTATTGAGATATTTGAAAGGCACTATTGATCTTTATTTTTGTTACCCTAAAGGTAGTAACTTTAATCTAGTAGGATATGCCGATGCTGACTATGCAGGTTTTCTTGTGGATAGAAAAAGCACCACATGTATGGCTCATTTTCTTGACTTATGTCTGGTATCATTGGCCACTAAAAAGCAACATTCAGTGGCCTTATCCACTGCTGAGGCTGAGTATGTTGTTGTTGCCTCTTGTTGTGTCCAACTGTTGTAGATTAAGCAACAACTAATGGATTTTCGCATTAAAATTGGTTCTATCCCTATTTCTGTGATAACACTAATGCTATAAGTATGACAAAGAACACAATTCATCATAAGAGGACTAAGCACATAGATATTAGACATTATTTCTTAAAGGACAACTATGAGAAAAGAATGATTACTATAGAATTTTATGCTACTGATAAATAAATTGCTGACATCTTTACTAAAGCATTGAGTAGAGAAAGCTTTGAGAGGAACATGTTAGAATTAGGGATGATTAATATCACCTAATGGGACCAATTCAGAATGCACAATAAAAAAAAAGGAAAAATTATTTAAAAAAATTGGCTAGTAATTCTGGAACTTGTGTAAATATCCTGATTAATTTTTACTCGGTCTAATACTGTAAATAGTATACTCTTGTGACTTGTGTTGATATGACTCACTAATCTCTAACAGGGTTTTCTCTATTTTGGTAAATTGAGGAATGATCAAGAGAATTCTAAATGAAGAACCTAGTTAATCAGTATTAGTTCATTTGAACGACAAGGTATGTTTCCTATACTCTGCACAATTAGAAAATTAAATATTTAAATCATGATCAGAGTCCTACCAATGATCAACACCCGAGAAAATTCAATCCATTTGATTTTGAACCAGTTCCGACATTATTAGAATTCTCATTACAAAAATGCCTAAAATCTAGGGATGCCTAACCCTTCGTTCAACCTGCAATTTTAGGTTGATTAGACCTCTAGTTGACTGCTAAAGCTGTCGTTATCAATTAAATAGATCTTTCCTTTTAAATACTCAATTCAAATTCCTGCCACCCTCATAATTCAAAATCATCAAAAACCTTCTTCACTGCAAATTGCCTTCATCTCTAAAAGTTTAACTCTCAAACTTTCTCAAGCAATAAGAGATAATGTCGAACCCCCAAGATAACGCTGGAACTTCTCCACAACCTACTTTGTCTAAATCATCAACCCCTCCTCCACCTAGCACTACCCCTCAACCTAGGAGAAGGCGAGTAAAAATGCTTGCTCGCAAGACGGTGGCATCTGTTGCTTTGTCAAATAAATTGAACAAGAAACTAAAGGTAAGTCAGGTCCAAGATTCTGACTCTGATTCTGATTCGTACAAATCTGCTAGTAAGGGGGAAGGAACCGGGTCTTTTGACTATGAGAAAGCTCAAAAAGCCCCTTCTAAGGTAAGTTAATCTTTGATTAAAAATCTAGAAAATAGGTTCGTCTTTGTTGGGCCTATCAGGGATATGGAAATACCTAAGATAGGAAGGACTGGAGGTAAAAAGAACATTGAAAATGAAAACGAAAAAGAGAGAGGGTGAATGTGGTGATGTAAGGGGAAAAGGGAAAGGAGTGCCTGATTCCTCACCCACTTTTGAATTGCCTGTACTAGCTATTTGTGGGGTTGCACAGGAAAATGTTTAAGAAAGTGGCAAGAAGTCAGGGAGAAGTGGTTCAGGGGAGGCTGCTAAGAGCTTAGTTGATTTAAGTTCACAGGGAGATGAACGTGGTTCATCAATTAAAGAAACCCTAGCAGACATTCTGAAAAAGGTAGGAGCAAGTTATGATCCAAAGAAGAGGAGAACTCCAACACCAAAAACCCTCGGCACTACTAAACCTTCCAAGAAAGGAAAAACCTCCTCCCTAACAACTACTGAAATTCCTTTGCCAAGGGAAAGAGCCACAAGGAGTAGAGTGAAACAGTAAAGTCAGGGCTCTT
The DNA here is from genome assembly GCA_032618575.1 of Nicotiana noctiflora. Taxonomy (NCBI): domain Eukaryota; kingdom Viridiplantae; phylum Streptophyta; class Magnoliopsida; order Solanales; family Solanaceae; genus Nicotiana; species Nicotiana noctiflora. The sequence continues at coordinate 90,179 of JASVEL010006426.1, forward strand.
GTTGAGGAAAGTGAGGCCAAGGATGTTGAGATAGCTAGGCTAAAGGCTCGTGTGGCATAGGTTGAATCTGAGAGGGATGCTCTCAGAACTAAGATTACCAAGGAAAAAGAGAAGAATGATGGGATTCTTCACAATATGCTGAATCTTCTCCAAGCCCAAAACCAACTCTCTAGCTCCTCCAAGACTTAGAAATTCTAGCCTTTGTCTCTTGAACCTGTCTAGTACCTTCAGTGAGCCATATTAGGAATTTTTCTTTCTTTTTGCTCATATTTTGAATATTTTTGCTTTCTAGTTGTGGATTGTGGTAGCAACATATCTTCTATCAATGATATTTACTATTTTTGCTCTTGTTGACTGTTAATATTTACTTGACAGTTTAAATATGTTTGTATGATTACTACTAATTGATCCATGATTGCACTTGCCGTTGCCTAGTGGCCATGCATACTTATTAAAATTTGGGAACCACACTTTGTTTATTAACTTTTAGATGATGCCAAATGGGAAAAGGGATATTGTGTTTTACATATTCTGAATATGTGATGTTTATAACCTAATTAACCTGGTCCTTGATGATAAGCAAATTTTTCTAAACTTTGTATTGATGAATCAGCTAAGTTCTTACAGGGCCTAAGCGAGTAAAAACCACAGAGTTTGTCATCATCAAAAGGGGAGAATTTATTGGCCCAAGTAAGAGTGAAGTTTTGAAGATTGACAGATGGTCCATCTTATGAGGCACAATAGTGATCAACCTAAACATGTGAGATGCACGTGAAAGGGATAAGCCTAATTTATCAGAAATGATATCTTTTGATCATGATCGAAACAATTGCATATTGGATAAGGAGAAAGACTCCTCACACAAAGAGAACATGGTTTAAGAAAAGGATAAGAGTTAAGAGTATGAGATAAACTAGAACTCTTTCACGATGGAAGAGTAGCATCTGTATCCTAGTCAATCTCTTATGACTAACTACTTAAATATCAATGTTGTTCTCTTCTACAAGTAATGCACATAAGCAGAAATTAAACGTGAATTGAAAGTAAAATAGCAAGGAAATTTTCCAAGCAATTTATGTGTGATTCAAGCGTGTAATCCTGAAGCTACTTGAACCAGATAGAAGAATCAGTTTCAAGTGCCTATCTTTTATTCTAGTTCAATTGTAGTAGGTGATTTTACATTGTACCTTTTTAGCTTTTATAGATGCAATTGTATTAGGTACTTAGAGTGTTCAAGTTAGAGTTAACTTGAAGTTATTGCAGCAGTTGAGGCTGTTTGCCACAACGAGATTAAAGTTAATCCTAGATTTACAAAAGAGCTTTTATAAATGCAATTTTCGGCTCATTGATTTTAGCGAAAGTTTGGAAAAATCATACTGAGTACTATGTCGTGGTGTTTTTTACCTTTTGAGCCAGGTGTTTTCCATGTAAAAATCTCTGTGTTCTTTATTTCTTTACTTATTATTCCGCAAACATTAGTAGTTAGAACATATAGAAGAACTAGATCCTTCTATAATCAAGTTAAGCAAAAAATTGAGTACCACACAAATCACCCCTCTTGTGTGATATTGAAATATAAAACATCAATTTCTATTTTGTTTCACTTTGGTGCTTTAATTAAGTTGACTGTACATGGAAGTAAATTAGAAAAATCAGTAACCTACCTGAGTTGCAAAGGACTAGCATTTTATGCTAGTATTCATACCTTGGATAACATTTAATAGATCTTACGCTAACTGGTATAAAATCGGTAAAAGGTTAAATTTGTCTATATACGCACAGGCAATATGAAAAATTTAACAGGAAATAAAGTATTTTCTTTGTGTCATGCACACACACAAATATCTATAACTTTTATACATACCCCAAAAAAATCCCTATGATCTTTTAGTATCTTAATATTCATGAGCTTTTAAACCTAATAGCTGCCCATCCAACCATTAAAATTAAAATTAGTTGGCGAACATATAATTTATGTTTGTATAATCAATGTATATTTTATATATATATCGATTAGAAAAAAATCACAAATTATTAACCGACTATTTGTGTAAAGATCGTTGTAATCTTATTATTACATTGAGGGTAACTAATCTTGGGCTAACAACTAAAACTCGGGGATAGAAATGACACCAGATAGTCAATCTAAGGGGCTGGTATTTAAAATTAGTCAGTGTGTCCTTAATTTCAGTTTTACCGTTCAACATTTCAGGATACAAATTCTCCGAATTGTCCTGAAACTATGATTGTTAGTGTAAATTTTTAGGACAAAATAAGTATTGACTAGTCTCTAAATAGTAGTCTTAACCATAAGACTTACCGCAAAGTAGGCTAACAACTGAAACTTGGGCCTCGGTTCATACTGCAAAGAGTTCCAAGTATTTTCTTGATCAATTAACTCAAATAGTCGTCAACCCAACTAATTAAACTAAAAATAACCCGTGGAGGCATACTAGGCATAATATATGCATAATTGATGTATTATACGCATATGATTATGTATAATTAATTTATAAACTATACATATGGCTTGAAAAAGTAAACAATGAATATAGACGTCTATTTGTGTAAAGATCACTTTTTTGTTTGGGACTTTTACCTAGTTATACTATATTAGAAACTTATTTACAAATGTTCTCTATGTTTTGAAGTTTTTAATAAGTATCAAGGTTTTTCTTACAAATTGTGTAAATTGCTCCTTAAAAGGCTCGCACCCCATTATTAGTTCCTTCAATTAAGGGATTCAATTATATCCTTTCATTTTTTTCCCTCTCCTCTTCTCTCTTTTTTTTTTTACAATAAAAATTTCTTAATTTATGCCCAGAATGTCCATATTCTCTCTTCCCACCATTATCGATAGTTTTATATTATTAGATCATCAATTGCATCGTTATTTTGCTAGGAGACTGGACAACACTGAATATAAAGAAATATTTAGAAATTATATGATAAATGTATCATAATTGAATTTAAATTGTACCAGATACATCAATACATAAAATGTAATTGTATCATATTTGTATCACAATTGCATATAACTTGTAGATGGTACATTAATATTCAAAATAATACATTTAAAATACTAATAAATTAATATTAATTATTATATATTTGTGATACAAACTCCGAAATTCGTCACGATCTCACAACTACACATAATTCAAATACAAATTTGATACAATCCTGAAAGAATTCTTACACAATTCTGATACCATTATGATACCACTTAAAACTGACTCTAAACTTAAACAGATAGAATATCATATTATAGTTGTATTAGTATTGTATTATTTATTATTTTAGGCAAAACTTATGATACAATTCTAAATTATGATACAACTTGATCTTCATCTTTTTCAAATTTTAATTAAAACATCCACCTAGAACTAACTCTAAACTCAAAATAATAATACAATATTATATTTTAATAATATTAGTATTGTATCAAAATTATCTTAGGTATTTATGTATCAAATACAATTCATATACAATTATGATACCTTTATCATACAATAGTAATACAATTCCAAAGCTTCATCTTCCTTGAGTTTCATTATGAAATTTAACCTAAAACCAACTTTAATGTGGAGTAAAGCTTACTCATAACTTAATTGTAGAGCAAATCTTTGAATTTCTTCTGTATTGTATAAATAAGAAAGAGATTTTGGACGACCAAAGAGAGAAATTATATATCAACAGCTTTGGAAGAGGAAAGAATATGCAATTTTGGGGGATAACGGTGGAAGAGGAATGAGTAAGCGAGATTTTTGGGTTAGAAAGATAATGAGTATCAATGGGTTTCTTACTCTGGGTAAGTACAAAGAGAGGTGATGATTTTGGGTAAGTATAAAGACATATAGTTTTTCTTGGAAAAAGAAAGAGTATCTTAAATGTATGGGATTATGTGTAACTGATACCCAATATTTAAGGTATGTGTCATTTCCTCCTTTTTATGGTATTGTATAAAACTAGTAAATATATGTATATAAAGTAATTAATAAGAAAATAAAGATGATGTTAAAAAATGTAGATCAAAGTTACAATATAAAATAATTAAGTTGATAAACATAATAAGAGAAGAAGAGATAACTTTCTTATTTCATCAAGTGTTCAAGTGTGTTCCATCTCATATTTCATGCCTCTATTTATGCTATTATATATGAAGATTACAGAATGATTGTTTTAAACATGACATTAACAATTGAGATCATGAGAAAAGATCACGGGGAGGGGTCATGGAGGTGTGGGACCTACAATCATAATGGTGATGAGTAGTGGGAGGTTATTTAACATCATGGGAAAAGTAGTGGGAGTAGTGGACATCCACATTCAATAAATATTTTATAACATTCCCTCTTGGATGTCCAAAAAATACATAATATGCCTCGTTAAAACGTTACAAAGAAAAAACACCTGTGGGAAAAAATCTTAGTGAAAGAAAAAGAGCACACATATCTGCAATGCGTTTTATTTTCTGCATCGATAAAAACCTTACCAGTAAAACCCAGTTGGATAAAACCTAGGCTAAGGCAAAAAGAGTACAACGCGCATCTTACTCCCCCTCAAGAAAATACTACTTTATTTATCGAAGGTGTCGCATTCCATTATTCTGTCTCAACTTCTCAAATGTTGAGGTTGGTAAACCTTAGTGAATAGATCAACCAAATTTTCACATGAATGAATCTGTGAATGTTAATTTTACCATTTTGTTGAAGATCATGTGTGAAAAAAAACTTTGATGAAATATGCTTTTTTCTATCTCCTTTGATGTATCCTCATTTCAGTTGAACAATACAAGCAGCACTGTCTTCATATAGTGTTGTTGGATTATTCTTTTTTATAAGAAATCACACATTTCCTGAATATGTTGAGTCATTGATCTCAACCAAATACATTCTCGACTAGCTTCATAAATGGCTATTATCTCAGCATGATTTGAAGATGCGGCAGCTATTATTTATTTCATTGAACGTCATGATATAGCAGTACCTCCGTATGTAAACAAATAGCCTGTTTGAGATCGGGCTTTATGTGGATTAGACAAATAACCAGAATCGGTATACCCAATCATTTCTAACTTGAATTCATTAGAATAATACAACCCCATATCTATGGTTCCCCGAAGATATCTAAATATATACTTAACATCATTCCAATGTCTTCTTGTTGGGGAGGAGCTGAACCATGCTAATAAGCTAACTGCAAAAGCAATATCTGGTCAAGTATTGTTGGCAAGATACATCAATTCCACAATTGCACTAAAATATGGAGTTTCATCACAAACAAGCTTTTCATCATTTTTCTTGAGGCCAAAATGGATCTTTATTTATATCAAGCGATCTCACAACTATTGGAGTACTCAAGGGATGTGCATTATCCATGTAAAATCACTTTATAACCTTTTCAGTATATGTTGATTGATGGATGAAAATTCAATTTGGTACATGCTCAATTTGTAGGCCAAGACAAAAATTTTGTCTTACCAAGATCTTTCATTTCAAACTCTTTCTTCAAACACTCTACAGCCTTTGGAAGCTCTTTAGAAGCGCCAATGATATTCAAGTCACCAACATACACAACTACGATGACAAATTCATATCCAGACCTCTTAATAAAGACACAATAGCAAATAAGGTCATTTTTGTACCTTTTCTTTAGCAAATACTCACTAAGGCGATTGTAGCACATCCTCCCCGATTGCTTCATGTCACGACACAGATTCCCCATCATCGCGGTCGCGATGGCGCCTACTCGTGGTAGCTAGGCAAGCCAATTTACTTACCATCTTTTCATTAATAAAAATCATCATGTTGTCAATTAATAGCAATAATAATAATAATAACATTAACTGCGGAAGTCTACTTTCATAAACCCGAATATAAAAGTGAAATTCTCAAAATAAATCCTCTACCCAAGACGTGGAGTCACAAACTCACGAACTACTAAGAATAACTACACATAATGGTCTGAAAGAAAATATAACAACCATCTATCTCAAAACAATGAGACTACAACAATAATGAAAAAATATAAGAAGAGACACCGAGCCTGTGGACGCCTGCAAGCTACCTCAGTCTCATGAGTATGACAATCCTGCTAGTGAACTGCTATTGCTGCTGTTTCTCAAAACTTGGACCTGTGCAAAAATGCACAGAAGTGTAGTATCAGCACAACCGACCCCATGTGCTGGTAAGTGCCCGGCCTATCCCGGCGAAGTAGTGACAAGCCTAGGACCAGACACTCAAATAAACCTGTACAGTTCTATATACATATGTACCACAAAACAACAGATATATATATATAACGACCCAATCGGTCGTTTAGAGCTCGGGCACGTCATTCAGCAGTTTGAGGCCATGAGCAGCTTCATCTCAGGTATATTGACTTGTGTGTATGGTCAAAATTTAAATTCAAGAAGTTTGGAGTCAAATTTAAATGAAATTTTTTATTTTCGAAGCATAAAATTGAAGAAATGAACTACGATTGGAATTTTGAATAAATGACCTCGGAATTGGGATTTAAAGGTTCCAGCAGGTTCATATGATGATTTCAGATTTGGACGTATACCCGGATCGGGTTTTGGATAACCCGGGAACGTTTTGGCACATATTATGGAAGATAGCATTTTAGAAAAAATTGCATCAGTTTGGCTTAAAATGCATTTCAGTGTTATTGATGTCCGTTTGGGATTCCGAGACTGGAAGTAGCTCTGTATGGTTATTCTAGATTTGGGAGCGCGATCGGAAGTGAATTCGGAGGTCCGCAGGTCATTTTGGAGCCGTTTGGCAAAAGATAGAAATTGAAGGTTTTTGAAAAAATTTGACCGGAAGTGGAAATTTTGATATCGGGCTCGAAATACAAATCTTATGGTTCGGATAGCTTCGTTAGGTGATTTGGGACTTAGGAGTGAGTCCGGAATATTTTTGTGATGACCGGTGTAGAATTAAGCTTGAATTGGCAAAGTTAGTATTTTTGCGAATTCCGGTTGATAGGTGAAATTTTGATCCGACGGTCGGAATGGAATTCCGAAAATTTCTGTAGCTCCTATATGTCATTTTGGACTTGTGTGCAAAATTTTAAGTCAATCGGACTTGATTTGATAGGTTTCGGCATCGGAAATAGAAGTTGGAAACATCAAAGTTCATCAAGCTTGGATTGGAGGTTAATTCATAATTTTTGCGTTGTTTGATATGATTTCAGGATTCGAGCGAGTCCATAATGTGTTTTGGGACTGGTTGGTGTTATTGGTCGGGGTCCCGAGGGTCTCGGGTGTGTTTCAGATGCCCAACAGGTCATTTTTGGAAAATTTTTGCAGTTCTGAGCATAAATGTAATGATCCAAAGGACTATTTTTAGTGCTAGAGATCCAAATTTGATTTTGAGACTTCGAGAATTTAAATAGTAAATTATAGGACTGATCCGAAAATTTTGGTTTCACTTCATCAAGTCGCGATTGGGTTTTTGACGCGAAATATGATTAAATTATTTAACGAGCGAAATTGATATTGCACTGAGCAAATGAGATCTAAATTCAGTTTTGTTTGAACCACTGGATCCGTATCGAAATTATGGAGCCATAAGAAAAAGAATCGTCAAATTCTGAATTCGTATGACGGAGTTAAAGTCATTTTAGTGAAAATAAAAGTTGGTGCAATTATTTTGGATAGTTGCTGAAATTTGTTTTAGCAGCGTGAACTGTACCAGACACGCGTGAACAGTGTCCGGCACGTGTGAACAGTGCCCGGACGCATGAACCGCAATACGAAATTGTTTTGGCATTTTAGCCACATCTTGAGTTCTAGAGCTCCGATTGAGGTGATTTTCGCGGCGTTGTTCTCGTCTCAACATGAGGGATAAGTATTCGATATCCAAATATGATTTTATTTAATGAATCCAATGTTATTTTTTATCAATTATTAGTGAATCAAATGGAAGAAATTGGAGAAAATTTGTAAATTTTTCAAAAAACAAAAATTGAAGATTTGAGGGGCCATTTGAACTCCGATTTTGGTAAATTTTATATGTACGGACTCATGGCGAGACGAGGATTCCGAAAATGTGAGTTTTATAATTTTTTGAAATGCGGGCCCGGGGCTCGGGTTTTGCTAGTTTCGAGATTTTTGTTATATTTCGGTTGTTTTCGATTGGGTGTTGTTCCATTAGCTTATTATGATATATTTGTACTGATTTTGGCTAGTTAGGACGCACGTGGAGGCCAGTTTGAGGAGCAAAGGCATCGCGGGCTTGAGTTTTCACCGGTTCGAGGTGAGTTTTACTTGGGAATGATATCGTGAGGGTTTGAAACCCCGGATTTGCACATCTTAGTGCTATATTGTGGTGACTTGCATGCTGGACCTGAGCGTGGGGTAGAGCACCGTTGGGGATCATGACTTGGTCCGTCCCGGTTGTTGGTTTTTACCGCGTATCTGAAATGAATTGTTGTTATCATTATGACTTGGGCTTATTGCCATACTTGGGGCTTATTGCCGATTGTTGAAACTCTTTATGAACTATCATCAGTGTTTTCCCTCACTGTTTAAAATACCAATTGAACTCAGTCCGTGTAATTTATACTGTTTTTGAACTCAGCTATATTTTTATTCAAACCTAGAGTTTTGACTGATATTTGAACTATCATTTAAGCTGAGTATCATTGTTTTACTAATGCCCGATGGGCTTGTTGATTATTTGTTGGACTGATTGGGGCCGAGGGCCATATGTGAGGGCATGACGATTTATGTGAGAAGGCTTTAAGGCCTCGAGTGCTATGTTAGCATATGCATATACATGTATGGATCGGACTGCATGCCACAGTAGCATATTGCATGGATCGGACTGCACGCCGCAGTTGTATATGGATTGGACTGCACGCCGCAGTATTATTGTGCTTGGGCTGTAGGCGCCCCTCGGGAGTCTGAACCCCCATAGTGAGCGGGGGTACCCAAATGGATCGGACTACACGCCGCAGCGGTCATATGCATTGCATCGCATTCATTCTTATTTGTACTATGTGGCATGACATTTAGTACTCATATATCATTGGCATACATACTGTTATTTTCCTTGTTGACTAGATACCCTTGTACTATATGTTAAGGAGTGTTGTGCCCAAGGGCTGATTTATGAGCCGATTTTCTCTAGTTGACCAGATACCCTGGTATTATATGTTAAGGAATATTGTGCCCAAGGGGCTAGTTTATGAGCCGACTTGTTCTATCTGATATAGCATTCATATGCTTGGCTGTTGGAAAAGAAAAAGGGATATTTGTAAAAGATATTTTATAAAAGATATTTTTAACTGAACTTGAGATTTTCTAAAGAACTTTCACAGTGTTACGACTTTTGTTCTCAAAGGGTTGTGCTGTCTTTTATAGCATTTTGGTGTGCTCTTACGTGTTTTCTTAACGCTCAGATGTTATTCTATCTTATTACCACTAAGTTGGAAGTACTCACTTTACTGCATGCACCCTGCGTGCAGTTGCAGGTATTGTTCACCCGGTAGCGGGTTATTAGCAGGGCAGAAGACCTTATGGTGGTAGTTGAGCCAGATGACCGCTAGTGTTCGCGGCACCGTACTTTATCTTTGTATTCCAGTTTTTATCTAGTATCTATCTATATATTTTTGCCCAATAGTAGCGCCTTTACTCATTAGATGGTCGTGACTTGTGACACCCCGGTCGGCTTGTATTGGGATGAAATAAATAGTTAAATGTTAATAAGTAATATTTCTATTCCTTTATGTTTAATAGCTGTTAAAAGAGGATTTGGGGTTGTTGGTTGGCCTTGTCTTCATGAGAGGCGCCATCACGACCGGGTATGGAATTTGGGTCGTGACAAGTTGGTATCAGAGCCTATGTTACTAGGTCTCACGATTCATGAGCGGGGTTAGTAGAGTTTTGCGGATCAGTACGGAGACGTCTGTATTTATCCTCGAGAGGCTACAGAACCTTTAGGAAAACTTCCCATTCTTGGAATTCTTATCATGCGTACTTGATCCAGTTTGAGATAACTCTTGAAATTCCTTCCACACGCCTGTGTGCGCATGTGAGTGCTCAATATTATATGTGCCTTGATAGCTTGTGATTCCCTGATCAAGAGGGCGGTATGTAATCTCCATGAGTTTGATGTGAGGCCAGTCTGGAGGACTTGAGGCCGAATTGTTGCCAATGGCTTAAGCACAGAGGAGCTAATTTTGCGAGCAAGTGTTCTGAACTTATATGTCTGGTATTGTCCCTATTAGTGGGAATGATGGTTGGATAGCTACGGAAAAGGACCGTGAGTGGTAATTTGAGTAAATGAATTGTTGGATGCATGCTATGGTTAGCCGTATTGACTCATGTTCAGACTTGAGGGAAGATTTATGATTTATGCCTCGTATAGGTGTAGGCTTGGAGGGAAGTAATTCCGTTGGGTGCTTTATTTATATGGTATTCACATGTTATAAAATTTAGTGTAGTTGGTTGCATTCGGGGCCGAGTTAACACTGGGTGGCTCTCAATAGCGGTCCTAGTTAATTCAAGAGGTAAAGTGTGGTGCCTAATGATTTTGAGTCTATAAGTACGATTAAGAGTCAAGATCTTGAAGCAGCTTATGAAGAAAGGCACAAAATGTTCTACGATATTTTGAATTGCGGTGTAGCATTTGAGAGACATAAAATGGTCATGGTATTTGAGACAGCATGGTCTCATGATTTAAGGTCACTCGGGGTGAGTGCGGTTGAAATAAGTTAGATGTTAAAGGAAGATATTATTGTTTCTAAGGCAATCAAGGATAAATTAGAAGGAAGTAGATTGATTAGCCATAGTTGAGTTGGCATATTGGTGTCAATGATCAGTTCGTTCATCGTGATCGAGTTATGCATGTGATTATGGTGGTGCATGTGAGGTTTTCCGAACGCAATGATTGATCTTTTTCTGAAGCATTCTTTTGTTAGGGTCTACTATGAGTAGGCGGATCCCAGAAATTGTTATGGTGGCTTAGACAACAACTTAGAAATTGACATATTCGACGATTATGAGAATTCACCTGTATGCTGCTATGGTTCCCCTGAAGTGAGTTAAATGGAAAATCTTATGTGATGAAGTATTAGCCTATCGGTGGTTCCAGAGTTGTGATGGAAATCACATCTATTGTATATTGGCACGTGAGGTATATTGAGTGGTATGGAAATTAAAGTAAGGACCGATGTTGCAGTTTGGTCAATGACTGTGATGTCACGATCTCGGATGAGCAGGATATGAGTTTCAGTGTTTTGAGTAACATGGGTATTGATGTCAGTATCACCTGAGATCGGTGTTCTGTGAGAAAGGATTTGCATCATGGTTAGATATTCTTGATCGCTTTTCAGCGTTAGTGCATCCGGTAGTTTGAATGTGCAGACCCGTTAATTATTTCGGAAGATGTTAGGAGCTTGTCCCACAGGAATATTGTATAAGTATGACATGTATTCACTTGATTAATTAGAAATTTAAGCCAAGTATGAGGATTTTGGTAATATCATCCATTTGAGAATTTATGCTTGGAAGACACTTTGTTTATTGGGTTATGGACATGTGAAATATTATTGGCCTAGTTTGGCATGATCAGGATCGACTTGAGGTTGGTGTATAGATTTAAATGTGGAAGTGAGCCTTACGTTAGGCCAGTTATGTTTATTTTAGCAATGCGCTCTTTATGAAAGGATATTCACGGTCTTATTTCGTGGTCAGCTAATTTATGTAAGGATGTATTGCGCTGTATGAGTTGTGAGACGACTTGGTAAATTCCTTATGTGTTGAGGTTCCGCTCATCGGTGATATTATATGATCAGGATGGCTCTTGAGACTTAGATCATGTATCACACCTCAGTTGTGCTTGAGTTTGTAGCCTATAGAGCTATATTTTTCCTTGGGAATGGTATTATGCACCTTAGTGTGTTTATGACCGATATCCGGTGTTTTGATGTGATGAGCTTTTCAGCTCGACGTATATCTTCTTATGTGAGTTCTATGTGTCGACCGGGTGGCATGCCGCCACGGGTATGTTATCTGGATCGGGTTGCACGCCGCAATAGTTTGATGTTGAGTATAGTTTTATATATGCTATTTTGCATGCCTTGCATTCTGTTTTCTAAGGAAAGTATATATTAGTGCGAGGGGTTGGTAATTCCCTCTAGAGTTCATTTTCCCTTTTTGTGTCGCGTTCGAATTAGTACCATATTCGCATATTGGGGCATCATATGCAGCTTTTGATTATGTATTAGGTGGCTTAATGCTTGGACAATTCGTAATGGGTGAGGCGAGATCACTGAATTCGAGATTAGTGTAATCTGAGCGTATGAAATAAACTAAGGGGCTAAGACCATCGTTTAGTTCAGAATGAGGTAACTGTTCTTGTCAGAAGTATAGACTGAATGATTTGTTGACTTGGCAACTAAATATGAATTCCAGCACATCTGTTCCATCGTATTGGTGTTGTAAAGCTAGAGCAAGACCTATGTAGGTCATGAGATGCAATGAGAGCATCAAATTTGTTGAATTTTGACTATTATGTTTACATAATATTATTGTGGTCCCATGAGTAAAGTGATGCAAAGTGTGAATTCAGCAAAGTTATGCAGTCATGTTTGGGTACAACGTGTGAAGATTGATATGGTGGGCGCATGATGGAAACATGCTTGGTAGGAAATTCCGGATGTTGGAATTGTGTCTAATGGCTTATTTACTCGAATAAAGGGGTATATCTATAGAGTTATCGAGATAATGTGCTCAACTGAGTTGTGGAAGCACAGGAAGTTGCATGAGGTGTTAAACAAGTGATTTCAGACTACTTCAGTGTAGTTCTCAGCACGTTCGAGGACGAACGTGTGTTTAAGTGGGGGAGATTGTAATGACCCAACCGGTCGTTTTGATCTCCGACGCGTCATTCAGCAGTTTGAGGCCATGAGCAACTTCATCTCAGGTATATTGACTTGTGTTTATGGTCAACATTTAAATTCAAGAAGTTTGGAGTCAAATTTAAATGAAAATTCTCATTTTCGAAGCTTAAAATTGAAGAAATGAACTACGATTGAAATTTTGAGTAAATGACCTCAGAATTGAAATCTGAATGTTCCAGCAGGTTCATATGATGATTTCGGATTTGGACGTATGCCCAGATCGGGTTTTGGATAACCCGGGAACATTATGGCGCCTATTATGGAAGATAGCATTTTAGAAGAAATTGCATCAGTTTGGCTTAAAATGTATTTCAGTATTATTGATGTCCGTTTGGGATTTCGAGATTGGGAGTAGCTCCGTATGGTGATTCTGGATTTGGGAGCGCGATCGAAAGTGAATTCGGAGGTCCGTAGGTCATTTTGGAGCCGTTTGGCTAAAGATAGAAAATTGAAGGTTTTTGAGAAAATTTGATCGGAAGTGGAAATTTTGATATCGGACTCGAAATGCAAATCTTATGGTTCGGATAGCTTCGTTAGGTGATTTGGGACTTAGGAGTGTGTCCGGAATATTTTTGTGATGACCGGTGTAGAATTAAGCTTGAATTGACAAAGTTAGTATTTTGGCAAATTCCGGTTGATATGTGAAATTTTGATCCGACGGTCGGAATGGAACTTCGAAAATTTCTGTAGCTCCGTTATGTCATTTTGGACTTGTGTGCAAAATTTGAAGTCAATCGGACTTGATTTGATAGGTTACGACATCGTAAATAGAAGTTGGAAACTTCAAAGTTCATCAAGCTTGGATTGGAGGTTAATTCATAATTTTTGCGTTGTTTGATATGATTTGAGGCCTCAAGCAAGTCCGTAATGTGTTTTCGGACTGTTTAGTGTTATTAGTCTGGGTCCCGAGGGTCTCAGGTGTGTTTCGGAAGCCCAACGGGTTATTTTTGGAAGATTTTTTGCAGTTTTGAGCATAAATGTAATGATCCAAAGGTCTATTTTTAGTTCTAGAGATTCAAATTTGATTTCGAGACTTCAAAAATTTAAATAATGAATTGTAGGACTGATCCAGAAATTTTGGTTTAATTTAATCAAGTCGCGATTGGGATTTTGACGCGAAATGTGATTTAATTGTTTAACAAGCAAAATTGATGTTTCATTGAGAAAATGAGATCCAAATTTAGTTTTGTTTAAACCACTGGATCTGTATCGAAATTATGTATCCATAGGAAAAAGAATCGTTAAATTTCGAGTTCGTATGACTCAATTAAAGCCATTTTAGTAAAAATAAAAGTTGCTGCAATTATTTTGGATAGTTGCTGAATTTTTTTTAGGAGTGTGAACAGTACCAAGCATGCGTGAACAGTGTCCCACATGTGTGAACAGTGCCCGGACGCATGAACAGTAATACGAAATATTTTTTGGCATTTTAGCAACATCTTGAGTTCTAGAGCTCCGATTGAGGTGATTTTCGCGGCGTTGTTCTCGTTTCAACAAAGGGGTAAGTATTCTATATCCAAACATGATTTTATTTAATGATTTCATGGTTATTTTCATCAAGTATTAGTGAATCAAATGGAAGAAATTGGAGAAAATTTGTAAATTTTCAAAAAAGAAAATTGAAGATTTGAGGGGCCATTTGAACTACGATTTTGGTAAATTTTATATGCATGGACTCATGTCGAGACGAGGATTTCGAAAATGTAAGTTTTATAATTTTTTGAGATGCGGGTCTGGGGCTCGGGTTTTGCTAGTTTCGAGATTTTCGTTATATTTCAGTTGTTTTTGATTGGGTGTTGTTCCATTAGCCTATTATGATATATTTGTACTGATTTTGGCTTGTTTCGACGCGCGTGGAGGCTAGTTTGAGGAGCAAAGGCATCGTCGGCTTGAGTTTTCACCTGTTCGAGGTGAGTAATACTTGGGAATGATATCCTGAGGGTTTGAAACCCCGGATTTGCACATCTTAGTGCTATATTGTGGTGACTTGCACGCTGGACCTGAGCGTTGGGTAGAGCACCGTTGGGGATCGTGACTTGGTCCGTCCCGATTGTTCGTTTTTACCGCGTATCTGAAATGAATTGTTGTTGTCATTATGACTTGGGCTTATTGCCATACTTGGGGCTTATTGCCGATTGTTGAAACTCTTTATGAACTATCATCACTATTTTCCCTCACTCTTTAAAATACTAATTGAACTCAGTCCGTGTGATTTATACTTTTTTTGAACTCAGCTATATTTTTACTCAAACCTGGAGTTTTGACTGATATTTAAACTATCATTTGAGCTGAGTATCATTGTTTTACTAATGCCCGATGGGCTTTTTGATTATTTGTTGGACTGATTGGGGCCGAGGGCCATATGTGAGGGCATGACGATTTATGTGAGAAGGCTTTCAGGCCTCGAGTGATATGTGAGCATATGCATATACATGTGTGGATCGGACTGCATGCCACAGTAGCATATTGCATGGATCGGACTGCACGCCGCAGTAATATATGGATTGGACTGCATGCTGCAGTATTATTGCGCTGGGGCTGTAGGCGCCCCTCGGGAGTCTGAACCCCCATAGTGAGCGCGGGTACCCAAATGGATCGGACTATACGCCGCAACGGTCATATGCATTGCATCGCATTCATTCCTATTTGTACTGTGGCATGACATTTAGTACTCATATATCATTGGCATACATACTGTTATTTGCCTTGTTGACCAGATACCCTGATACTATATGTTAAAGAGTGTTGTGCCCAAGGGGCCGATTTATGAGCCGATTTGCTCTAGTTGACCAGATACCCTAGTATTATATGTTAAGGAATGTTGTGCCCAAGGGCCTATTTTATGAGCCGACTTGTTCTCTCTGATATAGCATTCATATGCTTGGCTGTTGGAAAAGAAAAAGGGATATTTGTAAAAGATATTTTATAAAAGATATTTTTAACTGAACTTGAGATTTTCTAAAGAATTTTCACAGTGTTACGACTTTTGTTCTCAAAGGGTTGTACTGTCTTTTATAGCATTTTGGTGTGCTCTTACGTGTTTCCTTCTCGCTCAGATGTTATTCTATCTTATTACCAATGAGTTGGAAGTACTCACTTTACTCCCTGCACCTTGCGTGCAGTTGCAGGTATTGTTCACCCGGTAGCGGGTTATTAGCAGGGCAAAAGACCTTATGGTGGTAGTTGAGACAGGTGACCGCTAGCATTCGCGGCACCGTACTTTATCTTTGTATTCCAGTTTTTATGTCGTATCTATCTATCTATATATTGTTGGCTAGTAGTAGCGCCTTTACTCATTAGATGCTCGTGACTTGTGACACCCCAGTCGGGTTGTATTGGGATGAAATTAATAGTTAAATGTTAATAAGTAATATTTCTATTCCTTTATATTTAATAGCTGTTAAAAGAGGATTTGGGGTTGTTGGTTGTCCTTGTCTTCATGAGAAGCGCCATCACGATCGGGTATGGAATTTGGGTCATGATAAGTTGGAATCAGAGCCTATGTTACTAGGTCTCACGATTCATGAGCGGGGTTAGTAGAGTCTTGCGGATCAGTACGGAGACGTATGTATTTATCCTCGAGAGGCTGCAGAACCTTTAGGAAAACTTCCCATTCTTGGAATTCTTATCATACGTACTTGATCCAGTTTGAGATAACTCTTGAAATTCCTTTCACACGCCTGTGTGCGCATGTGAGCGCTCAATATTATATGTGCCTTGATAGCTTGTGATTCCCTTATCAAGGGGGCGGTATGTAATCTCTGTGAGTTTGATGTGAGGCCAGTCTGGAGGACTTGAGGCCGAATTGTTGCCAATGGCTTAAGCACAGAGGTGCTAATTGTGTGAGCAAGTGTTTTGAACTTATATGTCCGGTATTGTCCCTATTAGTGGGAATGATGGTTGGATAGCTACGGAAGAGGACCGCGAGTGGTAATTTGAGTATATGAATTGTTGGATGCATGTTATGGTTAGCCTTATTGACTCATGTTCAGACCTGAGGGAAGATTCATGATTTATGCCTCGTATAGGTGTAGGCTTGGAGGGAAGTGATTCCGTTGGGTGCTTTATTTAGATGGTATTCACATGTTATAAAATTTAGTATAGCTGGTTGCATTCGGGGCCAAGTCAACGCTGGGTGGCTCTCAATAACGGTCCTAGTTAATTCAAGAGGTAAAGTGTGGTGGCTAATGATTTTGAGTCTATTAGTACGATTAAAAGACAAGCTTTTGAAGCAGCTTATGAAGAAAGGCACAAAATGTTCTATGATATTTTGAATTGCGGTGTAGCATTTAAGAGACATAAAATGGTCATGGTATTTGAGACATCATGGTCTCGTGATTTAAGGTCACTCGGGGTGAGTGCGATTGAAATAAGTTAGATGTGAAAGGAAGATATTATTATTTCTAAGGCAATCAAGGATAAATTAGAAGGAAGTAGATTGATTAGCCATAGTTGAGTTGGCATATTGGTATCAGTGATCAGTTCGTTCATCGTGATCGAGTTATGCATGTGATTATGGTGGTGCATGTGAGGTTTGCCGGACGCAGTGATTGATCTTATTCTGAAGCATTCTTTTGTTTGGGTCTATTATGAGTAGGCGGATCCCAGAATGTGTTATGTTGGCTTAGACAACAACTTAGAGATTGGCATATTCGACGATTATGAGAATTCACCTATATGCTGCTATGGTTCCCCTGAATTGAGTTAAATGTAAAATCTTATGTGATGAAGTATTAGCCTATCGGTGGTTCCAGAGTTGTGATGGAAATCGCATCTATTGTATGTTGGCACGTGAGGTACAGTGAGTGGTATGGGAATTGAATTAAGGACCGAGGTTGCAGTTTGGTCAATGACTGTGATGTCACGATCTCGGATGAGCAGGATATGAGTTTCAGTGTTTTGAGTAACATGGGTATTGATGTCAGTATCACCTGAGATCGGTGTTCTTTGAGAAAGGCTTTGCATCATGGTTAGAGATTCTTGATCGCTTTTCAGCGTTAGTGCAGCCGGTAGTTTGAATGCGCAGACCCGTTAATTATTTCGGAAGATGTTAGGAGCTTGTCCCACAAGAGTATTGTATAAGTGTGACATGTATTCACTTTATTAATTAGAAATTTAAGCCAAGTATGAGGATTTTGGTAATATCATCCATTTGAGAATTTATGCTTGGAAGACACTTTGCTTATTGGGTTATGGACCTGTGAAATATTATTGGCCTAGTTTGGCATGATCAGGATCGACTTGATGTTGGTGTATAGATTTAAATGTGGAAGTGAGCCTTACGTCAGGCCAGTTATGTTTATTTTAGCAATGCGCTCTTTATGAAAGGATATTCACGGTCTTATTTCGTGGTCAACTAATTTATGTAAAGATGTATTGCGTCGTATGAGTTGTGAGACGGCTTAGTAAATTCCTTATGTGTTGAGGTTCCGCTCAGCGGTGATATTATATGATCAGGATGGCTCTTGAGACTTAGATCATGTATCACACCTCAGTTGTGCTTGAGTTTGTAGCCTATAGAGCTATATTTTTCCTTGGGAATGGTATTATGCACCTTAGTGTGTTTATGACCGATATCCGGTATTTTGATGTGATGAGCTTTTCAGCTCGACGTATATCTCCTTATGTGAGTTCTATGTGTGGACCGGGTGGCATGCCGCCACGGGTATGTTATCTGGATCGGGTTGCACGCCGCAACAGTTAGATGTTGAGTATTGTTTCATATATGCTATTTTGCATGCCGTGCTTTCTATTTTCTAAGGAAAGTATATATTAGTGCGAGGGATTGGTAATTCCCTCTAGAGTTCATTTTCCCTTTTTGTGTCGCGTTCGAATTAGTACCCTATTGGCATATTGGGGCATCATATGCAGCTTTTGATTATGTATGAGGTGGCTTAATGCCTGGACAATTCGTAATGGGTGAGGCGAGATCACTGAATTCGAGATTAGTGTAATCTGAGCGTATGAAATAAACTAAAGGGCTAAGACCATTGTTTAGTTTAGAATAAGGTAACGGTTCTTGTCAGAAGTATAGACTGAATGATTTGTTGACTTGACAGCTAAATATGAATTCCAGCACATCTCTTCCGTCGTATCGGTGTTGTAAAGCAAGAGCAAGACCTATGTAGCTCATGAGATGCAATGAGAGCATCAAATTTGTTGAATTTCGACTATTATGTTTAAAGAATATTATTGTGGTCCCATGACTAAAGTGATGCAAAGTGTGAATTCAGCAAAGTTATGCAGTCATGTTTGGGTACAGCGTGTGAAGATTGATATGGTGGTTGTATGATGGAAACATGCTTGGTAGGAAATTCCGGATGTTTGAATTGGATTTAATGGCTTAATTACTCGAATAAAGGAGTATATCTATAGAGTTATCAAGCTAATGTGCTCAACTGAGTTGTGGAAGCACAGGAAGTTGCATGAGGTGTTAAACAAGTGATTTCAGACTACTTCAGTGTAGTTCTCAGCACGTTCGAGGACGAACGTGTGTTTAAGTGGGGGAGATTGTAATGACCCAACCGGTCGTTTTGAGCTCCGACGCATCATTCAGCAGTTTGAGGCCATGAGCAGCTTCATCTCAGGTATATTGACTTATGTGTATGGTCAACATTTAAATTCAAGAAGTTTGGAGTCAAATTTAAATGAAAATTCTCATTTTCGAAGCTTAAAATTGAAGAAATCAACTACGATTGAAATTTTGAGTAAACTACCTCGGAATCAGAATCTGGAGGTTCCAGCAGGTTCATATGATAATTTCGGATTTGGACGTATGCCCAGATCGGGTTTTGGATAACCCGGGAACGTTTTGCCGCCTATTATGGAAGATAGCATTTTAGAAGAAATTGCATCAGTTTGGCTTAAAATGTATTTCAGTGTTATTGATGTCCATTTGGGATTCAGAGACTGGAAGTAACTCCGTATGGTGATTTTGGATTTGGGGGCGCGATCGGAAGTGAATTGGGAGGTCCGCAGGTCATTTTGGAGCCGTTTGGGTAAAGATAGAAATTGAAGGTATTGAGAAAATTTGATCGGAAGTGGAAATTTTGATATCAGGCTTCAAATACAAATCTTATGGTTCGGATAGCTTCATTAGGTGATTTGGGACTTAGGAGTGTGTCCGAAATATTTTTGTGATGACCGGTGTAGAATTAAGCTTGAATTGGCAAAGTTAGTATTTTGGCAAATTCCGGTTGATAGGTGAAATTTTGATCCATCGGTTGGAATGGAATTTCGAAAATTTCTGTAGCTCCGTTATGTCATTTTGGACTTATGTGCAAAATTTAAAGTCAATCGGACTTGATTTTATAGGTTACGGCATCAGAAATAGAAGTTGGAAACTTCAAAATTCATCAAGCTTGAATTGAAGGTTAATTCATAATTTTTGCGTTGTTTGATATGATTTAAGGCCTCGAGCGATTCCGTAATGTGTTTTGGGACTGGTTGGTGTTATTGGTCGGAGTCCCAAGGGTCTCGGGTGTGTTTCGGATACCCAACGGGTTATTTTTGGAAGATTTTTGCAGTTTTGAGCATAAATGTAATGATCCAAAGGTCTATTTTTAGTTCTAGAGATCCAAATTTGATTTCGAGACTTCGATAATTTAAATAATGAATTATAGGACTGATCCGGAAATTTTGGTTTAATTTCATCAAGTCGCGATTGGGTTTTTGACGCGAAATGTGATTTAATTGTTTAACGAGCGAAATTGCTGTTTCACTAAGAAAATGAGATCCAACTTCAGTTTTGTTTAAACTACTGGATCCGTATCGAAATTAAGTAACCATAGGAAAAAGAATCGTCAAATTTCGAGTTCGTATGACGGAATTAAAGCCATTTTAGTAAATATAAAAGTTGCTGCAATTATTTTGGATAGTTGCTGAATTTTTTTTAGGAGTGTGAACAACACCAGGCACGCGTGAACAGTGTCCCGCACGTGTGAACAGTGGCCGGACGCATGAACAGTAATACGAAATTATTCTTGGTATTTTAGCCACATCTTGAGTTCTAGAGCTCCGATTGAGGTGATTTTCGCGGCTTTGTTCTCGTCTCAACAAGGGGTAAGTATTCTATATCCAAACATGATTTTATTTAATGATTTCATGGTTATTTTCATCAAGTATTAGTGAATCAAATGGAAGAAATTGGAAAAAAAATTGTTAAGGAATTGAAGATTTGAGGGCTATTTAAACTCCAATTTTGGTAAATTTGATATGTACGGACTCATGGCAAGACGAGGATTCCGAAAATGTGAGTTTTATATTTTTTTGAGATGCAGGTCCGGGGCTCGAGTTTTGCTAGTTTCGAGATTTTTGTTATATTTAGGTTGTTTTCGATTGGGTGTTGTTCCATTAGCCTATTATGATATATTTGTACTGATTTTGGCTTGTTTTGACGTGCGTGGAGGCCAGTTTGAGAAGCAAAAGTGTCGCGGGCTTGAGTTTTCACCGGTTCGAGGTGAGTAATACTTGGGAATGATATTCTGAGGGTTTGAAACCCCGGATTTGCACATCTTAGTGCTATATTGTGGTGACTTGCACGCTGGACCTGAGTGTGGGGTAGAGCACCGTTGGGGATCTTGACTTGGTCCGTCCCGGTTGTTGGTTTTTACCGCGTATCTGAAATGAATTGTTGTTGTCATTATGACTTGGGCTTATTGCCATACTTGGGGCTTATTGCCGATTGTTGAAACTCTTTATGAACTATCATCACTATTTTCCCTCTCTGTTTAAAATACTAATTGAACTTAGTCCATGTGATTTATACTGTTTTTGAACTCAGCTATATTTTTACTCAAACCTGGAGTTTTGACTGATATTTGAACTATCATTTGAGCTGAGTATCATTGTTTTACTGATGCCCGATGGGCTTTTTGATTATTTGTTGGACTGATTAGGGCCGAGGGCCATATGTGAGGGCATAATGATTTATGTGAGGAGGCTTTCAGGCCTTGAGTGATATGTGAGCATATGCATATACATGCATGGATCGGACTGCACGCCACAGTAGCATGTTGCATGGATCGGAATGCACGCCGCAGTAGTATATGGATCGGGCTGTAGGAGCCTCTCCAGAGTCTGAACCCCCATAGTAAGCGCGGGTACCCAAATGGATCGGGCTGCACGCCACAGCGGTCATATGCATTGCATTGCATTCATTTCTATTGGTACTATGTGGCATGACATTTAGCACTCATATATCATTGGCATACATACTGTTATTTGCCTTGTTGACCAGATACCCTGATACTATATGTTAAGGAGTGTTGTGCCCAAGGGACCGATTTATGAGCCGATTTGCTCTAGTTGACCAGATACCCTGGTGTTATATGTTAAGAAATGTTGTGCCCAAGGGGCTATTTTATGAGCCGACTTGTTCTATCTGATATAGCATTCATATGCTTGGCTGTTGGAAAAGAAAAAGGGATATTTGTAAAAGAGATTTTATAAAAGATATTTTTAATTGATCTTAAGATTTTCTAAAGAATTTTTACAGTGTTACGACTTTTGTTCTCAAAGGGTTGTACTGTCTTTTATAGCATTTTGGTGTGCTCTTACGTATTTTCTTATCGCTCAGATATTATTCTATCTTATTACCACTAAGTTGG
The DNA here is from genome assembly GCA_032618575.1 of Nicotiana noctiflora. Taxonomy (NCBI): domain Eukaryota; kingdom Viridiplantae; phylum Streptophyta; class Magnoliopsida; order Solanales; family Solanaceae; genus Nicotiana; species Nicotiana noctiflora. The sequence continues at coordinate 112,702 of JASVEL010006426.1, forward strand.
AAGTACTCACTTTACTCCCTGCACCTTTTGTGCAGTTGGAGGTATTGTTTACCTGGTAGCGGATTATTAGTAGAGCAGAAGACCTTATGGTGGCAGTTGAGCCAGGTGACCGCTAGTGTTCGCGACACCGTACTTTATCTTTCTATTCCAGCTTTTATCTTGTATCTATCTATATATTGTTGGCCAGTGGTAGCGCTTTTACTCATTAGATGCTCGTGACTTGTGACACCCCGGTCGGGTTGTATTGGGATGAAATTAATAGTTAAATGTTAATAAGTAATATTTCTATTCCTTTATGTTTAATAGTTGTTAAAAGAGGATTTGGGGTTGTTGGCTGCCCTTGTCTTTACGAAAGGCGCCATCACGATCGGGTATGGAATTTGGGTCATGACACTTATTCGATTTAGGGAGGAACTAATGGGAGACATAGTGGAAGAGTTGAACAGGTTTAGTCAAGTTTAAGCAGTAAAATGGGGAGGGACATGCTGGGGGATACACCACAGTCAAGTATAGAAATTATCCGCAAAGAAGTATAATTCAACAATAAAACCAAAAATTTCCACATACGAACACAAAAAACCAAGTTGTAAGATGTAAGTGGTCGGCGTGCCACACGATCCCAATTTATAATATGTAAGTGGTCGGCGTGGCACACGATCCCAATTTATAATATGTATATGGTCGGCGTGCAACACGATCTCAATTTATTACATGTAAGTGGTCGGCGTACCACACGATTCTTTTTTATAATATGTAAGTGGCCGGTGTGCCACATGATCCCTTTTTATAATATTTAAGTGGTCATCGTGCCACACGATCCCAATTTATAATATATATATATATATATATATATATATATATAAGTGGACGGCGTGCCACACGATCCCTTTTTATTTCAACAAAATACTCAACCAATCCCGGCAAGGGAACAATAATACAACTTTCAACAAGGTCACGGCAAGGGATAAATCATAATTTCATTCAATACTTTCATCTTTTACTCAACAGTAATTATCATTCGAGCCAACGCTCCAAAACATTTATTTTTCATAGCTCATTCTCAGACTCTTCACATTTATATCAATTTGTATATTAGCTTAGAAGATTTCCAAATTATCTCACAACATGTACAAACAAAGACCCACGGTCATGCTAGACTCCGGTGTATAGATGCTTGTTACCACGCCTATAAACTGCACTCGATCATTTAGCAATTAACAAGTTATAATACTCTAATCATATTCCCTCAAGCTAGTATAGATCAAACACTTACCTTAAAGCCTTGAAGTCCGCTCAACCTTCAACTATTTCTTTACCTCGTAATTCAACCTCCAACTTGCTCGAATCTAATCACAGTTGGTTCAATTACTTTAATAAACACTATATGAATTGGTTTGAATGCATAAAAATAGTTTTCCCAAAGTCTCAAAAATTTCCAAAACACCCCTGGGCCCATGTGGTCAAAACTCGAGGTTCGAACCAAAATTTGGTTACCCATTCCCTCACGAGTTCAAATATATAAGTTGTTTTGAAATCGGACCTCAAATCGAGGTCCAACTCCCCAATATATGAAAAAACCCTAGGTTCTACCGGAAAACACCAATTTCCTCCATGAAAATCTTTGATTTCAAATGGAAAATATGTTTAATGATGTTAAGAGTTGAAAGAATTGAGTGAAAATCGACTTACAAGTGATTTGAAATGATGTTGCTCTTGAAAAAAACGTGTATGGGGTTTTGGGTTTTGAAAGAATGGTGAAAAGTGGGTCTAAATTCGTTTAAGTATAAAATTGCACAGACGCGGTTATGGGAAATGCGAACATATGTTCGCAATTGCGAACACAACAGTCCTGGGTTCAGACTTCGCATTTGCGAAGGTCCTGTCGCATTTGTGACCACTGCCCAATTAGCCGGACTTCGCATTTGCGAAGCCACTCATCGCAATTGCGATCAAGCCAAGTTTTCCCTTCCTTTGCATTTGCGAGACCTAAGATCACATTTGCGATCCTTGACCATTCCATCAGCTTCGCATTTGCGAGGTCGCATTTACAAGCCTCTTCTTCGCAATTGCGAAAATTGTAGAAGCTTTACACCAGGTCTTTTCCATTGATCAAAATGCAACCCGACGCCTATCCTAAATTCACCCAAGCCCTCGAGGCTCTAAACTAAACATGCAAACAACCTAAAAAAACACACCACGAACTTGCTCGCATGATCAAATCGCCAATATAACATCATTTTCATAGAATTAAGCCTCAAATTTATGATTTCTTCTTTTAAACTTCATAAACTTTTAAACTTGGAACTCGTAGTTCAAAACACGTCAAACGACGTTTGATTTCCGTCAAACTTTGCAGGAAGTGCTTAAACAATATATAAAACTTGTACCGGGCGTCGGAACCAAAATACGAGCCCGATACCATAGTCTTTTAATCAATTTTCATTTCCATTTTCCTTAATAATTTTAGAAAAACAATTTAACAAAACAAATTCATATCTCGGGCTCTAGGCCTCGAAATTCGACTTCGGGCACATGCCCAAGTCCCATATTTTTCTACGGACCTTCTGGGACCGTCCGAACTCAGGTCCATGTCCCTTTACCAAAAATGTTGACCAAAGTCAACTATATCAATATTAATATCAAAATTCGTCAAATTTTTCATAGAATTCACATATTCTAGCACGAATATTTTCTGGCTACGCGCCCAGACTACGCATGCAAATCGAGGAAATATAAAATAAGGTTTTCAAGGCCTCGAAAGCATAGAACATATGAGGAAAATAGGTGATGACCCTTTGGGTCGTCATATCCCCCACCTCTAAAATAACCGTCCGTCCTTGAACGGACAAGAGATGGAAGTACCTGAGTCGGGGAACAAATATGGGTAACGGCTCCGCATATCAGTCTCGGACTCCCAGGTCGATGCCTTAGGAGGCTGACCTCTCCACTGAACACGCACGGAAGGAAAGCTCTTCGACCTCAATTGTCGAACCTGCAGGTCTAGAATAGCTACCGGCTCCTCCTCATAAGATAGATCCTCGTCCAACTGGATAGTAATGTAGTCTAACACATACGTAGGATCACCGTGATACCTCCAAAACATAGATACATGAAAAACTGGATGCACGGCTGATAACCTAGGTGACAATGCAAGTCTGTTAGCCACCTCTCCCACTCGATCCAAAATCTCAAATGGACTAATGTACCTAGGACTGAGCTTGCCCTTCTTTTTGAATCTCATCACGCTCTTCATAGGAGACACCCGGAGCAATACCTGCTCACCAACCATGAAATCCACATCTCGGACCTTACGATCTGCATAACTCTTCTGTCTAGACTGAGCTGAACGCAACCTCTCCTGAATAGTCTTGACCTTATCTAAGGCCTCCTGAACTAAGTCAGTACTCAACAACCGAGCCTCTCCCGGCTCAAACCATCCGACTGGAGACTGACATTTCCTACCATACAATACTTTATATGAAGCCATCTGAATGCTAGACTGGTAGCTGTTGTTGTAGGCGAACTTTGCTAAGGGCAGAAATTGGTTCCACGAGCCTCCAAAGTCAATGACGCAAGCTCGGAGCATATCCTCTAAAATTTGAATAGTTCTCTCGGACCGACCGTCTATTTGAGGATGGAATGTTGTACTTAACTCAATATGGGTGCCTAACTCCAGTTGGACCGCTCTCTAGAAGTGTGAGGTAAATTGCGTTCCCTAATATGAGATAATAGATACCGGCACCTCATGAAGGCAAACAATCTCCCGAATGTAAATCTCCGCTAACCTCTCAGATGAGTAGGAGACTGCCACTGGAATGAAATGTGCTGATTTGGTCAGCCTATCAACAATAACCCAAATGGCATCGAATTTCCTCCGAGTCAACGGAAGTCCAGTAATGAAGTCCATTATAATACGCTCCCACTTCCACTCGGGAATCTCAATTCTTTGGAACACACCACAAGGCCTCCGGTGCTCATATTTAACCTTCTGACAATTTAGACACCGAGCGACATACGCAACAATGTCCTTTTTCTTCCTACCTGATAAGTTGGTAAAATACCAACTTATCTTGCCTTTAAATGGTGACATTGGCTATGTTTGAAGTGATAAAATCATGTATTGAATGTTATTTACTTCTATTCTACAGGATTGAATGTGATTTAGAAGAAATGGTGAAGAAACCAATTGAAAACAAGGCAAAAAAAGCCAAAAAGAGAAGAAAATCTGGGCAGTGTATTCATGCCTCGCAAATGCAAAATTTTCATGGTAAATGCGAAGATAGGCTTAAAGAGGACACCTTCGCAATTGAGAATAATTGTTCGAAATTGCGAACTTAGAGGTAATTGGGATTCTTCGCAATTGCGAAGAATAGTTCGCAAATGCAAACTGTGCAGTAAATGGGGAAGCTTCACAAATGCGAGAATATGTTCGCAAATGCGAACACTGTGTAATTAAGGGCAACTTCGCAAATGCGAAGTTTTGTTGGGAATTGCGAACATAGGCTTATTTGGGCATATTTGGTAATTGCGAACTTTTGTTCGCAATTGCGAGGTACGTGCTTCAGGCATGGGCTATTATGGAATTTCGCACTTTTGATCCCCAAATCATTTAATACCCGAAGAGGCTCATTTGTAAAAGTATCTTTCGCTTATTTTCAGTAGAGAGAACATTTTTGGAAGCTAGGGTTTTGCACACACACTTGGGTCTTGAAGATTGAAGCTTTTGGTTAAGAATTCCTAATCCATTTATGTTTATTTCTTCATTTCCTTGCTTTGTATTGAATATTTAAGTGTGTAGTATTTATTTCCAACACTTGAATCTTGTTTATGAAAGTATTCATGTTTAAAGTGTGGATTAAATAACTTGTTGTGCTTATGTATTTGTTAGATGATCTTGTTAATTGAATCTTAGATTGAATATATTGAAATTATTGTTGTGGGTTGTTTATTTGATTTTGATCTTAATTATTTTACTGCTAGGCCAACAGTGAAATGTTATCTACGAACCTTGAATTAAACTTGACAGAGGAAATTCTTGGTTGCATATAAAATCAAATAGAACAAGATTTGAATCCCGGGCATCGGGTGGAGAATTTGCAATTAAGATAGATATATACTTAGTTGCCTTGTTTGGTTGAAGCATAAGAGTGGTAAATGCATTCTTGTTAATGTTAATACCATAGACATATAGGTATTGATTTAACTTGGATAGATTCATAAGAACTCGAAAGATTCTTATGAATATTATTAACCTTATAATCAACAATCTGAATAGTTCAATAAATCAATTATGAGTATGAAAAGAAGCATGATTACTAGCAATTTCATGACCACTTCAGTGTAATTCCCGAAGCAATCATACGTGTAGCCATTGATCATTTTACTTGCTTTCTAGTTTAGTTTATATTTTCGTATTTAAGTTAAATACTTTTTCAATCACCATTCTTAGTGTTTGGCATTGCATAATTAGCAATAATTTTCTTATATACCTAATCGCCTACACATTGTTCTCTGTGAGATTCGACCCCGACTCTTAGTTGGGTAAATTATATTGCTGCGACCGTATCTATTGCTTTTTAGCAGTCGATTTGGACGTCACCAAAAAAAATGGCGCCGTTGTCGGGGAACAATTTGGCGTAATTTAGGTTGTTTGAAAAGTAAGCTAAAATACTTTGATCCAAACTTGTGAATATTTGTGTAATTAATTTTTCTTTCTTATTTTCTTAATTTTGAAAAATGGCATCATATAACAACAATTGGTCAGACGGTAGTTGTTCATACTTTGATGATCCTTGTCCTTATTGTGGAGGACCACAATCATGGCAAAATTGTTTAAGTTCTCCCGGGGATGAATTGTGCACACAATTTCAAACTCATGAGTGGAGTATTTGTGATAAGTGTGGTAGCCAAAATGGTCATTGGGATTATTGTGCTTATTTGTCTTTCCCTTCCCCAAGCCCTTACTATGATGAATCTACTTGTTTTGATGAAAATTATAGGGCCAAGGAAGTAAATGTTATGGAAAGTAAAGCTCTTATTATGGATATGATAAGGCAAACAGTTGAGCAACAAGATGAAATTCGACAGGCTATACAAAGAATTAGTGCAACAATCATGATAATGAAAGCCAAAGCGGAGGAGGTGACTAAAGAGAGCGAGTTCTCATCAGAAGATAAATTGGAAGAAGGCAGAAATAGTGAGCCTATCTTGGCTAGAGGAACAAGCTCAATTGATAAAATTTCATGACTTTTTACGTGATGGTCTTTCAAATATGATAGAGCAACTAATAGAAGCAAAAACTAAGCTCCAACAAGAGATAAACCAATTTGGCTCAGATATCCATGACTTGTATGCTCAAATGAATAAAAAGGTTGAGGCGTTTGATGCCCTAAAACCAATTTATGTGGATACTAGCCAGCTTGTGGAGCAGAAAGAGGAATTTCAGCTATTTGACCAAAATATTGTTAACGATGCTGACAAAAATATGGAATTAGAGTCAATCGGTGTAAATGTAAATGTGGTTGAGATTGACTCTAGTTCGGGGGAAAATGAGGATGTCAAGGTCAAAGGACAATTGCAAAGTGAAGGTTTGAAATCACATTCCTGGCATTTTTCAACGTTGGAATTATGTGGTGATACGGGAGTTGAACTACACGAGTCAATGGAGGATTGCGAGGAAGAAAACTTCATGCCTTACATTTTACAATTTGAAGAGACAAGAAATCAAAATGACATTCCTTACTTGATATCCAAGAAGTGCAAAATGAAGATTTTAAGCATTGGCTCAACCATCAAATTACCACCCCCCGTCGCTCGTGGTCACAAGCTTGATTCCAAGCTAGGTGCCCAATTTATATCATCCAAGTGGCGAGAAAAGTGGTAATGTTGTTTGTGTCGTGCCACTACATTAAATGCGGCGCTTGGTGGGAGGCAACCCATCGTTTTCAAAATTGTTAGTCGTTTTTCAAAAAATTTCATCATTAATTTTTTTTTTGTAATATCTTAGAATAATATTTTTAACTAATCTGCCAAGTTTCAGATTTTTTGGAGTTGATTTGAGCAGGTCGAGGTATCCGGACAGTCACAAACCAGTAGCTGTTTGGAAAATACAGAGCAGAGTTCGCATTTGCGAACATATGCTCGCATTTGCGACTCAAAGGCAAAATAACTTCCTTCGCAATTGCGAAGGAAAAGTCGTAATTGCGACCTATGCAGTGTAAAAGTCGACTGGGGCTCATTTTGTTTTTAAAACAAAATTTCATAAAAACACTCCAAAGGTTTCTCTCTCTCTGACTACTGAAAATCCATCAAATTTCATTCCCCTTTGAAGAGAATTAGGTATGAAAGTGTAATCTTTACGCTTACTTCTTCTTCATCTTCAATTTCTTGTGGCTTTTGTTGGTATTATGGAACCCTAAAAATCAAAATAGCTAAAAATTGTTCTTAACCCCAATTAGTAAAAAATTGAAATTCATTTTGATTTATGGGTGAGGTTTGGTTGAGAGTGAATGTGTTCATTCATGGCAAAGTTTGGGGAAATCTGAGTACCCAATTATTTGTGAAACATTATGCGCTTTTAATGTGTTCGATGTAAAACACGAATGCATATTCGTGGCGAAAACCATCGAAATTCTCGATTTATAGTTGTATATGAAGTAAAATACATGAGATATGATGTTGTTTATGGTTGGGTTCAGTTAAAATGGTTTGAATTGAAAAACATTTCTGCCGAAAAAAACTGTTGTGTGAAACAAACACTGAATGTTGACGATACTTCGCATTTGCGAAGTAAAATTCGCAATTGCGAAAGCTGGGGATTGCTGATGACTTCGCATTTGCGAAGAAATTTTGCAATTGTGAAATCTGGGATTGCTGATGACTTCGCATTTGCGAAGAAATGTCGCAATTGCGAAAAATGCCCAGTCCTGTTTTGTTCGCATTTGCGATAAAACTTTCGCAATTCCCAGCCCTGTTTTATTCGCAATTGCGAAGAAATGATGGGAATTGCGACATCTGCAGCCAGCACTTCAAAATTTTAAAATTCTGGAACTTTTTCTAAGGCTGAGTTTTGACTGTCCGATCATTATTTTGGCATGTTTGCTTCATTTTGCACCATTCTTCATCGCCATGGCATGTTTTCACTTTTGCGACTTGTGACAGGTACTATAATTGAACAATGAGTGAAAATCTCGAAGGATCCTCAAGTGACAGCCCTGTGGATGAGGAGCAGGCATTTGATCAACATCGGTTTCTATCAGTAGAATGCCAAGAAAGATACAATGCTGAGCTGATTTCAAAGAAGTTACTCCCGGAGAGTGGCATAGAGATGGAAAATGTCCAGGAACGCCTTCCAGAATTCCATTGAAGGCCGGTAGCAATGGGATGGAACTGTTTTGCCCCCAAACCTTGCCGAGCAAATGAACAATGGGTGAGGGAATTTTACGCAAATCTTCCGGCTATCAGGTTGAAGAAGCCACAGATGAGAATTCGAGGCAAGGTAGTGGGGTAGTGCGATTCGGAGCTGAAGATATCAATGCTTTCTATCACTTGCAAAACCATGACATGGGTCCATTCAGAGAGAAAGATTGTGCTTCAGGAGAATGGCTAATATCAAAACTCTGTCCGGGTGCATATGTTCCATGGGCCACTGAAAAAAGAGGGATCACCTCAAAAGAATTCACCGTAGAGGCGAAGATATGGCTGGCCATTATATGCAGTCGCATCTCCCCTGTGTCAAATATTTGGAACATCCCTGTTACTCGAGATCAAATGATAGCTTGCATTTTCGATGACATCCAGCTCAATGTGGGCGAGATCTTCATCAATGAACTGAGAGAATACTGGCTTCAAAACAGCCCTTCTTTGATATTTCCATCACTTATCACTGAGTTATGTCAGCTTGCTGGGGTAGAGGAAGCTCCTGGGGACAATTGGGTAGATCTGGGGAAGCCCATACATCCATTGAAGAAAAGGGGAGATGGAGGAGCAGTGAAGCAAAAGAAAAGGAAATTGGTTTCATCTTATCAGAGTAGTATGCCATCTTCATCAGCTGGAGGACCATTTGCTGTGATTAGTGAGGAAATGAGAGTTATTCGTGAGCTTGTTTCTGGCCTTCCTTAGGGACCTGGGGAGACATCTGAGGGATCTGTTAATATTTCCAAGAAATATTTCCAGAAATACATTGACGATCAAAGGAAACAGGGAGATCACCTCAAGGCTTTGGAAAAAACATACACGAAGTTGGCAAAGAAGCATGGTGAGCTGAGTACTTCTCATACCAAATTGGAAGAGTCACACACTAAAATGGTAAAACGGGAGAAGAAGAGGGATAAATTCTTTACTCGCATGTGGAAGGGTGTGAAGGGCATATGGAAAGTCCTTAAGCCTCAGGACCTTCCACCATCGAGCAGAGCTGTGGATCCTGATGATATTCTGGCAGAGTGGCCCGAGGAAGAAGAAGAGGATGATGAGTCCGAGACAGAGAGTGAGGAGAGCAGTTGATGCATAATACAGGGAGCACTTTCCACCATCTTTTACTATATCATGTTTAGTTGCATTGGGGACAATGCAATATCTATTGTTGGGGGTAGCTTCTTGTAGAACTGCTATAGTTATTTTTTTTTATGGATATTTGGCAGATTAGTACTATATTTTTTTTTTCATGTGTGGTATTAGTATAATGAAAATATTATGTTTAGTACGTGGTTTTCATTAGCTTCTTCATGTTTTTGTTGTTTATTTTCTTTATTTATTTTATTTTATTGTTATATTTGATATTAGTGGCGATATCCTTGGTTTTCTTTATACCACGGTTCTTTTTCCAAGGATGCAAATTTTTTTTTTCTTTTCTTGAACCGGGTAATTATAGAAATAAATTATAGGGAGTTAGTTTTGTGGTTAGATTTAGTTTTTGTTAATTTGGGTAAATAAATGATTTGAGTTGAGATTTGTGCCCATTTATAAAAATGTGACTTGTTTGGTACCAACATATTTTAAACCTTGGCATATGAATATTTGGTTGGTGAAAAAGATAACAATTGAAGTAAGAAAATATCATGACCTTTTAGATTCAATTTTTGGCTCTTTAATTCACTAAATAGCTTCTTGTATGCTATATAACCTTCTTAAGTCATTTGTGTTAATTGGATTGTGTATTTCTATTCCATTTGAGTTTTCATGTGCCGGTGTGGTGAGATTTTTTTGTAGGTTCTTTTGTAGTACTTGTGGACTAGAACTTGCCCGGAATGCGTTTTGAGGCGAAATTATAGACTAACTTAATTTAGAAAAATGATATTAGGCTTTCCTTGGATCGCTAGTATATTTTATATTTCCTACCCTTAAATATTTTCCCTAGTCAACCAATTTTGAGCCTTTAACCTTATTCTTTGGCAACCATGTTACATGCTTAAACCATTTGTTCCTAATGATATATCTTTTGGAACCCTACTTCCCTAAAGTACATTGAAAGTGTTTATGTAGGCTAAAAGCCTAAGTTTGGGGGTGAAAGTTGGGAAAGTTGTGATATGGAATTGATTTGAGAAGGTGGAAGGTATGTAAAAAAAAAAAATTGGTGAATTGGATTGTGAAAAGAAAAAAAAAAAATATATATATATATATATATATATATATATATATATATATAATATGTTGATAAAAGTCGTAAATAAAGGACTAGGTATGAATTGAAAAGTGAAACAAGGGTAGAAACTATCTTTGAAGGAAGTGGACTTTAATTTTGATATTGTAGTGCTTTGGGAGGTGCTAAGTTACTTTAACCAAAATTTTGCCTTACCTTAACCAAATGCCTAAACTACAACCTTTTAAGTCCTAATTGATTTTGAATTAAATTGTCTACATTAGTGGAGGAATACATAAAGGGCAAGCCTATGGTACTACTTGTATGCATTTGAACATCTTTTTGAGAGTGAGTTAATTCTTTCCATTTGATATCCCAATTTTAATTTAAATTGAGATTTATGAGTGTGGGATCCTCTCTTGAAGGTAAGGGCACATAAAAATTTAGTTGTGAATCTAATCTCATTTTCAATTGATAAGAATGACCAAAGAAAGTTGATTGTGATATAGAGGAAAATTTTGAAGCTTTAGTGTCATGACTTGGTTACTACTTTGATTTGCATTAGTGTTTGAGCACTTTAAGTATAATGAAGTTTATGTGAAGTGCTCAATAATTCATATGCTTTGGAGTAATTGTTGGTACCAATCGAGGTCATGTTTTTTTGTAATTAAAGCAGACTTTCTTTATAATTGGCTTGGTGTGTTGAGGATATGAGGTTGATTTAGTCACTTGTGAGGAGATTTTATCATGTCCATTGCTTGAGGACAAGCAATAGTTCAAGTTTGGGGGTATGATAAGTTGGTAAAATACCAACTTATCTTGCCTTTAAATGGCGACATTTGCTATGTTTGAAGTGATAAAATCATGTATTTAATGTTATTTACTTCTATTCTACAGGATTGAATGTGATTTAGAAGTAATGGTGAAGAAACCAAGTGAAAACAAGGCAAAAGAAGCCAAAAAGAGAAGAAAATATGGGCAGTGTATTCATGCCTCGCAAATGCGAAATTTTCATGGTAAATGCGAAGACATGCTTAAAGAGGACACCTTCGCAATTGCGAAGAATTGTTCGAAATTGCGAACTTAGCAGTAATTGGGATTCTTCGCAATTGCGAAGAATAGTTCGCAAATGCGAACTGTGAAATAAATGGGGAAGCTTCGCAAATGCGAGAATATGTTCGCAAATGCGAACACTGTGTAATTAAGGGCAACTTCGCAAATGCGAAGTTTTGTTGGGAATTGCGAACATAGGCTTATCTGGGCATATTTGGTAATTGCGAACTTTTGTTCGCAATTGTGAGGTACGTGCTTCAGGCATGGGCTATTATGGAATTTCGCACCTTTTGATCCCCAAATCATTTAATACCCGAAGAGGCTCATTTGTAAAAGTATCTTTGGCTTATATTCAGTAGAGAGAACATTTTTGGAAGCTAGGGTTTTGCACACACACTTGGGTCTTGAAGATTGAAGCGTTTGGTTAAGAATTCCTTATCCATTTATGTTTATTTCTTCATTTTCTTGCTTTGTATTGAATATTTAAGTGTGTAGTATTTATTTCCAACACTTGAATCTTGTTTATGAAAGTATTCATGTTTAAAGTGTGGATTAAATAACTTGTTGTGCTTATGTATTTGTTAGATGATCTTGTTAATTGAATCTTAGATTGAATATATTGAAATTATTGTTGTGGGTTGTTTATTTGATTTTGATCTTAATTATTTTACTCCTAGGCCAACAGTGAAATATTATCTACGAACCTTGAATTAAACTTGACAGAGGAAATTCTTGGTTGCATATAAAATCAAATAGAACAAGATTTGAATCCCGGGCATCGGATGGAGAATTTGCAATTAAGATAGACATATACTTAGTTGCCTTGTTTGGTTGAAGCATAAGAGTGGTAAATGCATTCTTGTTAATATTAATACCATAGACATATAAGTATTGATTTAACTTGGATAGATTCATAAGAAATCGAAAGATTCTTATGAATATTATTAACCTTATAATCAACAATCCGAATGGTTCAATAAATCAATTATGAGTATGAAAAGAAGCATGATTATTAGCAATTTCATGACCACTTCAGTGTAATTCCCGAAGCAATCATACGTGTAGCCATTGATCATTTTACTTGCTTTCTAGTTTAGTTTATATTTTCGTATTTAAGTTAAATACTTTTTCAATCACCATTCTTAGTGTTTGGCATTGCATAATTAGCAATAATTTTCTTATATACCTAATCGCCTACACATTGTTCTCTGTGGGATTCGACCCCGACTCTTAGTTGGGTAAATTATATTGCTCCGACCGTATCTATTGCTTTTTAGCGGTCGATTTGGACGTCACCACTACCCCACCAATAATGCTGCCGCACGTCCTGATACATCTTCGTGATGCCCGGGTGAATAGTATACCGTGAACTATGGGCCTCCGATAAGATCAACTCTTGAATCCCATCAAAATTGGGCACACAAACTCGCCCTTGCAATCGCAATGCTCCATCATCACCTAAGGTTACCTTCGTAGCACCTCCCCGCTTCACAGTGTCCCTCAGGTCACACAAATAAGGATCATCGAACTACCTCTCACATATTCGCTCTAATAAAAAAGAACTAGCGACCGTGCAGGCCAATACCTTGCTAGGCTCAGAATATCTAATCTCACGAATCGATTGGCTAAGGCCTGAACATCTAGAGCAAGCAGTTTCTAGCTGACCGGAATATAAGCGAGACTACCCATGCTGGCAGACTTCCTACTCAACGCATCAGCCACCACATTAGCCTTACTTGGGTGATATAAGATAGTAACATCATAATCTTTCAGCAACTCTAGCCATTCCCTCTGTCGCACATTTAACTCCTTTTTCTTGAATAAGTACTAAAGACTCCTGTGATCCGTGTATACCTCACACGCCACGCCATATAGTAATGCCTCCAGATATTTAAGGTGTGAACAACCGCTGCCAACTCAAGGTCATGAACATGATAATTCTTCTCATGTATTTTCAACTGTCTCGAAGCATATGCAATAACCTTGCCATCCTGCATCAATACCGCTCCAAGCCCAGTATGGGATGCATCACAATAGACTGTGTAAGGCCTTGAACCTGTAGGAAAAATCAACATTGGTGCCATAGTCAGAGCTCAATAGACTGTGTAAGGCCCTGAACCCATGGGCAAAATTAATACTGGTGTCGTAGTCGGAGCTGGTCATAAAAGCTACAATAGAAGAGAACCCCTCTACGAACTGACGGTAGTAACCTGCTAACCCCAAGAAACTCGATTACTGAAGTCGGTCGAGGCCAATTCTTGATTGCCTCAATCTTCTTTGGGTCCACCTGAATACCCTTTACTGATACAATATGACCCAGAAATGTAACTGAACACAACCAGAATCGCATTTCAAAAACTTGGCATATAGCTGATTATCCTTCAAAGTCTGAAGAACCACTCTGAGGTGCTGCTCGTGCTCTTCCTGACTGCGGAGTATACCAGAATATCATCAATAAAGACTATCACAAACAAGTCTCGATGAGGCATGAACACTCGGTTCATCAACTCCATAAATGTTGCTTGGGCATTGGTCAACCCGAGTGACATGACCAAAAACTCATAATGCCCATACCGAGTGCGGAATGGTATCTTAGGAATATCAGACGCCTTGATCTTCAACTGATGGTAGCCAGACCTCAAGTCTATCATTGAGAACACCCTTTCTCCTTGGAGCTGGTCAAACAAATCATCAATCCTCGGTAGTGGATACTTATTCTTTATCGTCACTTTGTTTAATTGCCGGTAATCAATACACATCCGCATCGAACCATTCTTCTTCTTCACGAATAACACCAACGCACCCCAAGGAGAAACACTGAGCCTGATAAAGCCCTTCTCTAGAAAGTCTTGCAACTGATCTTTTAACTCTTTCAACTCTAGCGGGGCCATGCGATATGGTGGAATAGAAATAAGCTGAGTGCCCGGTGCGAGATCAATACAGAAATTAATATCCCTGTCGGGTGGCATGCCCGACAGGTCTGAATGAAAAACCTCGGGAAACTCCCATACTATAGGAACTGAGTCAATAGAAGGAACCTCTATGCTGGAATCGCGAATAAATGATTGCTACGTCTAGTTCCTCGTCAAAATTGTTGCTTGGTACGTTGTGATTGGGACTTGGAGGAGGGGAGTTCACTGGAGTTGGAGTTGGGGTAGGAGGAGTGTGAGTTTCTATTTGAGGCAGTATTAATTGAGGATTCATGTATGGTTGGATCGATGAAGTTGAGGGTGTTGGAGATGGAGGGGGATAAAAAGGCATTTGAATACGATTGGGGTATAGACTCACATGGTCCCATACTGGTACTGGGAGAGGAGGGGTTTGATATATAGAAAGATGAGGTGCTTGCTTGAGGGACCAATAATAACGAGCATATAGTTCCATCCCCAATTGCATGCCCTCCATGATTATCTGAGCAAGATCCGAATGATTGTTTATGAGGACTGTGACTTCCTGGTCGTTCACTTCCAACGTGAAGGTTAGTGCATGATTTTGAATGCCTATTTCAAGCCAAGATATTAGGGTTAGTGGTACTTGTGGGGATTGGGATGTGTAGATTAAAGGGTTCTTCTCTATTATTAAATGAGTGGGTAGAATTGTGAGAGGGTATGGTAATGGCACAAGATGATGGAGACTTGGTGGATGTTGATGTTGTTGAGCTTGTGTTCTTCTGAGATAGTTTAGAGAGTTGGACAACATTATCAAAAGTAGTGATTGTATCCAAAATTTGAAGATGTGGAGAGGTATGTGTAGAAGTAATTGGAAATAAATGGGTGTCTAGAGTTTGAGTAATGGGAATGATAGACAGTGGCGATTGGATGGGACTAGGGCTTGGAGTAATATGTTGAATATTTGTTAAGGTGGTGGTAAAGCCATCATGATGTTCATGCATGGGGATTTTAGGGTTTATTGGAATTGGTGGTGTAGTATTTGTTAGGCTAAGTTTTGGATGATGAAGCTTGTTTTGGTGGATGTCAATAAATGAGATTGACCGACTAGGAAGAGTATTGGAAGGAGATTGCATGTGGGGTAGGTGCTGGTGGCCTTGTGCATGTTGAGAAATAATGTGACTATGATCCTTTTTTGTGTTTAATTGGTCCTTAGGGAAATGAGTAGTAATTATATTTGGGGTAGGATTTGTATAAGAAAGGTTTGTAGGGTTATGGTCATTATCATTATTTAATAAGTCTAAAATTTTAAACGGATTAGTAGAAGTAACCTTAGGGTCAGATAATAACATATTAGTAGAAATATTATTATTATCAGAACAATTAGTAGTGTTATTTAGAGTTAATTTATTAAGAGATAAAGTATTAACTGAATTATCAAGCTCATGATTCATACCTGATTTTCTTTGATTGAACTTACCATTGGCCGTCCTTCTTGTTGAATTGGTAGGAAAGGAAACAGTTTTCCATTCATCTGTAGACTCCAATTTAGTAGTAGTTGAGGGATTATTAAGAGTCTGATCAGTAGTAGGATCAATTGAAACTTTTATGTAAGGACGGATTAATTGATTATGACCCATTCTACCACACTTAACACAAAATAAATTTATCCCTTCATATAAGGTAGATTGCTTATGATGTCCTATAAAAACATGAGTGCAAAGAGGATGATCAAGGGGTACTTGCACACACAATCTAGCATATCTTCCCCTAATTGTTGAAGAGGTACAATTATCTATAGCTAACAGTTTACCCATTTTTTTGCCTACCTTTTTTAAGATTTGAAAATCATAAAATTCTGTAGGCAACTCAGGTAATCTTAGCCAAATTACAGAATAGTTAATTGTAGCCTCTGATGACATGAACTTTGGCTCCCATGGTCGAACAGTTAAAAAATAATTAAAAATAAACCAAGGACCATCATTTAAAGCATGTAATTTGTTTTCTTCTTTTTGAAATTTCAGTAAATAAAAATCTGATCCTAGGTCTACTAGAGGCACATTTTCTGTAGGCTTTCAAAGATTGTAAATTTTTTGCCTTAATACTTGATGTCCAAGCTTGTGACCATAGAGCTTAATGATAACCGCATGCTTACATGGTTTATAAATTCTTTCTTTTTCCCCTTGAGATAGAGGAATAAATAAGGTAGAATCAGTTGGTGCATCCGTTTCTTCATTGATAGCTTGGCCAATGGTATAAAGTTCATTAAATGGGACATTGGCAGGTGATAAATTATGGCAAAGAAGTGTTTGAAGGTACGAAGGTTGCTTGTCAGATGAATCAATATTCATTACCATATCTTGCTTCTTAGTGGTGGAGTTCTTTTGGGAATCAGGAAGTGTGTAAGATAATGATGAATTGAAGATATGAGGAGGTTTTGGTGGTATTGATAAAGGAGTAAGGGTTTGTTTATGAGATAAAATTTTTGACATATTTTCTCTTAAAATCTCAACTTCGGATATTCTCCGCCTCTAATAAATAGATTTCTATTATAGTGTAAAAATTCCTTTTTCTTTTGTACTTGTTGGGCTCAAAATATTTAGGAAATTTTACCACCAATATAATAGGTTAGTACCCTATTTATAACATATAAATACCTTTTTAAAATTTTACATAATATAATAACCTTTTTTTATTTTGTAGCAAAAAATTTAAATTTAATACTTTCCTATATTTAAGCCTTATTAGATGGTACAAAATATTTTTTCTCTCACCAATTTATGGTATAACTCCCGTCTTTTGTGAAATGACACCACTTAATACTGCTTAATACACTTAAGTATAGATTCACCTTACCATGATTTACGCTGAAACGTTACTTTTTTCCCGCTTAATACAACTTAATACACCTAAATACAAATTATGATTTACAGGAATACCTGTTTGTGCGGCGTCATTTCATGTTGTATTATTGAATACAATTCGTTTAATACACTATATACATAATAAAATAACGTAAAACATATCTATATCACGTAATAGGAAAAAATTTCTATTTATTGCTCTCGGGTACTCGCGTCGTGGCGCGTGTAAGTAGCTCTCTTCATTCTTCACTTATATGAATAGTTTTGGCCGGTAGCACTAAAAACCTCACAGAATAATTTGAGGCATCATTGGTGAAGCGCTTTAAGGTAATTTACAATTGTAAGTTTTAGCTACTGCAGACTTGTTATTTGATTGAATGCACAGCTTATTTTCTTCATTCATTTCAAGGGAATATATACAAGTAGGTAGCAACCAGCTAGGATCATAAACAAATAAATCTGAGTTGTTGACAACATGCTAACAGGCTGTTCTAACTTTAACAGCCTGTTCTAACTTTAACAGCCTGTTCTAACTTTAACAACCTGTTCTAACTAACACTCCCCTCAAGTTGGCATATAGATATCTGTCATGCCTAACTTGCTTACAAGAACATTAAAATTTGGCTTGAATAATCCTTTAGTGAACATGTCTGCCACTTGAAGATTGGTTGGGACAAATGGTGTACAAATGCTTCCATCTTCAATCTTTTCTTTGATGAAGTGTCTGTCAACCTCCACATGTTTAGTTCTATCATGTTGGACCGGATTGTGTGCAATGCTAATTGCAGCTTTGTTGTCACAAGTAGAGTTTCATGGGTAATTGCATTGGCACTTCTAACTCTGTTAAGACCCTTCTAAGCCATATAGTCTCACAAATTCCTTGTGCCATTGACCTGAACTCAGCCTCTGCACTGCTTCTAGCTACAACTGATTGTTTCTTGCTTCTCCAAGTGACCAGATTTCCCCAAACATAGGTACAATAACCTGAAGTAGATCTCCTGTCCATTACTGATCCTGCCCAGTCAGCATCAGTGTAGGCTGCAATCTCCCTGTTCTCTGTCTTCTTGAATAGCAAACCTTTTCCTGGAGTATTCTTCAAATACCTCAAAATTCTGTGGGCTGCTTCTAGATGTTCATTCTTGGGAGAGTGCATGAATTGACTGATCATACTGACAGGGAATGCAATATCTGGTCGTGTATGAGAAAGATAGATGAGTCTTCCCACCAGTCTCTGAAACTGTCCACAATCAACTTCTTTTCCTTCCTTGACACCAAATTTGACATTTGGATCAATAGGAGTTTCAGCTGGCTTACATTCACTCATCCCAGTTTCCTTTAGAAGATCTAGTACATACTTTCTCTGTGACACCATGATACCATGTTGTGATCTTGCAATTTCCATTCCTAGGAAGTATTTTAAATTTCCTAGGTCTTTAATCTCGAATTCCTCAGCCAATTTCTGCTTCAATCTGCCTTGTTCAATCTCATCATCACCTGTAAGAATAATGTCATCAACATACACAATAAGAACAATCATTTTACCCTTTAGTGAGTGGTTAATGAACATAGTGTGATCTGCTTGCCCTTGCATGTAGCCCAGTTTTTTCATATACTGAGTAAGTCTATCAAACCAAGCTCTAAGGGATTGTTTGAGACCGTATAAGGACTTCTTCAGTTTGCACACCTTCGTTCCTCCAATTTCTTTACTGCCTGGAGGGGGATCCATGTAGACTTCTTCCTCAAGCTCTCCATTAAGGAAAGCATTTTTCACATCTAGCTGCTGTAGAGGCCAGTTCAGATTAGCTGCTAGGGACAACAATACTCTGATGGAGTTCATTTTTGCTACTGGAGCAAATGTCTCCAAGTAATCAATGCCATAAGTTTGAGTATATCCCCTTGCTACTAGCCTTGCTTTGTACCTTTCCAGAGATCCGTCAGAGTTGTATTTGATGGTGAACACCCATTTACAACCCACTGTTTTCTTTCCTTTTGGTAGATCAATCATCTCCCAAGTCTTATTCTTCATTAGTGCTTTCATCTCCTGCTGAACTGCCTCTTTCCACTTAGGATCATTTAGAGCATCATGGATAGTTTTTGGAATTTCTAGGTTGTTTAAGTGAGATACAAAAGCTGTAAAAGAAGGTGACAGTCTATCATAGGAAACATGGTTAGACAAAGGATATAATGGTGTTTGTGTACATTTTCTAACACTTTTTCTTAGAGCAATAGGAATATCTAGATCATTAGGTTCGAATTCCAAATCTGAAACAATATTTAATTCAGAATTACCTGGTGTTTGAGGCACAATGGCTGGAGAAGATGATTGTTGAGAAGTGAATTTGTCGTCTCTTTCTCCCTTCTAGAGTACACCTTCAATGGTTTTATTTGATTGCTTAAAACATCACCATTTTCAGATATAGTTTCAGTCATGATTTCAGTGTTACTAGGAACCTGCGTTATTTCTTGTATATTAGGGATTAAACTCTGAGAGTCAGATTCAGACTTTTTAGACCAATCTAGATCTAGGTCTTCATAGCAATTCTCCCCCCGAAGACCAGTGCCATAGAACATCTCATCTTCATTAAAAGTAGCATCTAAGGTTATGATAATTTTCCTAGTTTTAGGATTATAGAGTTTAAAACCTTTCTGAGTTGGGGCATATCCTATGAAGACACATTTTTGTGCTCTAGGATCAAGTTTGTTTCTATTGTGATCATGAATATGAGCAAATGCTACACATCCAAACACTCTCAAAGGTAGGTTATGGATGAGCTTAGTAGTAGGGAATTGTTCTAGGAATACTTGCACGGGTGTTTTGAAGCCTACAACCTTAGAAGGCATTCTATTTATGAGATAAGTGGCTGTTAAAACAGCCTCTCCCCACAGACTTTTAGGACATCCACCTGTAAACAACAAGGCTCTAGTAACCTCTAGTAAGTGTCTGTTTTTTCTCTCGGCTACCCCATTTTGTTGAGGAGTATCAACACATGAACTTTGATGAACAATCCCTTTGTTTACAAAGAAGCTTCCTAAGACCTTATTGAAGAATTCTTTTCCATTGTCACTTCGGAAAATTTTTATCTTTTCATTGAACTGAGTTTCAATCATTTTATAAAACTTTTCAAAGATCCCTTTTACTTCCCCCTTTTCTTGCATTAGGTAAACCCAAGTTAATCTCGTGTGATCATCTATAAAACTGACAAACCATTTTTTATTTGAAGTGGTTTCAATTTTACCCCATACATCACTGTGAATTAAGTTGAAAGGTTTAGTGGCAATATATGTCTTAGCAGGGAAGCTACTTCTCTTATGCTTAGCCAATTCACAAAATTCACATTTTAACAAAGAAGGATTTTCATTGATAAAAAACTTAGGAAACAATAACTTCAGATAATGAAAATTAGGGTGTCCTAATCTGAAATGCCACAACATAAGTTTATTCCTAACAAGGTTGGTTTGAAAGCATACAAACTTTAAAGGTGTACTGTTTTCCAAGAGAAAGAGACCTCCAACTTCTTCAGCATTGCCAATCATCTTCCCCGAGCCCTTGTCCCGAAATACACAAGAATTTGAGTTAAATATAGTCTTACAATTCAGATTCTGGTTAAGCTTAGAAACTGATATCAGATTGCAGGATAGTTTAGGTACATGTAGAACATTTTCAAGGGTTATGAGAGGTGTTAGCTTAACGGTTCCTTTCCCTGCTATGGCTGAAAAAGTGCCATCAGCAATCCTAATTTTCTGATTGCCTGCAGATGGTTTATAGGTAAAAAAAAATTTTGAATCTCCTGTCATGTGGTCACTAGCACCTGAATCTATAATCCAAGAGTCATCCTTCATTTTTTCTATACTAACATAGGCTGAGGGTATAGGTATATTACCTTTTTGGGCAAAAGAACACCTAGGGTTACTATTTTGACCTGTTTGTTTGAGGAGTTGCTGCAAAAACTCTATCTGATCCTTAGTGAAGAGATTCAGTTCTGAAGATGCTTGAGACTGATCCTCTGTATTTGATGTTAAATAGGCTCTTCCTCCCTTTCTTTCCTTGGTGTTCTTCTTCTTCCAATTTGCCTGGTTTCCCATGGATTTCCCGGCAAGTGTCCTTAGTATGCCAGTATTTTTTGCAAACTTCACACCAAGGCTTGTTCTTTTCTTCTCTGTTTTCAACCACAAGGGCTGATGATTCCAGGCCCTTTGATCCTTCACCCGCAGCGTCTTGAAGCATCACTCTTCTCCTTGATTCTTCCTTCCTTACCTCTGAGAATGTTTCTCTTAAAGGTGGCAAGTGGCTTCTTTCCCAAGATTCTGGATCTACATTCATCATACTCTTTATTCAGGCCAGCTAAGAACAAGTAGATTCTCTCATCTTCTTCTTGTTTCTTAGCTTGTACACCGTCTTTAGTGCAATTCCACTCAAGAGTATAACATTGTTCCAGTTCTTGCCACATGGAAACCATCTCGTTGTAAAAGATGGTGACCTCCTTTTCTTCTTGCTTGTTGTTCCAGAGCTTGTTTTTAAGCTCAAAGATCTGAGAAGCATTTTCCAGATCTGAATATGTTTCTTTGACAGCTACCCAAACATCTCTTGCTGTGGGTAGGAACAAATATGGCCTTCCAATAGAAGGCTCCATTGAGTTTAGGAGCCAGGATGTAACTAGGCAGTTTGTTGATTCCCAAGTGATGAATTTGGGATCTTCTATATTAGGTTTTGCCTCACCACCATTTATATAACCTAGCTTACCTCTACCAGCATAGCAAGCTTAACAGATTGAGCCCATTCTAAATAATTCTTCCCATTCAACCTATGTGATATTGGAAGAATGGAAGTATTATTAGAATCACTGCTATTACTGCTCATTTTGATGACTGAAGGGACACTAGTAGTACTCCCAGTAATTGTTTCTAAACTCTCAGTACCCTCCCCCTCAGAATCTGATGAATCTTGCCCAATGTTGGCAGATTTCACCATTAATTGGATCTAAAAAATAGGCTCTGATGCCATGTAAGTTTTAGCTACTGCGGACTTGTTATTTGATTGAATGCACAGCTTATTTTCTTCATTCATTTCAAGGGAATATATACAAGTAGGTAGCAACCAGCTAGGATCATAAACAAATAAATCTGAGTTGTTGACAGCATGCTAACAGGCTGTTCTAACTTTAACAGCCTGTTCTAACTTTAACAGCATGTTCTAACTTTAACAACCTGTTCTAACTAACAACAATAGTATTAATTCAAGCGATTTGGGTTGTATATTGGTGTTCGCAATCTTAGTGTCGGGCTCTTTTGTTTAAATAGCTGATCACATGCTTTATCAATGGACAATGTGATGCCTCTGACTTGTTTGATTTTAGGATTTTATGCAAAAGTGGCTTCCTAATTCATTCTACTTTACAGAAAAGAGAGTTTGTTTTCCTTCTTTGCTAAATGACTAATTATTCAATTAAGAGGTTTCATGCTATTTAATGTAATGTGATTTTTGTTCCTCTGTATTTCAATAAATGACATTTAACAGATGATTTTATATTTTTGAAATTGAAGTTTCGGTTACTTATTTCGATTCCCCCAAAAGCATGTATTTATGGGGTTTTCATTAGGTTTATGGCTCTCTTTTGTATGATAACGTGCATTTTGACCTGTTTTTAAGTTGTCTAGAGATGTGCTGCTAAAATGTATGATCCTATTATATTGATTGTTTTTCTAGGCATGCTCAAACGGGGAAATCGGATGCTGAAACAACAAAATAATGGCCAGCATATGCGAATGCCGGTTATTACTACATTTCTCATTTTAATTTGTGTCCTAGTTTTGATTTTGTATAGAGAAACTGGAGAAAGATCTGATTTATCATCTGGTTTATTGATACAAAATTGGAATAGCTTTAGCTCTTCGGTTGAGTTAGACCCAACTGTGGAGTTCAGAAATGGAACAGATTTAATATGGCAAATCCCAGACTCACCCAAAGCAATTCTCTTTCTGGCACATGGTTGTAATGGTAAAGCAGCTAACTTTTGGGATAGATCACCTAAGTGCCCAAATTGTGCTGGTCTACCTGAAGAAAGGCTAATCGTCCTTAATGCCTTAGCTAGGAGATTTGCAGTTCTTGCAGTAACTAGTGCTGGGATGTGCTGGTCGTTTGAAGAGGAAAGGTTGATTGTTAAAGATATTATTGAGAGGTGGATTGTGAAACAAAAACTTCAAAGCTTGCCTCTTGTAGCGTTGGGTGCTTCATCTGGTGGATATTTCGTTTCAGCCCTTGCAACAGATTTAAGATTTAGTAGCATCACAATAATGATTGCCGAGGGATTGTTTGGTCAAATGGACATACCGAAGAACTACCCTCCTACCCTTTTCGTACACATGCCCAAAGATGAAAAGAGAAGACGGAGAATACAGAGGTACTTGACACTCTTGAAGGTAAAAGGCATTGATGTTGCTGAGGTCAAATGCATGGAGTTTGCATTATCACCTAATCTCTTAGCTGATAGGATTCCGGGTCTTGATCTAACTACCTCTGAGAAGTTGTATAGTCTGTTCCAGGAAAAGGGTTTCATTGATATGAAAGGTTTCATGAGAAATGATGGGCGTGCTATACAATGGAAAGCGGTTATCAAGGAGAGAGAGATTATTCTCCCAGACAAGTCCATAGCGAATCACATTCAAGAGGAAATGAATCTTGCGTTTGCTTATCATGAAATGACCAGCTTGCAGTCTGAACAAATATTTAACTGGTTTGAAACTCATATGAGCTGATCAGAATTCTTATGCTGTGTAATTTTCCTCTAGTCAGCAGGGGGAGACTATCAGTACCCCTGTTTTGGACTGGCTGACAACAGACCTCAGTACCGTTGTGTTGCTCATGGTTTTTCATGAGGTCGATGTTCAAGTTGGAATAACTGTGGCCACGTTGTGATGGAAAATATTGTATCAGCATTCAAACTTCATACATGTGAAAGGGCTGCCTACTGTTACTTATCTGTTTTTTCTTTTCTTATGGGCAGAAAAGAGTGTATAGTGCAAGACACTTAGACTAGGCCTACTTGCTTGTCCTTAGAAATTAAACTTCAAGTGTAGGTTGCTGTAAGTTCTGATCACCATTAAAGGAAACACAAGCCTTTCTGTTCTTGAAGAGCTTGGGAAAATGAAATCAAAGTATTTATCGCTTTTACTTTAATCTTCCCTCTTTACATGGATTGGAATTTCATTCCTTGAGTTAGTTATGCTTCAGCATGGGTGATCATTTATTAGTACAATTTTTTTCATGTATATGCAAAATTCTTTTTCTGCTTCAATTATAATAATGTAGTCTCTGGAAGAAATTGAGTGAGCGTTTTGTCTGAGAATGAACTTCATTTGTTGGAAAGTAATTAAGCAAAGTTCATCTTTAGTAAAATAATATATTGGGCGTGGTTGGGGATTTATATATAATCCAACCTATCACCTTAGTTGTATCTTCTAAACCTAATGACTCTGGGGAATTTGCATTTGTTTACTTCCTAAGTTACTACTGACCCCGTTAATTCATCATCAATTTATGGTTGAATTCTCGCTCTAGTGCATTATGGCAAAAACCAAAGACTAAATTCAGATCTCTTTTTGAATTAGATTTTGTTGGATGTATAAATATAGTAGTTTTGACTTACAACCTATCATGTTTTAAGGTTGGAAGACAGGGTTCTGGATAAATTAACCAATTATGGATAACTTTGCTATATCAGCATCAACTGATATTGGATACACTCTTTGTGGAGAAATTTGTTGTATTAGCTTCAACTTTTATTGGATTCACTGAACTCGTGGTTAGGTTTATGACTCCTGGATTGGGTTTTCGAGGATCCTTCAGCATGAGTAGGATACATGAGTAGGATACAGGATTTGCTCATCTTGAGGGGGGGAGGGGGTTGTATGTGACGGTTTCCATGAAGAACATAAATCTGTATATTATATGCTTATTCTGCCATAGGGTACAGACACTAATGCAACTATTTGTCCAAGTCAGCTGTCGAGATTCGTGTGACATTCCAGATATCTCAGTTGCAGTATAATTACAATGGATGCTCATGTTCCTAGTTGCTGGTTATTCATGCAAGTGCTTAGGTACAGAGTTCATTTGGAATGATTGGATTCATTTCACACAACCCCATAGTGTCACCAATTGGAGATTAATGTGATAGATGCTCTGCAACCTTGGTGCATTTCAAATATTGTTTGTTGCATGTGACTCTTGTTGTAATCTTTGTAAATTTCATCTGCTTCCCTTTAATTGTCTCTTTATACAGAATATATCTATGGAAAGTTTCTGATCAGAACCTCCTATGTATTACTGATGTGATGTTATATTGCTTTGGGTCCACCGCGAGAAGTAAATCCGACAACTTCTCTAGTTACAAGCCAGCTGTCACGTCCTTAGTTGTTAACTAAGTACACGTGCGGCACTTGACAACTCGCTCGCGATCTTGCACAACTTGCTCACGTTCTTGCTATGCCAAGTCAGCCTTACTACACTCAAGATCGCTAAGAGAATGGAAGAAAGAACACAAGAGAGAATTTTTAAAGGAAGCTTTGTATTAGAGAGAACTTGAATTGTTTTCTTGGTTGATGAATTACAAATGAATGCCCCCTATTTATACTAATCACCTAGGAGCTAGTATGTAAATAATAATTATTCTACAAGTCCTTCCATATTTACAAATAAGTCCATTCTCTAGAATACTCTACAAGCCTAGAAGATTCCAAGGACTTTCCTAGCAAATTCATAAAGATCTAGGTTCTTCCTAAGCCTTCTTCTTATGTAAGCTTCCACATGGCATTAATATATGCCAAATGGCGCTTATGTGGCATGATGATGTGGCGGATCAAAACACTCTCCCCCACCTAATATTGCGACGACCGCGGCGCAATGCTGCTGCATAAACTCTCGGATCTTATCTTTGAATTGCCACAAATCCTCATATCGTTCCCACGTGGCCTCCTCTGGTGATTGACCTTTCCAATGGACGAGGAACATAGCGGTCGCTTTTTGCCCTTGTTTTCGTCTGGCTTGGTAATCTATGATAGCCTCAATCTCCCGATCATGCGAGGTGGTGATAGTCATTGGCGCTCGACTTGATTGGCCCCTACTCGGATCATCCTTATCTTCATGATATGGCTTAAGCATGCTGGCATGGAAGATAGGGTAGATCTTAAGATATGATGGCATGTCAAGCTTGTATGAGATCTTGCCTACTTTGGCGACAATTTTAAATGGCCCTTCATACTTGCGAATCAAATTCTGATGCATGCCCCGTAGTGCCTTGAACTGTCTTGGGTTAAACGTCACCATGACCATGTCTCCAACTCTATAGTCTGTGGGACGCCGTTTACGGTCCGCAAACTTCTTCATCTTCTTAGCCGCCTTATCCAAGTAGGACTTAGCAGTGTCGAGCTGCTTCTCCCATACTTTGGCCATATGATAAGCCCCCAAACTCTTTCCCTCGAAGGCGGCTGGTAATGAATGTGGAGTTTGTGGTTGTTGGCCTGTGGCTAGGTCAAATGGCGTCCGCCCCGTGGACTCACTCCGTTGTAAGTTATAAGAGAATTGGGCGATGTCTAGGAGCCTTGCCCAATCTTTTTGATGCGCACTTATATAATGCCTCAATTAGTATTCTAGTAAGGCATTGACCTATTCCGTTTGTCCATCCATCTGTGGGTGGAAACTAGTAGAAAAGTGTGCAGTTCCGTGCCTAGTATGTCGAACAACTCTCTCCAAAAGTTCCATGTGAAGCGGGGGTCTCGATCACTGATGATATGCCTTGGTAAGCCCCAATACTTCACCACGTTCTTAAAGAATAGCTTCGCGACTTCCTTAGTTGTGCAACCCGGTGAGGCAGACATGAAGGTAGCATATTTGGAAAATCTATCCACGACCACCATAATAGTACCATAACCGTCGGACTTCGGTAGGCAAGTGATAAAGTCCATAGTCACGCTCTCCCATGGACGCTCTGCAACTTGTAATGGCTCTAAAAGTCCTCCGGGTTGTTTTTGTTCAACCTTGTCCGGTTGACAGACAACACAAGTTTGCACATAGTACTCTATGTCATCTCGCATATGTGGCCAATAGTAGACTGACTCAACCAAGGCCCTAGTGCGATGTTGGCCTGGATGACCAGCCCACGTTGTATCATGACTCTCCCTTATGATCCGCCGTCTGATGTCTCCAAACTTAGGCACGTAGACCCGTCGACCCGTGGTAAGTAATAGGCCGTCTTCAACCCAAAAACGTCTCGTCTTGCCCTGGTTGGATAACTCGATAAGTTGTTTGGCTGCTGGATCATGTTGCATGCCTTTTTTTATAGCCTCACGAATGTCCCAAGTTGCTGAAGTGATGGGAGCAAGCTCGACTTTCCGGCTCAAGGCATCAGCTACAACATTACCTTTTCCCGGCTTGTACTCTAGCTCATAATCAAACTCGGCCAAGAAGTCTTGCCACCTAACTTGTTTTGGTGTGAGCTTCTTCTGCGTCTGAAAGTAACTAGTAGCCACATTGTCGGTCTTGATCACGAACCTCGACCCGAGCAGATAATGTCTCCATGTACGAAGGCAATGCACAATTGCAGTCATTTCCTTCTTTTGCACCGTGTAACGCTGCTCTGTCTCATTTAACTTGTGACTCTCAAATGCTATGGGATGCTTATCCTGCATCAGGACACCCCCAATGGCAAAGTCCGAGGCATCTGTGTGCACCTCAAATATCTTAGCAAAGTCAGGTAATGCCAAGACTGGCTCCTCTGTTACAGCTGCCTTAAGACCTTCAAACGCCTTTTGACAATGCTCCGTCCAATCCTACAGATTGTTCTTCTTTAGCAACTCGGTCAATGGTGGGGCCTTTGCTGAGTAGCCACTGATAAACCGACGATAGTAGTTAACAAGGCCAAGGAAGGATCTCAATTCAGTTACCTTTGTAGGTGCCTCCCACTCCTGGATAGCACGTACCTTAGCCTCGTCCATGCGTAGCTCGCCATTGCTAATGACATGGCCCAAGAAGTGCACCTTTGATTGTGCAAACTTGCACTTGTCCCTCTTGATGTATAGCTCGTTCTCCCGCAAGACTTGGAAAACTTTCCTTAAGTGCTCCATGTGTTCCTCCAAGGTGTTGCTGTAGATGACTATGTCATCTAGGTAGACTACCACGAACTGATCAAGGTAGGGATGAAAAAGCTTGTTTATAAGGGTGCAAAATATGTCCGGTGCATTGGTTAAGCCGAAGGGCATCACCAACCACTCAAAGGCTCCATATCTTGTTACATATGCTGTCTTTGGCTCACCCCCTTCAGCAATGCGAACCTGGTAGTAGCCCTTTCGAAGATCCACTTTGGTAAAGTATTTGGCTTGCCCAAGTCTATCGAACAAGTCATCAATGAGTGGGATCGGGTACTTATTCTTCACTGTAACCTTATTAAGTGCTCGGTAGTCTATGCACAAGCGCAACGATCCATCCTTCTTCTTCTGGAACAATACTGGTGCGCCGAAAGGTGCCTTTGATGGGCGAATGTGACCAGCATCCAGCAACTCTTTCAATTGTTTCTTGAGCTCCTCTAGCTCGGGCGGTGCCATACGATATGGGGAAAATGCAGGTGGTTTAGCTCCTGGTTCCAACTCAATCTTGTGATCCACCTCTCGCCTAGGCGGCAAGTGCTTAGGCAACTCCTCGGGCGTGACATTTTTGTTTTCCTCAAGCAGCTTCTTGATGCAAGGTGGCAATGTCTCTTGAAAACTCTTGTCTTCCTCTATACTTGCAATAGTTGCCACGAACGTTGGCTCCCCCTTCTTGATCCCCTTTACAATCTGCATAGCTGAGATTTGTGCTTGGAATTGTCCGTGTGGCATAGTCATTGTAGGTACCATGCAAGCTCCTTCTCGCTCCATAACGAAAAGACGTTAGATGTGGGGGTTGATAAAAGTATGACAATGTCTAAAGAACTCTTGCCCGAGTATGATGTCAAATATATCCATAGCGGTTACGGTAAAGTTTGTCGTACCTTTCCAAGCTTCCAATTTGACACCTACTCCATTAGCTACCCCACGAGCATTTTGTACTTAAGCATTCACGGTCTTGACGCGAGAGTTGGTTGGAGCAAGCTTCAATTCTAGTCTCTTCGCGGCAGCCTCAGTCACGAAGTTGTGAGTTGCTCCAGTATCCACCATTGCACGAGCGGGCTTCTTGTTGATGGTGAGATCCACGTACTGATTGCCACTCTCGGTAGGTTGGATAGCTTGCTTTGTGACGGCACTACATAATCCGATCATACCCAACAGTGCAGTTCCCGAACTCTCTCCTTGCGGCTGCTCCTTTCGTTCACGGACTATGGCGCCGAGGCTCTTTAGGTCGGGACAATTCCTAAAGCCATGTGGCCCTCCGCATATGTAGCATCCCTTCTTCTCGGCCTGTGCCTTCTTCTCGGCGTAGCCCTGATGACCACTTGACTTCTTGGAATCTTGAGTCTTGGAGTATTGTTGATATATCTCCTTGCCTTTGCAACGATCTCCCCTACCTTTGACATTGTTAACTTTTGACTCCTTGCTATTGCATTTGTCGTGCTTGTCATGCCTGAAATCCATCAATGATTCGACCTCTACTATGGCTTGGTCTATATCGGTGACTTGCCAGCGTTGCAACTCCTGCTTAGCCCAATTTTGCAACCCGTCCATGAAGTGGAACAACAAGTCATCGTTTGTCAGGTTGGAGATTTGAAGCATAAGGGTGGTGAACTCCTTGATATAGTTATGTATGCTCCCTGTTTGCTTCAATTCCCTAAGCTTGCGCCTTGCCTCGTACAAGAAATTGTTTGGAAAGAATTGTCGCTTGAACTCGGCTTTGAACTGATCCCATGTGCTAATAGTACATAGACCTTTATCCACGTCCGACATCTTCCTTCTCCACCAAATGGCAGTCTCTGAGAGGTACAATACCGCAGTGTTGATCTTTGCCTCGTTGTCCCTTACTTAGCCGTGCCTGTAGTAGTTCTCCAAGTGCCAAAGGAAAATTTTCACTTCTTGTGCATCACGAACACCTTTGAACACCGGTGGTTTGGGAGCATCGATCTTGGTCTCTCTCGTTACCACAACATTGTTGGCTACCTCGGTCACGCCAGCATTGACATGCTCCTCGAGTGAATCTATCTTTGCCTTCATTGCATCGATAGTACTCAAAGCCTCCATGAGTCTACACTTTAAAGCAGTGATGGTTTGCCTTAGTTCCATCTCAATCTGTGTACTTCCCTCCAAGTCATTTTGGATACTATCAATCTCTTCAAGAGTGTGCCCCTCAAGAACGCTAAGGGTGCCTTCCACCTTCCCCAAGCGTTGGCCAAAGATCTCCACGTCGTCCATCCCCGCGTTCATCACCCATTCTTTACCGAGCGAGACGTCCTCGGGCAGAACCTCTACTTCATCCTCGCTCGCCTTAGTGGCAGATGATTCTTGGGATGTAAGACCTTTGTTTGACACAACCTCGGGTGGTACCTCCTGGCTCTTGTTGGTGGCATTCCTTTTTTTTCCACGGCCGCTCTTGCGAGCAGCATCCTAGATGACGTTGGCTTGGGTGTTAGCAGCATTAATTTCTCCGTCGTTCGGCATTCCCTTAGTTGAAACCTTCGCTCTGACACCACGTTGTCACGTCCTTAGTTGTTAACTAAGTACACGTGCGGCACTTGACAACTCGCTCACGATCTTGCACAACTTGCTCACGTTCTTGCTAGGCCAAGTCAGCCTTACTACACTCAAGATCGCTAAGAGAATGGAAAAGGAACACAAGAGAATTTTTAAAGGAAGCTTTGTATTAGAGAGAACTTGAATTGTTTTCTTGGTTGATGAATTACAAATGAATGCCCCCTATTTATACTAATCACCTAGGGGCTAGTATGTAAATAATAATTATTCTACAAGTCCTTCCATATTTACAAATAAGTCCATTCTCTAGAATACTCTACAAGCCTAGAAGATTCCAAGGACTTTCCTAGCAAATTCATAAAGATCTAGGTTCTTCCTAAGGAAATGTCCATACTTCTCTAGAATCTTCTCACAAATGCTAGCCTTCTTCTTATGTAAGCTTCCACATGGCATTAATATATGCCAAATGGCGCTTATGTGGCATGATGATGTGGCGGATCATCACACAACACTCAAAAGTACCTTAATTCTATTTGGATCCTCCCTCTCTTTCTCTGTTATGTGTGGCATATTTCAAATCAACTCGAGCATCCTACTCCTTTTAAGTCACGAGCTACATGTTCTCTTAATTTGTGCTTCTTTAAGATATAAAGCATGCTATCACCAGTTGTACCTAAATTCTTATGGTACCACAAAACTTTTACACTGAAGATCTTCATTCCGATGAAGAAATTTTTTATATTGCCATCTAGAGAGATTTGTAAAAATTCATAAGTTATTGTAAAAGAGTATATACTTGATTACATTGTCGAAGAAAACTTGTGGTGAGTTAAAGATATCTCCGGTAAAACTTTAGCAAAATCTTGATGGTTGAAAAGTATTTATTCCAACCAAGTCGGTGCTTACTGGGGCGAATCAGTTATTTTATTCTCATTTTTTGCATACTGATGAATCCTTCAACTTGAGCACCTGAAGCAGGGAGAAGTAATTCAGGTGCATACCCAAGAGTCTATTTAGTATTATTTTACTGCGATGCATCTAATCTATGCTGTGGGAATAGGCTGTTTGGTTGGTTAGCATTCATTGTGGTGGTACATAAATGCACCTGCTCTTTTTAAAGTAACCAAAGTCTGACAGCTTGTGATTCCTTACTGCTTAATGTCCTGCTGCGCTAATCAAAATCCTTCATCGGTCTGTCATTGAGCTGTTTTTTTTTTTCTTTTTAAATCTCGATATAGATGACTGTATTTCGTGTTCCCTCAAAACCCTTTACATTTTTATTTTATTATTCTGTTTTAATTAACATCTGAATTTGAAGTTGTGATTCGAAATATATGAAGTTCATATGCATTCATTATCAATGGACTGTCGCTTTAGCTTTTTCCATTCTTTGTTGTTTTGGCTGATACTACATGCTTGTAGATGTAGTAATTTATTGTGCAAGTCAGGTTAGGAATCTTTTGAGGTAAAACTCTTCATTGACTAGATACCAACGACATGTAATGAACTTGGGCAATTCAAATTGTTAGATATCTCTGAAATGTGAAATGTAGCTTTAGAGGACAACGGATATTCAGGCATCCTGGGGCATGCCTGTTATGCCCCTATCTCAAAGAGCTTTTATTTTGTAACTTTGTTTTCTCGGCGAGTTTTAACAACTTATGTGAAGGGGAAAATTTTCTGTGTTATCATCAGATGTGACATCCTAGAGAAAACTTTTGTAGCATTTTTTATCAAAGAGAAACCAGTAATAAGTCTTTAATTAGCAATCTTGTTAATATACACGAAATTCTGAGTGGGATATGCTTTCTTGTCATGTTATAATATTTATATTGCTGGGTACAAGCTCAAACCTATTACCTCTAATGTAGTAAGATATTTGTTTTTTCATGTTGTATTATTTGTCTTGCTGCGGCAAGCTCAAACCCGTTACCTGTGCAGTCGTTCAGCCATTAACCTACATTTTGAAGGATTTTGAAAGATGCAGCTCATCTAAGTTGCTCGGACACGGGTTTGGGTGTCCGACACGGGTGCGGATCTAAAGGTAGGATCCTTCGAGATGTAAATTCTAAGATTCGGGGATACGGATCCTAGTGTGGATACGGGTGCGGGGATCCGGCTAATTAATTCAAACATATAAAAATATCTCTAAATTTGTAAGAAATTTAGTGGAATACTTAGCATAGCTTGTAAAGTGTGTATTTCTTTTTGATTCTCAAATTGTAAATAAGTAATGGATTGATATAGTAGATAAGGTATGTTATTTTTTTCAAATTGTATCCTAGTTTTGATTCTGATTTCGGGAATCAAAATGTATCTTGTATCGAATTTTTCCGTCCGTTGTGGTCAAAGTACCCAAAAGTGTTTGACCATATCCGGTACGGATCTCATACCCACACCAATACTAGTGTCGTGTCGACACGGGTGCGGCACCTAAACTGAAGTGTCGGGGCAACTTAGCAGCTCATTGTATCAAATGGAGGCAATTTTGAGTCCCTAACAATTACTCTCTAAGATAGTAAGCTGATGCATTAATTGTTTCACTTGAAAAGGCTGATGCTGGTAGGGGAATTTTTTGCATATTGTTGTAGTTGGTATATGGTTTTATTAGGAGGTTTATTAGGAAATAATGTTAGCTATCAAATACAGTTGGCAACATGAAAATGTGATGCCCATCTATGAATGGAATATTATATTACATTATAGTTTTGTTATGACTTGTATTTTTGGTCATACCTACCTGAGCATGTCTTATATGGAAAGAAACTCTTGGAAGTCCATTCCTCTTGAAGAAGCGAAAGTGTCGAAGACATAACTATGTTCATACTCGAAGAGTGTCGAAGCATGTCTTATATGTTGTTTTTCACTTAATAAAGGAGTTAGGACAACGGGTGCTTGTTTCTCTTTATGTTCTTGGTTACTGGGGTTAGTTTGTTTTATAAACAGAAGTAGAATCTTTATGCTGGAACAAGAATACTTTGTTTTATTTGGAAAGATGCCTTTTTACCTTAAAAGGAGAAAAAAAAGACTATTCTGAAATTGGGAACCGGCACTCACACATGTAATACAACAAGAAATGTTTTACAACCGTCAGGGTTAGCGACAATAGATTTGAGCCTTGGGGTTTGCTCCCTTTCAAGGTCTTAAGTTCGAAACTCACTGGGTGCAAACAATTTCTGAGGGCCATCGGACTAAATAAAGCCTGAATTAACCGTGGTGCACTTGCGGGAAACTTCTTGCCGAGGCCCGTGCACCCCTGGGATTAGTCGAGACCCGGTGCAAATAAAAAAAAAGAAAGAAATGTTTTACTGATAACTGATTAAACAATGTGGGGTGGTATCCTCTTGATTTTGCAAGATTCAAAAGCAAACAGAAAAGCACTAATTTTGATAAAGACAATCAGAAAAACTTCAATGCTCAATCCTAAAGTAAACACACTGGAAATCATAATGAAACCGGACATAAGAAGATATTGATGGTGATTGTGGAAATGAATTTTCAAGCTCTAGGCTTGAGCCGACCCTCATTGGCTAACTTGAAGAGCTGAGCCTGAGCTGCTGCAGCCTTGTCTGAATTGAGTGCAGCAGCAAAATTGTTCTTGACTTGTGTGGTAGTGTAAGTGAACCTCTTGCTAACCATAGAGTTCAGCAAAGAAGCTGTGCCTTCCCTATAGAGTTGCCCAAATCCATCAGTATGTGTGTTTGAAAGTGCTTGCAGCAAGTTCATGTTTGAGCCGAGCCCTGGAGCAGTAGCCACACCAAATGCACCTCCAACAGTTCCCCACCAACCAAACAAGCCCCATATTAGTCCCGGGTGAGTCCTCCAGTAACTGCAAATCATATGATTAAGTGTTATAAGATGCTGTGCATATTAAAGTTAAGAATGTAAAGTAAAGATTATGATGCAATAAGTTAAACTTACTCGCATGTAAAAGGAGGTGATGGTGTTGGGATAGCAGGAGTGCTTGGAGTGCCTGGGTCAACGATGGGAGTAGTTGGTGGGCTTACAATAGTGGGTGTGGAGGGGGTACTAGGTCTAGGAGTACTTGGAGGGGTGGGGTAGTATCCACCTGCATGACCTCCGGAAGGAGGAGCTGGGGTAGGGTTATGATGATGCCCTACTTTTGGAGGGTTACCACAGTTTGCAGGTGGTGTTCCATGGCTACTGCTCCCATGAGATGGTGGTGTTCCATGGCTACCGCTTCCATGAGATGGTGATGTGTGAGAGGGCGGAGTTCCATGGCCACTTGATGGAGGTGCGCTTGAACCTGTTATCCACGAAATGGATTGTCAGAATGAAGACAGTATAATCTTAAACACTCCAAATAATCTGGGACTAAATACTTGCTCCTAAAGGCGAAAACTCCAACACTAGAAAATAAAAAGGTGGCTGTGTTGTGGTTTTGAGTTCCGAGTGCTGGTAGCTTGTACTGAAGTCTGAACAGCCCCATTATGAAACCAACCGAACAAATAATGGGAGAGTGAATGCTGCCTCAAACAATTTTTGGTTAAAAAGCAGGAACACCGATATAAGGTGGCGAGGGCTTTCTTGTTTCTTTGATAGTTTACCATTGTATAGTTTATAGTGTTTTCCGTATATTAGCAAACATTATGCTTTATACTTAAAGAGCATGTTAGCTTATCTATAAAAATAGACAGTAAAGAAAAAGATATTAGAGCAAAATATATAGAGGGGTAAGGAGGGACCTCTTGGGGGACTTCCAATAGTTGGATCAGGAATGTAAAAGTTCTTCTGTTCTTCAAAGGAAGCAGTAGACATGACATTAATGACCAAATTCTGTGAGAGTAATGCAGCAAATGCGGCCCACAGAATTAGAGAACTCTGCTTGTTTCTCTTTTTCCCCATCATTGTTTGCTTCCAAGTGAGACTGACAGAGAGAAAAGAGAACGAATAAAGGAGAGATGGGGAATTCAGTGAATGGGAAGTGATACAAGTGAGGAGCAGTATATAAAGAGTTACGAGATACAGAAGTTAATATAAGCAGGTGGAGGAGTCTGTAGTTAGTTGTGTATGTTGCATGTGCATTTATTGTGTCATTTAAATCCACATTGTAAAATGTGGAGAAAGTCCTCCTTACCTCTAAACATACCCATGTCTTCACCCTGATATACACAAAATATGTTGCATGGCCTCGTTATCGATCTTTACAAATATCATATATACAACTTTAGGCTAGAAAAATTCTTTATCTAATATTCCCTGGATTATTGCATGCTCGCAAGCTAATTACACTGGGTCTCCTTAAGTAAATGTCAAGTAATATAGGAGTCAAAAACTTATTGTGTGCACTATATAATTTCATCTCCCTCCTTTTCTTCCATTGGGGTTGCGGGGCAGATTATTTTGTTTTTTAATTAAATTTCATTTCCGCAGTTTTGGAAATTTGTAACACATGAAGCCCTTGAAGTTGCATTAGAGTAGGCTGTTTATATTATACTTCTTGGGGTGCGACATTTTCGCGGACTCTGTGTGAATATGAAATACTTTATATACCAGACAACAACCCTTTATGAAGAAGCCCTTGAAGGTAGACGTAAAGTGAAAGGGATAAAAAAGATTGATGGCCAGAGAATGTTTGGTTCTTAAGAGTTCAGTAGTACTTCATGGCCCCTGCAACTTATTTCCTGTGTGGTTTTTGTTTTTTAAAAATTCCCTGTTGTGAAAATTGATGTATAGTAAAAGATTTCATCTCAGTTTTTATTCACACTAAACCAAGAAACTGAGGAAGTAAGCGTCGAGGTCTTTCTAGAAGACTCTATTTAGACATGTAAAGACTTTCACATATGTTATTCAGATGGGCTAAGACAACTACTGAAGGGCAGCTTGCATTCACATAGGGTTCGGAGAAAGCCGCACATAAAGGAGTGTGATATAGACAGTTTATTTTAATGCAAATATTTGTAGCTGCTTCCGTTGCTCGAACCCATAACTTATAGGTCAGACGAACACAATTTTACGGTTGCTCCGAGACAAGACAACCACTAATAAGCGATAGGCAGCATTTTTCTATGCCTGGCTTCATTTAGGACTCTGGAAACAGCAGCAAGGTCCAGTTGATAAGTTGAATCGAGGGAGCGGTCTTTTTCTTGGATTATGCTGGTTTATTACAGTCAACTAACCATTTGATAGTTAACATAAGATTATGTCCAAAGATAGGGACAGGTTACTAAAAAAACACTTGGAAAAAGCAACGCATAAATAAGGTTTATTTTTATTTTTATAAAGAACCATGAATATGGATATTAATGGTGCTGACATACAAGTAGGTGAAGGGAGGACATTAAATTGCATAGTAAATGAGACAGCAAAAGCATTGTCCCTATCTTGGAGATTGGTAGGTCGTGCTGTCTGTCTCTCTATGTTAAAGTCAATTTGACTAATTTCTTTTGGATAATGGTGGTGTTTGAGCCGGCCATCGCGTACCTCAATTATTTTATCGGACACATATTACATCTCGCTAATCTAAGTAAATTTATCCGTCAAGTAGTACGTAGATGAGAAACAATTACTTATTGTTTGACCAAAAAATAGATTTTTAGTCAAAGTTAAGAATTAGAAGAATTCGAGTTACTAATAATCGGAAAAGAATATAAAGAAAAAAATTTGAGAGTACCAATGTATGAAAGCTAAATAATTAGTGTATATTCCAATAGTGTTTCATGTCTACAATTGTTTGTGACTTCCCTTTTTATAGCGATTTTTGGGAAGACAAACTTTACCTTTGTCATAATAAGATAATTATGGGTAATTAATGATTCTAAATGCTACGTTATGTAATCATATACATTAAATACATATTCTCTAATGTTTCTCGCATTTACTGCTCATTAAATATTGTATTTTTGCTCTTATTTGCTCTTAGATTCATTCCTTTTCATTCCTCACGATCTTTGACCCTTCAATGCCTTCAACAGATACGAGCATTGACTGTCTCGTGTAACTTGCTAGTGTCTATTCTGTTCATCTTGCTCGTGTCTATTGTTGCTCGTGCCTATTGAATAACTTTAACTCTTTGACTGTTTGACCAGTCCACGTGTCATGATACGTCATTCCTAATATGCAGATCCTAATACAGATAGTCCCCCACTTTCCATTTATTCGTGAGTCGAATATTTAGGAAGTGAATTTCATAAAATGAGAATTTTCGTCACCATTAATGTTATAACAAGACTGTCGCTTCAATGGTCACATCTATTTAATGTTCTTCACACGCGTCAACTCCATATTGATTCTGCAATTTGCACCCGTTTTTAAGGCTCCTTTTTACAGCCTCACTATTCACGAAGTACCAGTTGCCATTACTGTGACTCTTCCATTACTGCGTTTTTTACTTTTTTGACGGTTGCTTATAAATACAATTTTACCTTCTAACTTTTACCACAAAAACCCTTTCAAAGATTCGAACAGTGTAAATCTTTATTCTCTTCATCTTCTTCCTCATCATGTCTTCTTCGAATTCTAACCCTAGAAAAGCCCCTGCTTTACAAAATTATCCCAATGCCCCTGTCAGACATAGAAGGGGTGGAAGGCTTCGTAATTTAGGATCTTCTCGTTGTGGTGGCTCTGCCATGCTTTCTTCTAACCCTGTTTCTTCTTCTATAACTAGGGGTTCTTTTACCCAAAGATCGTCTTCTAAGGGAAAGAAAACCTTCGAACCATTACAAGAGCCTTTGGTAGAGGAAATAATTCCTAACGATTTTTTCTTTCACCATGATAGACACTCACTTCAAACCTAAATTGAAGGTCTGGATCGTGCTGATGCTTTCCCCACTTTAATTATAGAGCTTTTAGCTCCCATAGTTCGTAAAGATTGCCAGTGGAAGGATGATTTTCCCATTGTAATCCCTAACCCAAACCAAAGAATTACTTCATAGATTACATGGCTTTCTTTTGTTTATACATACCCTTTTAATCTTGGGTTTAAACCAACTATTGATCCTGTGATTCTTGATTTCTGTCATTTTTTCAAGGTTTGTCTAGCACAGATTGGCCCGTTGGTATGGAGGGCTGTGGCTAGTTTAAGACACCTAGCTAACACAGTACATGTTAACTTTACCTTCTCTCACCTGATTCATCTCTATCTCTCACCTGATTCATCTCTACTCCTCTAGGTTATTTCGTAATGGTGCTTTCACCTTAGTGGCTAGGAGTAAGAGACTGTTGGTGAGTCCAGAAGATGATAAAGATCATGGCTAGTATGCCCGATTTGTTGCTTCCCCCACAGTTTGTTTGGTGGGTGAAGGAAATGTTCCCTTCCATGTGAAGTGAAATTTTGCACGTAAGTTTCTTACCCTTTCCCGTTCCTCTTTCTCTCGAGTTTATCAATTTCTTTAACTCTGTTTTCTTCTTCTCTTCTTTTTTTCTTTAGCAACCATGTGAGTTGTGGGGAGCATTCCTGATTTTCGTAGTTGGGTAGATAAATTATTGGAGGCTGCAACCATGGAGGCTAGGACTTGGAAATGCATCTCCAGTATTTACGGTTGGAGAGTGAAAACTCACGGTAAGAATTTCTATCTTTGTCGTATGTAAAATTTCATTTTTTTTAACTTTCATCCTTTTCTTTTTGTCAGGATTTGCTATTAGAGGCATTACTGCTGATAAAGTTGCGACCTCTCATTTAAGAACCCAACTTTCCTTGGAAAGTGTTCAAAATATTCTCCTGAAAAGAAAAAACACAGATGATGATAGCTCCAATTAAGAAGATGAAGGTGTCTCATTAATGACAAGGCCAAGAGTTAGGAGGCGTATCATTTCTGAAAAAATTGAAACTTCCCCTCATATTTCTCCTACCGTGCATGTTAATCTTGTCTCTGATGATGAGTTGTCACCCCTCATGACACTCATGAATCGATTAACCAGCTTTTCGTTAGTGCTTTTGAGAGTGGTGAGTTAGGTCCTGTTTTAGATGAACCTCCCTTGTCTTCCTCTTCAACTCATATATCCCCAATTCCTTCCCTTCCTTTTTTTATTGTGTCTTTGATTCCTTCCTTAGCTGCTCCATCTGCTTCTTTACCTGTTCCATCTTCCTCCGTACCTCCCTCTGCTATTTTTACTTCTTCTACCACTCCTCCTTCTACTGCCCATAATACAGAAGTGGGTTCCTCAAATAGAAGTATAACTAAGAGGAGCGTAACTATCGAAGTTCCTGCCAATAACAGCCTCTTGAGGAAATTTGGTCAGGCAGATGTTTGGCTTGAGCCTTTAATAGGCCCAATTGAAAAGGAAAAAAATGAATAGCCATAGATGTTTGACTCTAATGAACGACATAGTTCATTTCACCTTGAAGGTATGTCTCTTTACTTACTTTGTGAGAATTTTTTCCTTTTCAAATTCTAACTTCTCTACCTTATCATTTTCAGGAACACCTTATTGGAGCTGATGAGCAGAGATTCTTTATTAGAAAAGGTGGTATGTAACTCTGAAAAGGCTATTCTTGATTCTGATAGGGCTGCTCGTGAACCTCAGTTGGAGGAAGCTACTTCGAAGGGTTCATTTGATAAAGTGCAAATCACTGTTGAAGATCTGCAAGAGAACAGGAATAATCTGGAACAACAGGTGAGAGCCTTATCCTCAGAGTTGGCAGTCATTAGGGCTTCTTCAAGTCAAGTAGAGCGAGAAAAAGAGCACCTTGAGGCATCTTTCTCAGAGAAATTAACTAAGAGGAAATTAATGAATTGAAAGCTCTATTGAATCAAAAAGAAGTTTATGCTTGGGATCTGATGCAAAGTTTGACTCAGGCACAAGAAGATTTGCGAGCTTTTGAAGACAAGGTGCAGACCTTGAAAAAATCTCATGTCTCTCTCCAAGCTTCTCACAACTCAGCCCTAGATGAAAATGAAGGTCTCAAGAATGAGATTGCTACTTGGGAAAGAGATTATGAAATATTTGAAGATAAGGCTGCGGCTGATGTAAGCTGGGCTTTTCTGAACTCTCATCGTGATTCCTTAGTTGAAGCTAGTCAAGAAAATTTTAACCTAGAGTCGGAATTAGTAAGGTGATGGAGACCATTGAAAATTCCCAGCAACCATTGGACTTTCCATCACCCGTGAATGAATTTTTCGAAGTTGAATTTCCCATAGTTGATGCTCCCGTTGGTGATGTTTCCGGTGTTGATGCTCTCGTGGGTGAAGTTCTAGTAAGTGTGGCTCCCTTGGCTAAAACTTCTGCAGTTGAAGTCCCCATGAATACTGAAGTTACCTTGGGTGAGTACCTTCTTCAAGCTCAATCGTAACCCTTATTGAAGATCAACCCACTTCTGTTGATAATGTTGTTCCAATTGAGCCCGCTGATGATCCTACTTCAGTCCTTTCCTCTTAACGAATAAAAATTTACGTTTGTTTTAAATTCTCTTTTTGCAGGTACCTTTTTGGAAAACAATGTTTAGAGTTCCTGGATTTTTTTGAGAGTTTTCATAATCAAAGCTTTGGCTATCACTTGAGGGTTGATTTTAGAAGTAAAAGTCCCCAAGGATTGTTATGGGGCATTAAACAATTCGATGACTGAGTGTATACTTAGTCTCTAGTTTTGGAATATTGATACGTTTTATTGTCATTAAACTTATGTTTGTTCTATTCTTGCCTTTTTATTTTCAAGGACTTAAAGAATAGTTTGCATTTTTATTCTTTGAAAAATGCTTCTGTTAACCTCATGACTAAATAACATGAGTTCTATAAAAGAGGACCCTTTTATATTTTGACACTTAATGAAGAAGGCGTCTCAACTTCATAATGGTGTTACCATACAATAAAAGAAATAGGAGCACACATATTTTTTGCAATACCTTTGACATGTTTTTATTTCTAAACCTTGACAAGTTTTGAGTAATACTTTACATGTATTTGAATTATATTTATAACTTTCTCGTAACTGTTTTCCTTGTAACAGATTTATACAAAAAAAGAACAACAGATACATGATTTTTCCTTATACCCAGTTTTAGTACATGGTCTTTACCCTAATTGTTTTGAGGTACACTAGGTCTCTTTAGCTTCAAAACATTAGGAAGGATGTGAGAGGTGGTGCCATTGTTCTCATGGGAAAAAAATACTATGAAGGATGCCATGACTCCGTGACTTTCACCTCGTACTTGATTCTTCTAGGCTTGATTGATTTTTCTCAATCTTCTTTACCTTTTTATACACGTGATTATATATACTATGTAGTCCCCTATGTATTAGAGTGTTGAAGTATGAAGCCTCGATCACTTGATAGCCTCTTTCACTTGGTCCATTTCCTGTAAAAGAAATACATACGGGACTCGGAGGTGCAATTATAAATGAAGACTGC
Source organism: Nicotiana noctiflora (assembly GCA_032618575.1). Classification (NCBI taxonomy): domain Eukaryota; kingdom Viridiplantae; phylum Streptophyta; class Magnoliopsida; order Solanales; family Solanaceae; genus Nicotiana; species Nicotiana noctiflora. Next base: position 155,040 of record JASVEL010006426.1, read on the forward strand.
TTAACCCGTTTATATTTCTATCAGAATAATTATAACCCTAGGCTAGGAATTTTAGTTTATTCCATTTTGCCTTATAGGTCGTGACTTATCATTTAGTACGTGTTAGCACTTTGCCTATCATCTAAATGGTTAGTAAGATTTTAATAATTCAAAATATAAAATTTAATATGGCGATACCTGATCATGAGTTTTCTCTTAAAAGTAATATCTTTTCAAATGAACTATATTCCAGTATGAAGAAAGTACCTTTCCGTCCATTGTTTCCAACTCATATGCTCCTTTTCTTGCAATATCATGAACTATGTTGGGTCCTTCCCAGGTAGGACTTAGTTTGCCCGCATTGGTTGCCTTTTGCCACGGTCCTATTTTCAAACCCGGTCGTGATGGCACCTCTCGTGAAGACAAGGCCAGCCAACTAACCCAATTCGTCTCTTTAACAATTATTAAATATAAATAAATGGATAAATATGACTTAATGGCATTACTAACTGATATTTACAACCCGACACAACATGATCGGGCTATCACAAGTCATGATCATCTAAAGAAATTCAAACATAACTACAGGTCCAATAATATACAAAATAAGATTTAGAATCAAAGGACGAAGTCCGGTGCCGCGAACGTCGGCGGTCACCTTGCTCAGCTACGATAGCAAAATCCTCAATCAGCTTAACCCGCTACCGGGTAACAATTTACTGCAACTGGGAGTAAAGTGAGTACTCCAACTTAGTGAGTAATGAGACTAAATAGTAACTGAGCAGCAAGAAATCACGTAAGGCACTCCATCATGCTATACAAAACAGTGCAACCCTTTGAGAAACCAGTAAAATCGTGAAATCCTTTAGAAAATACCTGGGCTCAATTAAAACCTCTTTTGAAAATATCTTTTTTAACAGATAAGCAAATAAACGCGAAACAGATAATGCAAGTCAGCACATAAGTGAGCCCTTCGGGCACAACACTACACTAACAAACAACACCAGAGTATCTGGTAAACAGTGCAAGAAGTAGTATGGAGAATGCTGAATGTCATGCCACGTAGTACAAATAGGAACCAATTGTCACGACCCCAAATCCGGTCGTGATGGCGCCCAGCACATTGCTAAGCCAGCCTGACCAATCAATATCAACAACGGAGCTAGAAGCTCTCTTTAACCCATTTAAGCATATTAATTCACGAAGCAACAACGATACAAATAACGAAAACGGGGAACCAAGTCCCATAATACATCAACTCCCATAGACCGAAGGGTCAAGAGTCATGAGCCTCTACTGAACATGAGTGTAAAAAGGTTTACAAGATACCAAGTGCGGAAAGAAAAGTCAATACAAAATCAAGACAGTAAGAAGGAATATCGGATTCTGCGGACTCTGCAGCTACCTCGTATATCCCACGGATGTCGCCTCGCACGACCATCGGATCACCGTCGAGAGGTACTCGGATCCGCACACAAGGTGCGAGGAGTAAAATGAGTACTTGCCGGACTCGGTGGTAATAAACAAGGGTAAGACAAGCGCGGATAAGAAATCCGCAATAAAACACTATGTAAAGCTATAATCGAATACCCTGTCCGGAATCAATATCAACTGTACCTATACCAATAAGTACTAGCAAAATAGTATAACAGCTAGCAGATGTAGCTAAATGCAATGCAATGCATGATATGACCGCTACGGCGCATAGCCCGACTCCAATTTTGGGTACCCGTGCTCACTGTGGGGGTTCAGACTCCAGAGGGGCTCCTACAGCCCAAGCACATCTCATAGAGATATTCTCGCGGCGTGCAGTCCGATCCAACATATATCCTGCTGCGGCGTGCAGCCCGATCCACTACTAGTCAGCTAATATGCAGATACAGCCTCGCAGGCTCAAAAGTAGTTTTTGAAAACTCTTTTATCATTTTTCAGTTGGAAAACAGTAATATCAAGTTCCGGAGATTGGAATTAGCATAATAACAAAAATAGCTGCGGACTAGTAGTAAACTAGCATGTCTATATGATAAGACAATGATAACGATCCTCGCGGGATCCAATAAACTGGCTCACGGCCCACATGTATACTCAACCGCCCAAGAAGGGGTTCCTCGGCTCAAGAGTGGCCATTATCACAATATATATATATGCAACCATCCGAGAAGGAGGTTCGACGGCTCTAGAATAGCCAATAATACAGTATCAACAGGTCGGACAAATATATAGTCTCCAGTTCATGATCGACCCCGCACTCTCAAGAGCGTGCGTGTCTCGCCGCTATACAGCGTCACAAAGTGGTATACCGGGGTTTCGAACCCGCTGGTCATCACCCACATCTATTACTCACCTCAATACGGCGCGACGACTATTCCGCAATGCCCTTGCCACGAGAATCAAGCTCCGCACGCGTAGAATCTGATCCAATACAGTAGAAATACAACAAATTAGGCCAATGTGACTACACCCAATCATAACAACTCAATTTTCATCAAAATTCCCAAAGTTTTCAAAACCCGACTTTCGGTACGCTTGTCGAAAAATCACAAAAGTCACATATTCGGAACCCTCATCTCAATACGAGTCTATGCATATCAATTTTATCAAATTCGGACTCCATTTGCCCGTTCAAAACCTTGATTTTCTAAAGTTCAAGCCTATGGCTAAATCCTCCATAAATTACCTCAAATTCCTCCATTTTCATGATATAATTGCATAATATTACCAATACCAATCATAGTTTAAGTCCATAGTTGATTACCTGATGATTTCCCTTGGATTTCTCTTCAAAATCGCCCAAATCGCCTCTAAAGCCGAGACCCAAATGTGTGAAATGTTCTGAAATTTTTCTAACTTCTGATACACTTAACTTACAGCGATTTTCGCTTCTGCGGAATATTTTCCGCTCCTACGAGCCCGTATCCGCGACCAAAGGGTCGCTTCAGCGGTTACAGGCCTGGCCGGCCATTTCCGCTTCTGCGAGCAAAGGGCCGCTTAAGCGCGCCCGCTTCTGCGAAGAAACTTCCGCTTCAGCGGAAACATCCGCCTCTACGCACCATTGTCCGCTTCTGCGGTCTCGCCCAAGCGGTCAAATGTCCGCTTCTGCGGACCTTCTCATTTCTCTTCTCGTCCGCTTCTGCGATCAGTGGCTCGTACCAGCGATGCCGCTTCAGCGGAATGACTTCCGCTTCTGCGTAACCAGCCGCTCCTGCGCCCCTCGTCCGCTTCTGCGGACTCGCTCCTGCATCCAAAATTCCGCAGGAGCGGAAACAACAGAAGCCAGAATCCCAACCTGCAATTTCCATGATTTTCTTCCGATTAACCATCCGAAAACACCCCGAGGCCCCCGGGACCCCAACGAAAACCACCAACATACTCCGAAACACGATACGAACTTGTTCCAATCATAAAAACACCATCCTAAACATTCAAATCACCAATTACACACGGATTCAAGCCTAAATTCCTTAAAACATTCCGAATTACACATTCGATCAAAAACCCGACTAAACGACGTCCGAATGACCTGAAATTTTGCAGGCACATCCAAAATCACCTAACGAAGCTACTGCAACTGTCGGAATTCCATTCCGACCCCGGATCAAAATCTCACCTACCATTCGGATTTCGCCAAAATTCAACCTTAGCCAATTCAAGCCTATTTCTACACCGGCCTCCAAATTCAATTCCGATCGCTCCCCTAAGTCACAAATCACCTTCCGGAACTAACCGAATCATCATAATCCGATTCCGAGCCCTCTAACCAAATAGTCAACTCCGGGTTGACTTTCCTTATTCAAGTTTCCTTCACAAAGGTTATATGCCTCATTTTCAATCCAATTCACTCCTAACTCACCCGATAGGCTTTAACACCGATATAAAATCATAAAACATGTATTTACAACATAACGGGGTGGTAATTCTCGTGACGACGGGCCGGGTCGTCACATTCTCCCCCTCTTAAGAAAATGCTCGTCCTCGAGCGGGTCAAGAAACATACTTGAAGACTCAAACAAGTGAGGATATTTGCTTCGCATCTCCCGCTCGATCTCCCAAGTGGCCTCCTCCACGGGTCGAGCTCTCCGCTGAACCTTAACTGATGCAATATCCTTAGACCTCAATTTTCTCACCTGACGACCCAAAACAGCAATAGGCTCCACATAATAGGATAAATCACCATCAAGTTGAATGGTACTGAAGTCTAGTATATGAGACGGATCTCCAATGTACTTCCGGAGCATAGACACATGGAATACCGGATGAACGCTAGATAAGCTGGGCGGCAAGGCTAACTCATATGCCACCTCTCCAACTCTCCTAAGTATCTCAAAAGGACCAATGTACCTGGGACTCAACTTTCCTTTCTTCCCAAACCTCATGACACCCTTCATAGGTGAAACCTTCAACAATACTCTGTCACCAACCATGAAAGACAACTCTCGAACTTTACTGTCCGCATAACTCTTCTGACGAGACTGTGCTGTACGAAGCCTCTCCTGGATCAACTTTGCTCTATCCAGAGCATCCTGGACTAACTCAGTCCCTATCAACCTATCCTCACCAGGCTCAAACCATCCCACGGGGGATCTACACCTCCTGCCATACAATGCCTCATACGGGGCCATCTGAATACTCGACTGATAACTGTTGTTGTAGGCAAACTCAGCAAGTGGTAGGAATTCATCCCACGAACCACCAAAATCAATCACACATGCTCGCAACATATCCTCCAGAATCTGAATAGTACGCTCAGACTGCCCATCTGTCTGGGGGTGAAATGCTGTACTCAACTCAACCCGCGTACCCATCTCTCGCTGAAATGCTCTCCAAAACTGAGAAGTGAACTGAGTACCCCTGTCGGATATGATAGACACTGGGACTCCATGCAACCGAACAATCTCTCGAATAAAGATCGCTGCCAACCGCTCCGATGAGTAGGTAGTACTAACTGGAATGAAGTGAGCTGACTTGGTCAGCCTATCCACAATCACCCAAACAGAATCAAACTTCCTCGCTATCCGAGGGAGTCCAGTAACAAAGTCCATAGTGATCCTCTCCCATTTCCACTCAGGAATAACAATGCGCTGAAATACACCACCGGGCCTCTGATGCTCGTACTTAACCTGCTGACAGTTGAGGCACCGTGCTACATATATGACAATGTCCATTTTCATCTTTCTCCACCAATAGTGCTGTTTCAAATCTTGATACATCTTAGCGGCTCCTGGATGGATAGAATACCGCGAGCTATGGGCCTCCTCCAGAATCAACTCACGAAGGCCATCATCATTGGGCACACATATCCGGCCCTGCATCCTCAATACGCCGTCACTATCAATGGTGACATCTCTAGCGTCATCATGCTGAACTCTGTCCCTAAGGACAGCCAAATGTGGATCATCATACTGGCGCTCACGAATACGATCATATAGAGATGACCGAGATACAACACAAGCCAATACCCTGCTGGGCTCCGAAATATCTAACCTCACTAGCCGATTGGCTAGCACCTGAACATCATAAGCAAATGGCCTCTCCTCAGCTGGAATATATGCCAAGCTCCCCATACTGACCGCCTTCCGGCTCAAAGCATCGGCCACCACATTGGCCTTCCCCGGATGATATAATATAGTAATGTCATAATCCTTCAGCAACTCTAGCCATCTCCGTTGTCTCAAATTAAGGTCTTTCTGTTTGAACAAGTGCCGGAGACTACGATGGTCGGTATACACCTCACAAGACACACCGTACAAATAGTGCCTCCAAATCTTCAAGGCATGAACAATGGCGGCTAGCTCCAAGTCATGAACAGGATAGTTCTTCTCATGCGGCTTCAACTGCCGAGAAGCATAAGCAATTACCTTTCCTTCCTGCATCAACACACAACCTATCCCCACTCTCGAGGCATCACAATAAACGGTATATGAACCCGAAGCTGATGGCAATACTAACACTGGAGCTGTGGTCAAAGCTGTCTTGAGCTTCTGAAAGCTCTCCTCGCACTCATCCGACCACACGAATGGTGCACCCTTCCGGGTCAATTTAGTCAATGAAGAAGCAATGGATGAAAATCCCTGAACAAACCGGCGATAATACCCCGCCAAGCCAAGAAAACTCCTGATCTCTGTAGCTGAGGACGGTCTAGGCCAACTCTGCACCGCCTCTATCTTCTTTGGATCAACCTGAATACCATCACGAGACACCACATGTCCCATAAATGCTACGGACTCGAGCCAAAACTCGCACTTGGAGAATTTAGCATATAGCTTCTCCTCCCTCAATCTCTCCAACACAATACTCAAATGTTGAGCATGCTCCTCCTGACTACGGGAGTAGACTAGAATGTCATCAATGAACACAATCACAAATGAATCCAAATAAGGCCCGAACACACTGTTCATCAGATGCATAAATGCTGCTGGGGCGTTGGTCAGCCCAAACGACATCACAAGGAACTCATAGTGACCATATCGGGTCCTGAATGCAGTCTTCATAATATCCGAGTCCCCGATCTTCAGCTGATGATAGCCCGAACGAAGATCGATCTTAGAAAACACCCTCGCACCCTGTAACTGATCAAACAAATCATCTATGCGCGGTAGAGGGTACTTGTTCTTCACTGTCACTTTGTTCAATTGCCTATAGTCAATACACATTCGCATGGAACCATCTTTCTTTTTAACAAATAATACCGCGCACCCCACGGGGACACACTAGGACGGATGAAACCCTTATCCAGAAGTTCTTGAAGCTGCTCTTTTAGTTCTTTCAACTCGGCCGGTGCCATTCGATAAGGAGGAATGGATATGGGCTGAGTGCCCGGCACCAAGTCAATGCCAAAATCAATATCCCTGTCCGGCGGCATGCCCGGCAGGTCTGAGAGGGAAATACATCTGGAAAATCCCTCACAACAGGTACAGAATCAATGCTAGGAGACTCAGCTCCCACATCTCTCACAAAAGCCAAGTACGATAAACACCCTTTTTCAACCATCTTCCGAGCTTTTAAGAACGAAATAACACGGCTAGGGACGAAATCGGTCGAACCCCACCACTCGATCTGAGAAATACCAGGAATGGCCAACGTAACTGTCTTAGCATGACATTCCAATATAGCATGGTACGGAGACAACCAGTCCATACCCAATATAACATCAAAATCCACCATACCCAACAATAACAAATATGCCTGGGTCTCCAGACCCCCAATAGATATAACACAGGATCTATAGACATGATCCACAACAATCGTATCACCCACGGGGGTGGATACATGAACAAGTAAATCAAGACTACCACGAGTCGCACCCAAGTGATGTGCAAAGTAAGAGGACACGTATGAATATGTGGACCCCGGATCAAATAGAACAGAGGCATCTCTGTGACAGACAGAAATGATACCCGTAATCACTACATCGGAGGCAACTGCATCACGCCTATCAGGAAGTGCATAGAAACGTGCCTGGCCTCCACCAGATCTCTCCTCGCCCCTGGGGCGACCACGAGAAGACCGACCTCCACCTCTATTAGACTGAGATGGTGCTGATGATGAGGGCCGATCCCTCTGCTGAGTCCTGTCCCTACGGAGTCGAGGGCACCGTCTCCTCATGTGGCCAAACTCACCACACTCATAACATGCACCCGGTGCCGGAGAAGGGTACTGAAGGGAACCCCTCGCCGCGGAAGAACCCTGGGCTGATGAAGTAGGTGCTGCACCCGGGGCTGGAAGGGCACTAAGCTGATGACTGACCCTGCTGAAACCCCCATCGACCACGACCATAAGAACCTCGCTCTGCTCTGGGCGGCCCGAACGAGAAGGTCCAGACGAGCGACCTCTGGCTCTACCGGGAATGCCCTCTGGACGGAGCACCACCGAAACCGCCCGAACCACGAGGCCTTTGGCCTCCCGCTCCTCTCTCTCTCGGCGACGATCCGCCTCAACGGAGCGTGCCATATCAACAACCTGCTCGAAAGATGATGACAAAACTCTCTCTCTGGTCATGAGAATGTGGATGGAGTAGTTGAGGCCATCAATGAACCTCCTGATCCTCTCCCTATCAGTAGGGATCATCCATGTGGCATGCCTAGCCAACTGTGTGAATCTAAGCTCGCACTGGGTCACTGATATGTCTCCCTGAACCAACCACTCAAACTGGCGACGAAGCTCCTCACGACGGGACTGAGGTATATACTTCTCTAGGAAGAGAGTAGAAAACTACTGCCATGTGAGAGGTGCTGCTCCTGTAGGCCTACGCCTCTCAAACTCCTCCTACCAATCAAATGCGGGACTAGTAAACTGAAATGTAGTGAATGAGACTCCGCTGGACTCAAGAATACCAGCTGTACGTAGTATCCTCTAACACTTATCTAAGAAACCCTGGGCATCCTCGTCCTCAGCGCCACTGAAATGGGGTGGCTGGAGTCTACCAAATCTCTCTAGACGATGATGCTCGTCGTCGGGCATAGCCTGAACCATATGCTCTGGAGCTGGTGCAGCTGGAGGAATAACTGGTGCAACCACCTGAGCGGGGACCGCCTCTAGCATCTGAAGTCCCTGAACAACCTGCTCAGGTGTGCGAGCTGCAAGGGTCTGCTGACCACCCCCTGTCTGAGATGTCGCTGCAGTAGCGGTAGCTGATACTACCTGAGCCAAACCAGAACACACCGATAATATCCGAGCAAGAGTCTCCTAAAGAACAAGAATAGCAATAGATACAGTCTGGGCCTGAACTGGGGATGCTGGAGAATCAACCACTGGGGGCTGCTCCTCATCTGCCCTACCTCTACCTCTAGCACGACCGCGCCCACAGCCTCTAGCAGGTGGCAATGGAGGTCGTCCACCTCGTCCTGATGCTCGCGTTCTCTCCCTCGTCCTGATGCTCGCGTTCTCGCCATCTGCGAGAGAATAGAATATAGAAGTTCAGTTCTCAGAACAACAAGATCGCACGACCGAGTTCAAGAAAAGTGAAGTTTTCCTAAAGGTTCGCAGCCTCCCGAGGATAAGTACAGGCGTCCCCGTACCGATCCACAAGACTCTACTAACCGGCTCAAGACTCACGAGGCCTAGTAAACCTAGGCTCTAATACCAACTTGTCACGACCCCAAATCCGGTCGTGATGGCGCCCAGCACATTGCTAAGCCAGCCTGACCAATCAATATCAACAACGGAGCTAGAAGCTCTCTTTAACCCATTTAAGCATATTAATTCACGAAGCAACAACGATACAAATAACGAAAACGGGGAACCAAGTCCCATAATACATCAACTCCCATAGACCGAAGGGTCAAGAGTCATGAGCCTCTACTGAACATGAGTGTATAAAGGTTTACAAGATACCAAGTGCGGAAAGAAAAGTCAATACAAAATCAAGACAATAAGAAGGAATATCGGATCCTGCGAACTCTGCAGCTACCTCGAATATCCACAAACGTCGCCTCGCACAGCTATTGGATCACTGCTGAGAGGTACCTGGATCTGCACACAAGGTGCAGGGAGTAAAATGAGTACTGCCAGACTCAGTGGTAATAAACAAGGGTAAGACAGCGCAGATAAGAAATCCGCAATAAAACACTATGTAAAGCTATAATCGAATACCCTGTCCGGAATCAATATCAACTGTACCTATACCAATAAGTACTAGCAAAATAGTATAACAGCTAGCAGATGTAGCTAAATGCAATGCAATGCATGATATGACCGCTACGGCGCGTAGCCCGACTCCAATTTTGGGTACCCGTGCTCACTGCGGGGGTTCAGACTCCGGAGGGGCTCCTACAGCCCAAGCACATCTCATAGAGATATTCCTGCGGCGTGCAGTCCGATCCAACATATATCTCGCTGCGGCGCGCAGCCCGATCCACTACTAGTCAGCTAATATGCAGATACGGCCTCGCAGGCTCAAAAGTAGTTTTTGAAAACTCTTTTATCATTTTTCAGTTGGAAAAACAGTAATATCAAGTTCCAGAGATTGGAATTAGCATAATAACAAAATAGCTGCGGACTAGTAGTAAACTAGCATGTCTATATGATAAGACAATGATAACGATCCTCGCGGGATCCAATAACGATACTCAACCGCCCAAGAATGGGGTTCAACGGCTCAAGAGTGGCCATTATCACAATATATATATATGCAACCATCCGAGAAGGAGGTTCGACGGCTCTAGAATAGCCAATAATACAGGATCAACAGGTTGGACTAATATATAGTCTCCAGTTCATGATCGACCCCGCACTCTCAAGAGTGTGCGTGTCTCGCCGCTATACCGCGTCACAAAGTGGTATACCGGGGTTTCGAACCCGCCTGGTCATTACCCACATCTATTACTCACCTCAATACGGCGCGACGACTATTCCGCAATGCCCTTGCCACGAGAATCAAGCTCCGCACGCGTAGAATCTGATCCAATACAGTAGAAATACAACAAATTAGGCCAATGTGACTACACCCAATCATAACAACTCAATTTTCATCAAAATTCCCAAAGTTTTCAAAACCCGACTTTCGGTACGCTTGTCGAAAAATCACAAAAGTCACATATTCGGAACCCTCATCTCAATACGAGTCTATGCATATCAATTTTATCAAATTCGGACTCCATTTGCCCGTTCAAAACCTTGATTTTCTAAAGTTCAAGCCTAGGGCTAAATCCTCCATAAATTACCTCAAATTCCTCCATTTTCATGATATAATTGCATAATATTACCAATACCAATCATAGTTTAAGTCCATAGTTGATTACCTGATGATTTCCCTTGGATTTCTCTTCAAAATCGCCCAAATCGCCTCTAAAGCCGAGACCCAAATGTGTGAAATGTTCTGAAATTTTTCTAACTTCTGATACACTTAACTTACAGCGATTTTCGCTTCTGCGGAAGAATTTCCGCTCCTACGAGTCCGTATCCGCGACCAAAGGGTCGCTTCAGCGGTTCCAGGCCTAGCCGGCCAATTCCGCTTCTGCGAGCAAAGGGCCGCTTAAGCGGGCCCGCTTCTGCGAAGAAACTTCCGCTTCTGCGGAAACATCCGCTTCTGCGCACCATAGTCCGCTTCTGCGGACTCGCCCAGGCGGTCAAATGTCCGCTTCTGCGGACCTTCTCATTTCTCTTCTCGTCCGCTTCTGCGATCAGTGGCTCGCACCAGCGATGCCGCTTCAGCGGAATGACTTCCGCTTCTGCGTAACCAACCGCTCCAGCGCCCCTCGTCCGCTTCTGCGGACTCGCTCCTGCGTCCAAAATTTCGCATGAGCGGAAACAACAGAAACAGAATCCCAACCTGCAATTTCCATGATTTTCTTCCGATTAACCATCCGAAAACACCCCGAGGCCCCCGGGACCCCAACGAAAACCACCAACATACTCCGAAACACGATACGAACTTGTTCCAATCATAAAAACACCATCCTAAACATTAAAATCACCAATTACACACGGATTCAAGCCTAAATTCCTTAAAACATTCCGAATTACACATTCGATCAAAAACCCGACTAAACGACGTCCGAATGACCTGAAATTTTGCAGGCACATCCAAAATCACCTAACGGAGCTACTGCAACTGTCGGAATTCCATTCCGACCCCGGATCAAAATCTCACCTACTGTTCGGGTTTCGCCAAAATTCAACCTTAGCCAATTCAAGCCTATTTCTACACCGGCCTCCAAATTCAATTCCGATCGCTCCCCTAAGTCACAAATCACCTTCCGGAACTAACCGAATCATCAGAATCCGATTCCGAGCCCTCTAACCAAATAGTCAACTCCGGGTTGACTTTCCTTATTCAAGTTTCCTTCACAAAGGTTATATGCCTCATTTTCAATCCAATTCACTCCTAACTCACCTGATAGGCTTTAACACTGATATAAAATCATAAAACATGTATTTACAACATAACGGGGTGGTAATTCTCGTGACGACGGGCCGGGTCGTCACACCAATGCATGAATGCAATGCAATGCATATGACCGCTGCGGCGCACAACCCGATCCATTTGGGTATCCGTGCTCACTGTGGGGGTTCAGACTCTTGAGGGGCTCCTACATCCCAACCGCAATATCAATGTAACACTGATGTGGCGTGCAACCCGAGCCATCCATATATCAAGAAATCACTATAACACTGCTGCGGCGCATAGCCCGATCCGTACTCAGTCTAGAAATACACACAAGCCCATTGGGTACTATTAAAATCATAGTTCTTAGCTCAAAAACGTCAATAAAATGTTGTTTAAGTTTTTAAATCTTAGAAAAATAGCTGAGTTTACAAAATAGTATTAAAACCCTGGACCGAGATCAAATAATATGTAAAGTAATGCGAAAATAGTGATATCAGTCCTGAATGATTCACACAGTTGGCACGAAGCCCAAAAATGGCAATCAGCCCAAATTATGATGATAACAAGTAGTTCCAGTCAAATACGCGATAAAAATCAACAACCAAGATGAACCAAGTCACAATCCCCAACGGTGCTCTGCCCCACACTCATATTCGACGTGCAAGTCAACTCAATACACCACTATGATGTGCAAATCCGGGGTTTCAAACCCTCAGGATATCATTTATAAGTATTACTCACCTCGAACCGGTAAAATCTCTAGCCCGCGACGCCTTTGCCCCTCAAACCGGCCTCCACGATCGTCGTATCTAACCAACATCAGATCGAATACATCACAATATGCTATGGGAACAATACCTAATAAAAAATAATAGAGAAATAGCAAAAATCTCAAAACTAGAAAAACCCGAGCCCCCGGCTCACTTCTCGTTAAATTAAAACTCACATTATCGGGTTCTTCATCTCGCCACAAGTTCATACATACTAGGAACTCCCAAATCCGAGCTCAAATGACCTATCAAATCCCAATTTGAAATAGTAAAAACACAAGCCCTAGCTTTACTCCCTTTTGGTGAATTTCAACCAATTTCCATGTTAAATCTATCGTAATCTCATGTATTTACGCCAAGGAACTTACCTACAATCAATCCTCCTTGAATCCCTCTTCAATTTGACCCAAAGAGCTCTCAAAATACTCAACAATGGATGAAAAATAACTAAAACTCGCGGATGAAATGTTTAATAAACCCACTGCCCAGCACTGGGATTCCTTCTACGCGAACGCGGTCAAACACCCGTGAACGCATAGCACAAAAAATACATTGACCAATATATTACCTTATGCGAACGCGGCCTCCCAGTCGCGAACGTGATGCTTCAGAAGCTTGACCTTCACGAACGCGTTGACTAACTGACCATCAAACCCCATCTCTCTTATGCGATCGTGTATAAACCCTCGCGAACGCGATACTACCTCTCACAACCCTTCATGAATGCGGCATGGACCATCGTGAACGTGTAGCTCACAAAACTCAGTCCTTCGCGAACGCGAAGGCCAAAATACCTGCAACACAAAAACTAAAAATCTGCAATCTTTCAAAGACAAAAATGGTCCGATTGACCACCCGAAACTCGCCCGAGACCCCCGGGACCTCAACCAAAAGCACCAACATATCCTAAGACCTCATTCAAACTTGTTCCAATCATCAAAACACATCTAACAACACTAAAAGCATCAGTAATTATCAGATTCAAGCCTAAGTTCTTTAAAAACTTTCGAAACATGCATTCGATCTAAAAACCCAACCAAACGACGTCCGAATGACCTGAAATTTTGCACAGACATCATAAGTCACATATCGAAGCTGCAAAAACTCTCAGAATTCCGTTCCGACCCTCGGATCAAAATCTCACCTATCAACCAGAATTCGACAAAATACTAACTTCACTAATTCAAGCCTAATTCCACACCGGGCCTCTAAAATCAATTTTGATCGCACTCCTAAGTCACATATCATCCCCTGAAGCTAACCAAATCACCAATAAAACAATTCCAAGCCCTATAACTTATAAGTCAATGTCTGGTTGACTTTTCCAACTTAAGACTTACTTAAATAGACTAAATATCTCATTTCTTTTCAAAACCAATCCAGATCAAGACTAACACACCACATACCGATAACGAAACATGAAGAAGCATAAAATATGAGAAACGAAGCAGTAACACATGAGACAAAGGGCCGGGTCATCACACTTTTGTAGATTGAAAAACGTTTTTAAGCACGAAGTCCCCAATTTTGAAGTATCTCAGGTATGCTTTCCTGCAGTAATAACGCTCGATCACTTATTTTTGTGCGACCATTCTTATTAACACAGCTTCTCTCTCCTGCCTTCTAATATATCTAAATTGACCCGTATCTCTTTGTTGTTGGACTCATGTGTCGCTTGTAAGAATCTTGTACTTGGTTCTCCTATTTCTACTAGAATTAGTGTCTCAGCTCCATAAACTAAAGAAAAAGGCGTTTCACCTGTGCTCCTTTTTGTTGTTGTGCGATATGCCCACAAAACATCGGGTAGCACTTCAGGCCAATTATCCTTTGATTCCTCTAGTCGCTTCTTTAAATTATTACTGATGACTTTGTTTGTTGACTCCGCTTGTACATTGCCCACTGGATGATAAGGTGTAGATGTAATCCTTTTTATTTGCCAACTTTCGAGAAATTCTGTGACTTGAGCTCCGACAAATTGAGGACCATTGTCACATACAATTTCCTTTGGTACACCAAATCGACAGATAATGTTATACCAAATAAAGTCTTTGACAACTTTTTCTCGCACCTATTTAAATGCTCCAGCCTCCACCCATTTAGTGAAATAATCAGTAAGTACGAGAAGAAAATTTACCTGTCCTTTTGCTTGAGGCAATGGTGCAACTATATCCACTTCCCATTTCATAAATGTCCATGGTGCAATTACCGGATGTAATAATTCTTCTGGTCGGTGCATTGATTCACATCCAAGCAACGGTCGTAGTCAATATAACCCGGTCAATTAAGTCCAGAGTCGATCCCACGGAGAATTAACCTACCAATTGCAACTTTCACAACCCAAGAACACTTCCGAATCAAGTTCCCAAATTTTGAATATATTTTTGTGAGATTTTCGAATAACTACTTTGCAAGAATTAAAAGACTGAAAAGAAAGAATTGAATATTGGGTAAATAATATGAAAAACGACTAAGGTATTGATTTCCCCTATTGATGGAATCTCTTTTGTTTATGCTTATACAAATTGTCAATATATTCTATCAATCATGAACTCTACTTTTACCGTAATTCTCTCCCGAGCAACTACAATAATTTACTATTGCACTCTCCCGAGCTACCCTAGCTAGCTTTAATTTGAATAGTTCACTTAAGATTGCACCCAAGACTTCGTTATTCATAATCCCGTCTTTACGCCTAAAGTTATAGATTCCACCAATAACCTAGGTGTGGTGTTATTCAACAATATACCTAAATATGCACTCTTTTCCAAGTTATACACACTAAATAGGCACAGCTAATCTGGAGCTCTACCAATTAACTACAACAAGAACGAAGTTGAACAAATAGAAATCTAGCTAACAATTTGTAATCACATAAACGAGAAGTTCATCACCCAATCGGTTCCATCAAAACCTTAGATAAGGAATTAGCTACTCATGATCAAAGAAACAAGAATAATAATTGAATTCATAATCAAAGAATTAATATAAATGAAAGAAATAAGTTGAGAGAGTTCTTTCTTACTAATAATCTTGCAAAAGTAGGTAATAATACAATGCTTGCCTCTATTGGGCGAACTAGAGGTTTATATAGAGGTTTTAGGGCTTAACAACTAAATTTGTACACAACTAGGAATAAACTTGCGGTGCCTTCCGCGGTTCGTCCGCGGTCGCGGACGAACCACGAACATAACAGTTCTCTGATTCTCCATAAAGTTCCGAGAGCTTGTTTTTCCGCGGTGCATCCGCGGTCGCGAGTGAACCGCGGATGAACAGTACTCCAGATTTCTTCTTCAATTTTTCAAGCTAACTTCACTTCAACTCTTCACTTAGCCTTTTCATCATCTTATGACTCCAAAATAGCTTCTTTAGCATCCAATGGCTCATGTGTACCTATAACACACCAATAAACACTAATCAAAACATTTTGTCATCATAAACACTATCAATTCAACAACAAAGTGTGATTATTTAGGGCATAATTATAGTCAAATTCACCTATTATCAATACCCCACACTTAAACCTTTGCTCGTCCTCGAGAAACCTTAATCACACTTTAGGCCAATTTTATTTATGTCTCCCCCAAAATATGTCACAAAAGCTATCTTTTATGATTAACCTAAGATATGCACAATCTTTACCTAACCGTAAACTCTCATGCCAAGCACATTATTGCTTACTCTAGTTATTATCAAAAACTTGCTAATTTACCGTTTTCCTCTTGAGTTACACACCCTCACATAATTTATTGAGAGAAGTTCCCACACATAAATAATTTAGAATATGGAACTTATAAATATCAGAAAAATTCACTCACTCTCAACAAAGAACATTCATATGTATACAGACACACCATAGGCTTGCCCCTAGTGAAAAACTCCACTAATCGAGTTATTAAATCTTAGATCAAGGGGTCTTTAAAGGTTGTAATGTTGGCTACGGGACGGGTAGGATATTTTTGGTTATAGTGACTAACCTCCCTAAGCATTTTTCTTCTCTATTTCACAACTTCCCTTTTCGTTTTCTTCCTTATGTATCCCCTAAACATTCCTTCACCTTTATTTACTTTGAATCCCCACTTTTCTTTTGTTGGTGTAACTGACCTTTCTAATTTTCATATATACATTGATATAGCTCTTTTTCTCAAAATTTCTTTTTCTTCTTTTTTTTTCTCATTGCTTTGCAACACATTTACATTATTTTGGCCAGTTCACTATTTTCTACCATTCATTCTTGATTTTCTCTTTTTCAATTTCCCTTCACCCCACACTTAGAATTTTGCATATTCATTACAATACAAGTGATTCTAGGAGGTAAAGTAGAACAATATAAGATTTTGATTTTTCATGAACATCAAGGGTTATCAAAGAATAGGCTTTAAGCTCAAAGGGGTTAACTAGGATATTATATACGGGTGAATTCATGTCTATTGATTTATGGGGTTACACAAAGAAATGCCTCTATCATTTCTACAACCAAACAACTTCTATTTTGCTTTGCAAACACACAGGGCAAGTTCTAGGTATCATGTAAAACATATAATGTAAGTAAAATCTCACACACACATAGCATGCAACTCATTTGGAATCCGGTTCATCTACAAAGTCCTATCAATGTTAAGCTTTATTGTGCAATTTTAGGCATATTTAGAATCTATAGTCAAGCTTAGATAATACATTCTCAGGTTCAATTACGCTTTGCTAATGTGCATACTTGGGGTTACATGTTACTATTTGTCCTCTAATCCTAAAAAAAGAAAAATCTACCTAACCCGGTTCTATAAAAACCCTTGGAAAAGAACCGTGGTCAAAAGAAAAACCAAGGGGGAGATGATACACTACATAGAAAAAGAAAATAAAAGAAAGAAAAAATTTCTACGTGGACTACTTCCCTCAAGAGTACTTGTCTTAAATAGTCCGTCATCAGGAAGGGTCCTCTACTCATATTTTTGGATTTTTCAAATTTTCTGATTTTTTTGTGTTTTTATTCCGACTTAGACCCTTAAGAAACCCGTCGCCAATTTTCCATCATCGGGCCAAGCCAGCTATTATTATTTACAACTACAACTACTATGTACAACATATACAAGATAAGTCACCCACCCCACACTTAAAATCATGTCATGTCCTCATGACATAATAATAAAAATATAGCTCAAGAGGGGCGAGAAAACTTACCTGAGACTCACTCGGAGTCGGAGACAGTGGATGGGTCGATGTGACAAGCTCGACCAAGTGCTCGGAACCATGCCATGAATCTGCTTTCTGACCGAGCTTGCCTCTGTGACATCGCGTCTAAGCGCGTGTGTAGGACATCTACGGAGGTGCGTAAGTCCGCAACCTCCTCCTCCATGGACCTAATCATAGGTCTGGTAGATTCGGACCTAGACATACTCGCTCTATGGTGAGCGTGCCTGGAAGGTCCGGCTGAGTCAGTGGAATGCCTGGCCCGGGCAACCGGCACAGGGTCAACCTCAGCATCCAAGTCAATTGGGTCATTGTCTCGGCCCACCCGGATTTGAGAAGCTCTGAATGGAGCTTTTGGTTGGAGATCACCGTCCGTGGCAAGGACCGAAGTCTGATGGCCGAGACACAAAGCAGTGACGAGAGATGGGTAATAAAAACCATTGGCTTTGAGGGATCCCCTCATCACCATCTCGTCACTAATCAAGCGGGCGATGTCCACGTCCAGCTATATGAGAAAACACCATGTTAGAAGTGCCCTATTAAAATTTACGTCAGTGGTGTTGCTGGAGGGCAAGAGCCGGTTACATATGATTGAAAACCAGCATTTAGCAGTGTGTGTAAAGCAGTTAGAATGGAGTGTTTTGTTTCTTATCCAAACAGGGACGCCATCAACACATAAGGCCTGAATTAGCATGTCCCAAGTGACACCAGGCCTATCGTGGTAGTAGTCCACGTCACTAGTATGATTTGGCAGTCTAAGAGCCTGCCTAATAGCATGTGCATGGGCGTAGACGTACTTACCTCGGACGAATACCCTCCTAGCCATCTCGTAGGGAGCATTTGCATTAAACTCCCTAACCAGCATCTTGTTCACGAGGGCTGGTGCGTTAAATAGGAACTCTATTTCGCGGCGGCAAATTTCAACATATATCTTGGGCTTTTCAGATCGAAGGGCTAACCTGTCAATTTCAACTTCCTAGAGCCAGGACTTAGCTGCCTTGGCATGGAAATCAGCTTCCGCCTCCTCACTGGCGAACCTCGACTCGTCATATGTTGGTTGCCTTGATGAGCTAGCTCCCTGCCTTGATATTTTAGGGGCCATGATCCTGCACAAAAGAGAACAACCAAAAATTTGCATAATGTTAGAACATCGGTTGGCTACTCAGACTTCACCATCCGTGGATTACCACAATCGTCTCTTTAGTGCTATCATCCCATAACTCCTATACTTAACCACTTATCTTACAATTTCACCAATTCACCTCAAGCACCCCACACTTATTTATTTTGGCAATCTAACATGACCCAATTAAACCTAAACCGTCTCCAATCATATACAACAACAACAATTCACTAGTTGGGCAATATCTCCCCTAAAAGTTCAATAACCAAATACTACAACAACAAATGCCCACCTTGGCCAACCACACATCAATTAACCAACACATTGGGTCTCCAAAACAACAAAATTAACATTATTAACTAAATTGGAGACCCAACAACACAATCTCTACCATAATTCCATCAATACCAACAAGGTTCCAAATAATCATATAACATTCTACTACACAAACCAAGTAATATATATGGAGTCTACTAATACTAGTAATATATAATACATATTTTACAAGTTAAACTACAATTAACTAATTAAATCTACCAAACTAATAATAAAAATTAAAGAACTAAAAGAAGAAAGGAAGAAAAAACAAAAGGAGAAGACTTACTATGGAGTGTAGTAGAAGAGTAGGATTGAAGTAGAGGATTGTTTGGAGAAGAATGGAAGATAGATTGTAGAGAGAAGGAGGAGAGAAATTTAGAGTGAGAGAGGGAATTTGGGGAGGGTGGCGGCTGGAGTATAAAGAATAAGGGGGGGGGGGGGTTTAATGTTTAGGGTTATTAAAGAGGGGAGGGAAAAGATTTAAATTAAAATTTTTATTTTTTTTATTTTTCTGCCGACCGCGGAACTGATCGCAGTCGTTCGCGGTTCGTTCGCGGTCGCGGACGAACCGCGAATAGTCAACTTCAGAGAAGGCCTTTTTCCGCGGTTTGTCCGCGATCGCGGATGAACCGCGAACAGGGGCCTTCTCTGAATTTTCTGTTCACTGGCAGAAATTTTTATTTTTTTTTATATAGACTAACTATAATGAGTATACTTACAACAAATTCGTGGGTTGCCTCCCACGTAGCGCCTGCTTTAACCTCGCGGCACGACTCGTCTTAGCACATTTTAAGGCTCGCTAGACCTTTGAGGTTCCTCTAACCGTAGTTCCACTTTGTCCTCGATGTCATCCATGCCAACATAAAGTTTCAACCACTGTCCATTTACCTTGAATGTGCGTGAACCATCAATGGTTTGAATTTCCACATCTCCCGAATCTAATGCCTCAATTACCTGAAAAGGGTCTGACCACCTTGATTTTAATTTACCCGGGAACTACCGTAATCTAGAATTGTATAACAGTACCTTGTCCCCGGTTTTGAAGTTACACTCTATGATGTTTTGGTCGTGAATCCGCTTCATCCTCTCTTTATACAGTCTAGTGCTCTCAAAGTCCAGATATCGGAATTCTTCCAACTCATGCAACCCGGTCATTCTAGATTTCCCCGCTTCAACCCAGTTGAGATTCAATTGCTTCAGTGCCTACCATGTTTCGTGCTCTAGTTCCACAGGTAGATGACTAGCTTTCCCAAACACCAATTTGTATGGTGACATGCCGATTGGTGTCTTGAATGTTGTCCTGTAAGCCCATAATGCATCATCAAGCTTCCTGGATCAGTCGGTCCTCGTGGCGTTCACTATTTTTGTTAATACACTCTTTATCTCCCTGTTGGAGACCTCAACTTGCCCGCTGGTCTGCTGGTGATATGGAGTGGCAACTCGGTGTTTCACATCATACTTGGCCAATAATTTTTCAAATGCCCGATTGCAAAAGTGTGCGCCCCCATCACTGATGATATCCCTTGGAGTCCCGAAACGGGTGAAAATGTTCTTCTTCAGAAATCCCACCACCACCTTAGCATCATTGGTGGGTAATGCTACAGCTTCCACCCATTTGGACACATAGCCTACCGCAACAAGTATGTACTTATTGCCGTATGAGCTGACAAAGGGCCCCATGAAGTCTATTCCCCAGACGTCGAACACTTCTACTTGCTGGATTGGGTTCATTGGCATTTCATGATGTCGGGAGATGTTCCCGGTGCGTTGACATTCGTTGCAACCCTTCACCCACAAGTGTGCATCTTTAAACACTGTTGGCTAATAGAAACCGGCCTCAAGTATCTTGGCGGCTCTTCGCACTCCTCCAAAGTGACCACCATATGCTGAAGTGTGACATGCTTGCAAAACAGAAGATTATTCTATCTCGGGGACGCATCTCCGGATCATGTTATTGAGACATATCCTAAAGAAATAGGGTTCATCCCAATAATAAAGCTGGCTTTCACAAGAAAACCTTTTCCTCTGGACCGTCGAGAGGTCCTGAGGAACAATACCGTTGGCCATGTAATTTGCATAATCTACATACCATGGCGCTTCAAGGAGAGTGGTGGTGAGCAGCTGCTCGTTTGGAAAGGTTTCCAGAATTTCCCCACTCTCTTTGACAATTTCGGCTCCTTCAAGTCGTGACAAATGATCAGCGACTTGATTTTCGGTGCCCTTTCTATCACGACTTTTAAGGTCGAACTCTTGGAGAAGCAACACCCAACGAATTAGGTGCGGCTTAGAGTCCTTTTTATCAATTAAGTATCTTAAAGCTGCATGGTCGGTGTATACAATTACCTTGGATCCTATGAGATAGGACCTGAATTTGTCAAACGCGAACACGACCGCAAGCATCTCCTTTTCCGTCACTGTGTAGTTCAGTTGTGCTCCACTTAATGTCCTACTAGCATAGTAGATTGGATGCATCAGCTTGTCTTTCCTTTGGCCAAGCACTGCCCCCACTGCGTAATCACTTGCATCGCACATTAGCTCAAACGGTTGCTCCCAGTCGGGTACAATAATGATAGGTGCTGTGACCAACCTCTTATTCAGTTCCTCAAAAGCAATCCTGCATTCATCAGAAAAAACAAACGGGTGATCTTTTTCAAGTAACTTACAGAGAGGGTTTGATATTTTGGAGAAGTCTTTGATGAACCTCCGGTAAAAACTGGCATGCCCAAGAAAGCTTCTAATGGCCTTGACGGATGTTGGGGGAGGCAACTTTGCAATGACATCAACTTTAGCTCGGTCTACCTCAATACCCTTACTTGAAACCCGGTGCCCCAATACTATACCTTCTTGTACCATAAAATGGCACTTCTCCCAGTTTAGCACTAAGTTTGTCTCCATGCACCGTTTTAGCATTCTTGTCAGATTAACAAGGCATTCATCGAATGAATTCCCTACCACTGAGAAATCATCCATGAACACCTCCATAATGTCTTCCTCCATGTCGGTGAAAATAGCCATCATGCACCTTTGGAACATGGCAGGTGCATTGCATAGTCCGAATGACATCCTCCTAAAGGCAAAAATGCCATATGGGCATGTGAAGGAGGTCTTCTCTCTATCCTTGGGGGTTATGGAGATTTGATTGTACCCCGAGTATCCATCCAGAAAGTAGAATTGTGACCACCCTGCCAACCTGTCAAACATCTGATCAATGAAGGGAAGTGGGAAGTGGGAAGTGGTCCTTGCGGGTGGCTAGATTCAGCTTCCTGCAGTCCATGCATATTCTCCACCCGGTGACGGTTCTAGTTGAGATCAACTCATTATTCTCTTTTTTCACCACCGTCATGCCACCTTTCTTTGGCACACATTGAACTGGGCTAACCCAGCTACTATCAGATATTGGGAAAATGATTCCCGCGTCTAGCCACTTGATTACCTCTTTCTTCACCACTTCCTTCATGTTTGGGTTCAGCCTTCTTTGATGTTCCCTGGAAGGTTTGTGTCCCTCTTCCAGGAGAATCTTATGCATGCAATATGCGGGGCTGATCCCTTTTATGTCTGCCATGGTCCACCCAACGGCAGCCTTGCATTCTTTTAGTACCTGTATCAGCTTTTGAGCCTGCATATCTAACAAACCAGATGAGATAATAACAGGTAAAGTGGAGTTAGGACCTAGAAATTCATACTTGAGATGAGATGGTAGTAGTTTAAGCTCAAGCTTTGGTGGCTCTTCTATGGATGGCTTTGCCGGAGTGGTCTCTCTTTTCTCTAAATGTAGAGGCTCGAACTCAAGCTCTCTTTCCCAAAACCCCTTGCCTTCCAGAGATAGTACCCATTCTACTAGACTTTCCCCATTTACCTCTTCTAAGTTCATTAGGCATGCTTGAAGTGGATCTTCAATGGTCAACTGTGCATCGTCTGTCTCCACTATCACATCAACCGCATCAATAAGAGAGCAATTTGTGAACTCACTAGGGCGCCTCATGGATTTTTGCGCATTGAATATGATCTCCTCATCATTCAACCTCATCTTGAGTTTCCTAGTCTCACAACCAATCAAAGCTCTCCCGGTGGCTAGGAATGGTCTTCCTAATATTATAGGAATTTCCTCGTCCACCTTGCAGTCAAGAATCACAAAGTCAGCGGGAAACACGAACTTCCCCACCTGGATAAGCACATCATCTAATATACCAAATGGACGCTTAACCGTCATGTCAGCAAGCTGTAATAACATGGAGGTAGGCCTGGCTCTCCCAATGCCTAGCCTCTTATAAATCACCACGGGCATGAGATTAATGCTCGCCCCCAAATCACACAATGCCTTTGCAAAGGCATAGATTCCTATAGTGCATGGAATGGTGAAGCTACCAGGATCAGATAGCTTCTCAGTAATGGGTCTAGAGACCACTGCACTACAAGTCTGAGTGAGAGTCACGGTGGCCAAGTCTTGGAAATCAAATTTCTGCGACATCAAGTCTTTCATCATCTTAGCATACCCGGGCATTTCTTTCAAAGCTTCAATTAAAGGAATGTTTACTTGGATTTTCTTGAGCATATCAAAGAACTTTTTGTATTGCTCTCCTTTCTGGTGCTTGGCCAACCTTTGGGGGAATGGTGGTGGAGGCCTCTTCTTCCCAATGACTTGGGACTTTTCTTTTTCTATCACTTTCTCTTCAACCTGTTGCTCTACCTGTTCAGCTACTTTCTCCGTTCCCTGCTGCATCTCTTTATTTTCAGCTACTGGCTGGACTGTAACTTCTGTCAACCCGGTGGACTCATCCAGTTCAATGGGCACTAGAGTGAGTGTCTCAGCCTATGTGTTGCTTTTCTCTTTTTCTTTCTCAGCATCAAGATCTCTACCACTTCTCAGAGTCACTGCCATCAGCTATTTTGGGACTTGATCATTTGGGTTTGTTTGTGTATCTGCAAGTAATGTCCCTTGAGGACGATTGTTAAGAGACATAGCAATCTGGCCCACCTGTACTTCAATATTCTTGATAGCTGCATCATGCGCATCTATCCTCTCATTGGTTTTGGCATTTGACCCAATTACCTGCTGCATCATAGCTTTCAACTCTACGAACCCATCGTCATGTCTTACCCCATGCTGTGGTGGAAGTGGATAATATCCCTGCTGTTGATTGCTGAAATTTTGAGGTCTAGGATATGGAGCCATGTTGTGTGGTGGCCTCATACCTGCTGCATTATACTATAGTTGTGGAGGTCTGTACTGCTGTGGAGCCTGCTGCCCCCAACTCGGATTACCCTGTCTCTGCCCTCCATAATTTGCTACATAGTTCATATCTTCATGTTGGTGATGATGTTCTTGGTCTGCAGCCTATGGATTACCTATGGGTTGGCTAATGCAAGATGTGCATAAACTACCATTGGTAGTGTCTACAATGTGAACTTGGTGCTTGACCCCGAATTCTTCCACCTTCTTCATCAGGATGCTCATTTGTGTCAACAAGGTTGCCATGTTCTCCTCTAGAGTGTTGGATGGATTCAGAGATACAGAGTGTACCACTGGAGTGATAGGAGCATTCCGGTTGTCCATCCGGAGTTTTGATCCATCTTGTCAATCAAATTTTGGCCTTCTCTCCAAGTCTTGCTCAGAAAAGCCCCACCTGCTGAAGCATCTACAATATTCTTCATACTATATGAAAGCCCCATGTAGAACCTTTGACCCAACATCTGCTCAGGAATCCCATGGTGAGGACAATAATTTACTAGTGCACTCTCCCGAGCTACCCTAGCTAGCTTTAATTTGAATAGTTCACTTAAGATTGCACCCCAAGACTTCCTTATTCCTAATCCCGTCTTTACGCCTAAAGTTATAGACTCCTCCAATAACCTAGGTGTGGTGTTGTTCAACAATATACCTAAATATGCACTCTTTTCCAAGTTATGCACACTAAATAGGCACAGCTAATCGGGAGCTCTACCAATTAACTGCAACAAGAACGAAGTTGAACAAATAGAAATCTAGCTAACAATTTGTAATCACATAAACGAGAAGTTCATCACCCAATAGGTTCCATCAAAACCTTAGATAAGGAATTAGCTACTCATGATCAATGAAACAAGAATAATAATTAAATTCATAATCAAAGAATTAATATAAAAGAAAGAAATAAGTTGAGAGAGTTCTTTCTTACTAATAATCTTGCAAAAGTAGGTAATAATACAATGCTTGCCTCTATTGGGCGAACTAGAGGTTTATATAGAGGTTTTAGGGCTTAAAAACTGAATTTGTACACAACTAGGAATAAACTTGCGGTGCCTTCCGCGGTTCGTCCGCGGTTGCGGACGAACCGCGAACAGAACAGTTCATTGATTTTCCACAAAGTTCCGAGATCTTGTTTTTCCGTGGTTCATCCGCGGTCGCGAATGAACAGTACTCTGGATTTCTTCTTCAATTTTTCAAGCTAACATCACTTCAACTCTTCACTTGTCCTTTTCATCATCTTGTGACTCCAAAATTGCTCCTTTAGCATCCAATGGCTCATGTGTACCTATAACACACCAATAAATACTAATCAAAGCATTTTGTCATCATAAACACTATCAATTCAACTACAAAGTATGATTATTTAGGGCATAATTATAGTCAAATTCACCTATTATCAATATTGTTACCATATCTTTGGCATTTGTCTCATTTAGCCACAAAGCTCTCTACTTCTTCCATTTTGGGTCAGTAATACCCTGCCCTAATCAGGGTTCTTACCAGTGATCTTCCTCCTGCGTGATTACCGCAGTGCACCTCATGTATCTCCCTCATTACATACTCCGTCTGAGAAGGTCCAAGGCATCTTGCTAAGGGCCACCAAACATTTTACGGTAAAGGTTGCCTTGTTTTAAACAATAACGAGCGACCTTTTTTTGAAGTGTGAATGCTTTGTTTTTGTCATTAGGGATGGTTCCATACAGTAAAAAAGCAACAATTTTGTTTCTCCAGTCCCAAGTTAAATTATTAAAATTTACCCCGTTCTTATCAGGTTCGAAAACTAAATGAAATAAATGAATGACTAAGACGTCTGCATCATTTTCTACATCTGATGCAGATGTAAGATTTGCTAAGGCATCTGCTTCAACGTTTTCATCCCTTGGAATTTGGATGAACTTCCAAGTTTGAAAGTTCTTTATCAATTCTCGTACCTTTTCCAAGTATTGCCGAATCCTTGCCTCCCTGGCTGTATAAGTCCCCATCATTTGATTAACCACCAGCTGAGAATCACTTTTGATCACCACTTGATTCCAAGTTCTCGTGCCAATTCTAGACCTGCAATCATAGCTTCATACTCCACTTTATTATTAGTTACGAAGTGACATTTAATAGCCTGCCTAATAGTTTCACTCGTAGGTGATACTAAAACAATTCATAACCTGGCACCTTTAATGTTAGACGATCCATTAGTGAATAAGGTCCATATTCCTGGATTGGCTCCATTAAGTACCTGAACTTCTTTTTCAGCTTCTAACTGCATCCATTGGCTAAAATCAGCCACGAAATCTCCCAGTACCTGAGATTTTATTGCTGTTCTGGGTAGGTACGTGATTTCATATTCACTTAATTCTATGGCCCATTTAGCTAACATCCCTGATAATTCATGTCTATGCAGTATATTTCGTAAAGGATACGCAGTTACAACAACAATAAGAAGATATTGAATATATGGTCTCAATTTTCTAGATGACATGATTAAGGTGAGTGCTACTTTTATAATTGTGGACATCGTGTCTGTAACGACCCAACCGGTCGTTTTGAGATACGGCGCGTCATTCAGCAGTTTGAGGCCATGAGCAACTTCATCTCAAGTATATTGACTTGTGTGTATGGTCAGAATTAAAATTCAAGAAGTTTGGAGTCAAATTTAAATGAAAATTCTTATTTCCAAAGCTTAAAACTGAAGAAATGAACTAGGATTGGAATTTTAGAGTATACGACCTCGGAATTGGGATCTGAAGGTTCCAACAGGTTCATATGATGATTTCGGACTTGGGCGTATGCCCGGATCGGGTTTTGGATAACCCGGGAGCGTTTTGGCGCATATTATGGAAGATAGCATTTTAGAAGAAATTGCATCAATTTGGCTTAAAATGCATTTTAGTGTTATTGATGTCCGTTTGGGATTCCGAGACTGGGTGTAGCTCCGTATGGTTATTCTGGATTTGGGAGCGCGATCGGAAGTGAATTCGGAGGTCCGTGGGTCATTTTGGAGTCGTTTGGCGAAAGATAGAAAATTGAAGGTTTTTGAGAAAATTTGACCGGAAGTGGAAATTTTGATATCGGACTCAAAAATGCAAATCTTATGGTTCGGATAGTTTCGTTAGGTGATTTGGGACTTAGGAGTGTGTTCGGAATATTTTTGTGACGACCGGTGTAGAATTAAGCTTGAATTGGCAAAGTTAGTATTTTGGCGAATTTCGGTTGATAGGTGAGATTTTGATCCGAGGGTCGGAATGGAATTCCGAAAGTTTCTGTAGCTTCGATATATCATTTTGAACGTGTGTGCAAAATTTGAAGTCAATCGGATGCGATTTGATAGGTTTCGGCATCGGAAATAGAAGTTGGAAACTTCATAGTTCATAAAGTTTGAATCGGGGTGTAATTCATGGTTTTAGAGTCGTTTGATGTGGTTTGAGGCCTCGAGCAAGTTCGTAATGTGCTTTGGGGTTGGTTGGTATGATTGATTGGGGTCCCGGGGGCCTCGGGTGTGTTTCGGATTGTGATCACGCTCTTATTTGATGTTTCAACCTTTGCTTCTTTGAACATAAAGGGGTACCATATTAGGTAAATGATCTCCAAATTCAATTTTGTTTGAACCATTAGATCCGTATCGAAATTACGGAGCCATAGGAAAAAGAATCATCGAATTTGGACATCGTATGAGGAAGTTATGCTTATTTTTGTGTCAGGGAAAAACTGCTGCTTCTGGTATGCTCGCAATTGCGAACATTTCCATCGCAATTGCGATGCCATTTCGCAATTGCGAACTTTTTGTCGCAAATGCGACCCTTCCCAGCCTCTCTTTGTTCGCAATTGCGAAGAACTTCTTCGTTTTTGCGAGGGTTCGCAATTGCGAACCCTGGATCGCAAATGCGACTTCTGCAGCTTGATTTTAGCTGTGAACCTCGAGTTTTTGCTTCATTTTACCATATTTTGAGCCCTAGGTCCGAGAATGGGCGATTTTGAGAGTGGATTTTCATATCAAATCATTGGGTAAGTTCCTCTAACTAGTTTTCAACTTTTATTTTGTGTTTATACCTTAGATTTAACATCAAAATTCATGAGAATGAAAAGGAGAATTTGGGTTTTAAAGAAAAACCTAGAAATTGAGATTTTTGGATTTTGACCACGATTTTGAGTATGGAATTAAGAGAAATTTATATGTTTGAGTTCCTAAGGTCATGGGTAATCTTTATCTTCAAAAAATTTCAGATTCCGAGCTCGTGGGTCCGAGGGCATTTTGGTCATTTTACATAATTTCACGTATTAGCTTAGAATTTATGTGTAGAATAAATTACTTGAATTATTATTTACAATATGCAATTTATTTGGATAGAGTTGAGCCACTCGGAGTCGGATACTCGTGGCAACGGAGTCGTTTCTTAGCGGTTTTGTACCGAATCGAGGTAAGTGGCTTGTCTAACCTCGTGTGGGGGAATTTTCACCCCTAGGATATTATGTGATAGTTTAAATGCCTTGTATGCGAGGTGACGGGCGTATACATGCGCTGGTTGTTGAACACGCACTTTAATTAAAATGTTCGATGAGCGATATTCCCGTCCTTGGCTGTCAATTTGATATTTTTACCCGGTAGTGGTTAGGAAAGCATGATTAGGTAGTACTTAACTGTTTAGTTGCCTCTATTTTTCGGTGAAGTTATAGTTAAGCCCTGAGTTATTGGTAGGGACTGCGGGTTCGATTCCCGGAGATCCTGAGTTATTGATTATTTATTGAGACATGGGCTGTGGGTTCGATTCCTGGAGACCCAGAGGTACTATCAATGGGACTGTGGGTTCGATTCCCACAGGTCCTGGACTTGTTTTATTGAGTTGGCTATTCATTGTTAGCTTAATTGTAGACGATTGTAGTAATCATCTTATTGTTGCTAGTTCGGAAATTTATTATTCATTTAAACTGCTTATTGTTGTTATTATCATTGTATTATTGTTTCTCAGTAGGGCCCTGACCTTCCTCGTCACTACTCCATCGAGGTTAGGCTTGGCACTTACCGAGTACCGCCGTGGTGTACTCATGCTACTCTTCTGCACACTTTTGTTGTGCAGATCCAGGTACATCAGGACAGGCTCACACCAGGTGATTCAACAGCGTTTTGGGAGACCTCGAGGTATGATCTGCTACATCCGCGGATCCGGAGGCCTTCCTTCTATTCTAGTGCTAGTAGATGTTTTTCCTTCATTCCTTTGTTAGATACTCCTTTTACATAGAGCTACAATTGTATGATCTCTTTTAGTCTGTGTTACCCGTGGGATTCCGGGTCTTGGTAGTGTTTTAAACAGCGTATTTGACTGGTGTATGTGCCCAGCGGCACGGATTACATTCCTTTCATCTTATTTTCCGCTAATTCTTATTAAATGTTCATAAACCGGTATATTCCGCAACGTGTTAGGCTTACCTAGTCGTGGGGACTGGGTGCCATCACGACATGTTCACGATTGGTGAACTAGGGTCGTGACAAGTTGGTATCAGAGCTCTAGGTTCATAGGAGTCACGGGACACAGACCGGTTACTTAGATTCTCGTTGATCGATACGGAGACGTCTGTATTTATTTACGAGGGGCTATGTAACTGTTTAGGAAACTCTTCAATTCTTTGAATTCTTTATCGTGCGCCATTTATTCAGTTGGAGCCAATGTCATACGTTCTTTTGCATCCACTCGTGTATTGAAATTTGTGCGCTCGGTATCGAGTATGCGCCGACGGTTCATGCTGCTGCAGAGGGACTTCAAGGGAGTCAAGAATTTACTCAACCATTGTTACCGCGTGTCATCCATATCGATAATGCAAGAGAATTGAGAGATCTTCAATTGTGCACATGGGGTGCACTAGATTCCGACATTCGATTGATAAGTACGGTCTTGAGAAGGTTTACTTAACTACCAAATCGTCACAACAATGGTAAAATCACAAGGTGGATGTAGATCTAAAGATAGTATGTGGTAATAAAGACTATATGGTTCATATGAGATATCTATTTAGCAAAGGATTCAGCCAGCAGAGATACTGGGGGGATATGAGTTTAACTGTCTTAAGAAGGACATGTGCCAAACGAATGTCTTGGGCTGTCTTATGATGAAGACGTACATTTCTAAGGCAATCAAGGATAACCTGGAAGGAAGTAGATTGATCAGCCATAGTTGAGTTGGCGTATTAGTGTCAATGATCGGTTTATGCAACGTGATCGAATTATGCATGTGATTTGTGGCGGTGCATTTGAGACTTGTCGGCCGCAGTGATTGATGTTATTCTGAAGTATTCTTCTGTTAAGGGCTTGTTATGAGTAGGCAGATCTCGGAAAGGGTTATGGTGGCTTGGACCACTACTTATGGATTGGCATATTCGATGGTTATGAGAATTCGCCGTATGTTGTTATAGTTCTCCTGCAGTGAGCTTAATGAAAAGTCTTATGTGATGAAGTATTAGCCTATCGTCGGTTCTAGAGCTATGATGGAAATTGTGCCTATCGTATATCGGCACGTGGGGTACAGTGAGTAGTATGAAAATTTGAAGTAAGGACCAAGGTCACAATTTGGTCAATGAATGTGATATAAAGAGCTCGGATGAGCAGGGAAAGAGTGTCACCTGTTTTGAGTAAGATGGGTATTAACATCAGTATCATTTGAGATCGGTGTTCTATGAGAAAGGCTTTGCATCCCGGTTAGGTACTCCTGATCGCTTTTCAGTGTTAGTGCAGCCGGTGGGTTGAATGTGCAGGTCCGTTTAATTATTCGGAAGATGGTGGGAGCTTGACCCACAAGAAGATTGTATAGGTGTGACTTGTAGTCACTTGATTGGTTAGAAATTTAAACCAAGTACGAGGATTTTGGTGATATCATCCATTTGAGAACTTATGCCTGGAGGGCACTCTGCTTAGTGGGTTATAGACCTGTGAAATATTATTGACTTAGCTTGGCACGACCAGGATAGACTTAAGGTCGGTGGATAGATTTAAATGTGGAAGTGAGCCTTGCGTCAGGCCAGTTATGTTTCTTCCAGCAATGCGCCCTTTATGGAGGGATAGTCGCGGTCTTATTTCGCGGTTAGTTAATTCAAGTAAAGATATATTGCACCGTATGAGTGTGTGACGGCTTGGTAAGTTCCTTATGTGTTGAGGTTCCGCTCGGCGGTGATGTTATATGAGCATGATGGCTCTTGAGGCTCATATCTTATGTCGCACCTCAATTGTGCTTGAGTTCATAGCCTATAGCGCTATATGTTTTCATTGAGTCTGATATCATGCACCTTAGTGTGCTTATGATCGATATTCAGTATTTTGATGTGATGAGCTTTTCAGCTCGACATATGACTCTTTGTGTGAGTCTATATTATTGGGATCGGGTGGCACGCCGCCATGGATATATTGTTGGGATCGGGTGGTACGCCGCCATGGTCATATTGTTGGGATCGGGTTGCACGCCGCAACAATGTGATGTTTATTTCAGTGTCTATAATTGCTTTTATGTGTTTTGTTTCCTATTTTCTGAGGAGGTCCATGTTAATGTGAGAGTTGAATAGTTCTCTCTAGTGTTCGCCTTCCTTTTGTATCACGTACGAATTAGTAGCCTACTGACGCATTATGTCATCTTGCAGGACTTTTGATTATGTCTGAGGTGGCTTATCGCCTGAGCAGTTCGTACCGGGTGAGATGAGGTTATGGGATTTGGGGTCAGTGCAAACTGATTATATGAAGTATATTATAGAGGAAAATAACATTCTCTCGTTTAGGACAAGGTAATGGATCTTGTTAGAAGTATAGACTGAATGATTTGTTGACTTGGCAACTAAATATGAATTCTTGCACATCCCTTCCGTTGTATCGGTGTTGTAAAAGCTAGAGCAAGACCCATGGAGGTCATGAGATGCAATGAGAGCATCAGATTTGTGGAATTTTCGACTATTATATTTAAAGAATATTATTGTGGTCCCATGAGTAAAGTGATGCAAAGTGTGAATTCAACAAAGTTATGCAGTCATGTATGGGTACATCGTGTGAAGAATGATATTGTGGTCGTATGATGGAAACATGCTAGGCAGGAAATTCCGGATGTTGAAATTGGGTCTAATGGCTTATTTACTCGAATAAAGGAGTATGCCTATAGAGTTATCGAGCTAATGTGCTCAAATGAGTTGCGGAAGCACAGGAAGTTGCATGAGATGTTAAACCAGTGATTTCAGACTACTTCAGTGTAGTTCTCAGCACGTTCGAGGACGAACGCATGTTTAAGTGGGGGAGATTGTAACGACCCAACCGGTCGTTTTGAGATACGGCACGTCATTCAGCAGTTTGAGGCCATGAGCAACTTCATCTCAAGTATATTGACTTGTGTGTATGGTCAGAATTAAAATTCAAGAAGTTTGGAGTCAAATTTAAATGAAAATTCTTATTTCCAAAGCTTAAAACTGAAGAAATGAACTAGGATTGGAATTTTGAGTATACGACCTCGAAATTGGGATCTGAAGGTTCCAACAGGTTCATATGATGATTTCGGACTTGGGCGTATGCCCGGATCGGGTTTTGGATAACCCGGGAGCGTTTTGGCGCATATTATGGAAGATAGCATTTTAGAAGAAATTGCATCAATTTGGCTTAAAATGCATTTTAGTGTTATTAATGTCCGTTTGGGATTCCGAGACTGGGAGTAGCTCCGTATGGTTATTCTGGATTTGGGAGCGCGATCGGAAGTGAATTCGGAGGTCCGTGGGTCATTTTGGAGTCGTTTGGCGAAAGATAGAAAATTGAAGGTTTTTGAGAAAATTTGACCGGAAGTGGAAATTTTGATATCGGACTCAAAAATGCAAATCTTATGGTTCGGATAGTTTCGTTAGGTGATTTGGGACTTAGGAGTGTGTTCGGAATATTTTTGTGACGACCGGTGTAGAATTAAGCTTGAATTGGCAAAGTTAGTATTTTGGCGAATTTCGGTTGATAGGTGAGATTTTGATCCGAGGGTCGGAATGGAATTCCGAAAGTTTCTGTAGCTTCGATATATCATTTTGAACGTGTGTGCAAAATTTGAAGTCAATCGGATGCGATTTGATAGGTTTCGGCATCGGAAATAGAAGTTGGAAACTTCATAGTTCATAAAGTTTGAATCGGGGTGTAATTCATGGTTTTAGAGTCGTTTGATGTGGTTTGAGGCCTCGAGCAAGTCCATAATGTGCTTTGGGGTTGGTTGGTATGATTGATTGGGGTCCCGGGGGCCTCGGGTGTGTTTCGGATTGTGATCACGCTCTTATTTGATGTTTCAACCTTTGCTTCTTTGAACATAAAGGGGTACCATATTAGGTACATGATCTCCAAATTCAATTTTGTTTGAACCATTAGATCCGTATCGAAATTACGGAGCCATAGGAAAAAGAATCATCGAATTTGGACATCGTATGAGGAAGTTATGCTTATTTTTGTGTCAGGGAAAAACTGCTGCTTCTGGTATGCTCGCAATTGCGAACATTTCCATCGCAATTGCGATGCCATTTCGCAATTGCGAACTTTTTGTCGCAAATGCGACCCTTCCCAGCCTCTCTTTGTTCGCAATTGCGAAGAACTTCTTCGTTTTTGCGAGGGTTCGCAATTGCGAACCCTGGATCGCAAATGCGACTTCTGCAGCTTGATTTTAGCTGCGAACCTCGAGTTTTTGCTTCATTTTACTATATTTTGAGCCCTAGGTCCGAGAATGGGCGATTTTGAGAGTGGATTTTCATATCAAATCATTGGGTAAGTTCCTCTAACTAGTTTTCAACTTTTATTTTGTGTTTATACCTTAGATTTAACATCAAAATTCATGAGAATGAAAAGGAGAATTTGGGTTTTAAAGAAAAACCTAGAAATTGAGATTTTTGGATTTTGACCACGATTTTGAGTATGGAATTAAGAGAAATTTATATGTTTGAGTTCCTAAGGTCATGGGTAATCTTTATCTTCAAAAAATTTCAGATTCCGAGCTCGTGGGTCCGAGGGCATTTTGGTCATTTTACATAATTTCACGTATTAGCTTAGAATTTATGTGTAGAATAAATTACTTGAATTATTATTTACAATATGCAATTTATTTGGATAGAGTTGAGCCACTCGGAGTCGGATACTCGTGGCAACGGAGTCGTTTCTTAGCGGTTTTGTACCGGAATCGAGGTAAGTGGCTTGTCTAACCTCGTGTGGGGGAATTTTCACCCCTAGGATATTATGTGATAGTTTAAATGCCTTGTATGCGAGGTGACGGGCGTATACATGCGCTGGTTGTTGAACACGCACTTTAATTAAAATGTTCGATGAGCGATATTCCCGTCCTTGGCTGTCAATTTGATATTTTTACCCGGTAGTGGTTAGGAAAGCATGATTAGGTAGTACTTAACTGTTTAGTTGCCTAATTGCCTTATTTGAACTCCTTGATAATTATTGGCACTATTTTTCGGTGAAGTTATAGTTAAGCATAATTGATCTCTCTGTGAATTCCTTTATTTGCTGTGCTTGTGGACTGCGGGTTCGATTCCCAGAGACCCAGGGCTGTGGGTTCGATTCCCAGAGACCCTGGACTTGTTTTATTGAGTTGGCTATTCGTTGTTAGCTTAATTGTAGACGATTGTAGTAATCATCTTATTGTTGCTAGTTCGGAAATTTATTATTCATTTAAACTTCTTATTGTTGTTATTATCATTGTATTATTGTTTTCTCAGTAGGGCCCTGACCTTCCTCGTCACTACTCCATCGAGGTTAGGCTTGGCACTTACTGAGTACCGCTGTGGTGTACTCATGCTACTCTTCTGCACACTTTTGTTGTGTAGATCCAGGTACATCAGGGCAGGCTCATACCAGGTGATTCAGCAGTGTTTTGGGAGACCTCGAGGTATGATCTGCTACATCCGCGGATCCGGAGGCCTTCCTTCTATTCTAGTGCTAGTAGATGTTTTTCCTTCATTCCGTTGTTAGATACTCCTTTTACATAGAGCTACAATTGTATGATCTCTTTTAGTCTGTGTTACCCGTGGGATTCCGGGTCTTGGTAGTGTTTTAAACAGCGTATTTGACTGGTGTATGTGCTAAGCGGCACGGATTACATTCCTTTCATCTTATTTTCCGCTAATTCTTATTAAATGTTCATAAACTCGTATATTCCGCAACGTGTTAGGCTTACCTAGTCGTGGGGACTGGGTGCCATCACGACATGTTCACGATTGGTGAACTAGGGTCGTGACAGTGTCTCTGCATCTAACAAAGATTACTAACATAATAGATAGGAGATTGTTTACCTTATTCTTCTCGAATCAAAACAACACTTACCGCAACTTCTGAAACAACAAGGTAGATGAAAAGCCTTTCCCCAACCTTTGGTTTTGCTAACAGGGGTGGATTTGACAAATATGTCTTAATATTCCTAAGTGCTTGTTGACATTCCTCATTCCATTCAAAATAATCTTGCTTTTTAAGGGCTGAGAAAAACCTGAAGCACTTTTCTGATGACTTTGAAATAAACCTTCCCAAAGCTGTGATCCTCCCTATCAGTCTTTGAAGTTCTTTCTTATTTGTAAGTACATTAGGGATTCCTTCAATAACTTTAATTTGGGCTGGGTTTACTTCAATACCATGGTTAGAAACAAGAAAACCCAAAAATTTTCCTGATGCCACGCCAATTGCACATTTTTTTGGGTTCAATTTCATATTATATTTTCAAAAAATTTAAATGTTTCAGATAGATGGGATATATGATCCTATGAATCGTGAGTCCTAACTAACATGTCATCTATGTACACTTCCATGGTCTTACCTAAATGCTCTTTAAACATTTGAGTAACTAACCTTTGATACGTCGCACCAACATTTTTAAGACCAAAGGGCATTATCTTATAACAGTAAGTCTTCATGTCCGTTATGAAAAATGTTTTTTCCTCACCTTCTAGATCCATTTTGATTTTATTATAACCTGAGTATGCATCTAAAAAACTTAACAGTTCATATCCTGCAGTAGCATCAGTTTATTGAACTATGTGTGGTAAAGGAAACGAATCTTTTGGACAGGCTTTATTAAGATCTATGTAATCCACACAAACATACCACTTACCATTTTTCTTAGGAACCATAACAGTGTTAGCGAACCAGTTAGGATGTTTTACCTTATGAATTGAACCTATTTTGAGTAGTTTCTGAACTTCTTCTTGAATTACCTGATTCTTGAAAGTTCCTTACTTTCATTTTTTTGTTTGACTGGGGGATATGATTGGTCTTCGTTCAATTTATGAGTCATGAACTCTGGTGAAATTCCTATCTTGTTAGAATAGGACCAAGCAAAACAATCTGTGTTAGCCTATAAAAATTCAATTAACTTGTATTTTACCTCCGGGCTGAGATTGGCTCCTATATACACTTTTCTCTTGAACCAATGTGTGAATAATACCACAGCCTCCAACTCCTCTATCGTTGTTTTAATTTCTCATTCTTCTCTAGTTCTTGAATGGTGTCAGCCCTTGAATCCACATATGTTTTTCCTTGTTCAGTTGAGGTTGACGTTATACCCTCCTCAACTGAGTCCTGAAATTGCTATTTGACTTCACTTTGAACAGTTGAATCTGCAACGGAGTTAATACTCCTGGATGTTTGTTGATCACCTCTAATCTGACAAATTCCCCATAGTGATGGGAATTTAATAACTTGATATAAAGTTGATGGTACGACATCCATATCATGGATCCATGGTCTCCCAAGAATTATGTTGTAAGCCATTTCCATATCTTCGACCTGGATTTTGGTATCTTTGACAACACCTTCTGCAAACATGGTAAGGAATGCTTCTACTTTGGTTATGACATTAGAGTTGTGAAATCCTAACAAGGTATGCGCTTTTGCAACCGACTTATCCTCGGCTTGCATCTCACGCAACACCCTTATCAAAATAATATTCACTGAACTGCCTGGATCAATCACAATACATTTCACATTAGTATCATGTACTAGTAAGGATATTACCAGTGCGTCATTATGTGGAGTCAAGAGGCCTTCTGCATCTACATTGTTGAATGTAATATTCTCCTCTTCAAGCATATGCCATAATAGTTTCCCATGGATGATTGTTATTTTGGATGTTTTATTAGCTGCGGTATATGAAACACCATTGATATCTTCTCCTCCACTTATAACATTGACGGTTCTTTTGGGCGAGGGCGATTTCAGAGGCTCTTGTATGTTCTTCATATATGCTTGCTTACCTTTCTCACTAAATAGCACAGTGAGATACCCTTGCTTTAATAAATGATCAACCTTACTTTGCAAAAATTTGCAATCTGATGTTTTATGCCCGTGGTCATTGTGAAATTCACACCAATGATCAGGGCTTCATCTATTTTGATTTGACCTCATCTCCTCCGGCCATCGTACCTTATCTCCCATGCTTCTTAAAACAGCTAGGATTTCTAAGTTGCTCACGTTAAAACTGTAACCACCGAACCTTGCTTTTAAACATCCATCATCGTCTCGTGGTCCACGTGAATTTCGATAATTTATGAACCTTGATGAGGAGCCTGATTCCCTATTTCTAGATTTGTGATTGTACCTTTTATTATCTTTCCTTGACCGTGAGTCCTTTCACGCTGGTCCCATGTAAGGCTCGTACCTATTTTTACCAGATCTTTTTTCATTTTCCACATGCCCTGAACTTACTTTTTCTTCTGTTTTATGTCGTAAAATGATATCCTCTTCAATCCTCATCTTTGTACTGTATCTGTTGTAAACATCTTTCCACTTGTTGATGTGAATTCTCGAAGGCTTTCCTTGAGTCGCCTCATAGCTTCTGAACTCTTCTAATTCAAATTGCTAGCGAAATCTATGGCCGCCCAATTGTCAGGTACTCGTGGCAGCGTCATTCTTTCCCATTGAAATCTATCCACGAACTCTCTAAGCAACTCTGAATCGCCTTGCTTGATTTTGAAGATATCTTCCATTCTCTTTTCAACTTTTTGAGCTCCCAAGTGTGCTTTAATAAATAGATATGGGTCTCCTTCTTGTGTTTCACTAGGAGTTCCACCACTGCCTGAATTAACCAACCCAGAACGAGGGTTCTCCAAAGTATTATTGTTCGGAGTTGGTGTGAGTGGAGCAGCAGGTAATTGACTGACGAAAGCTTGAAGAGCTTTACTGACTTGGGAGGCAATTAGTTTTTGCAAAGCCTCATTCATGTTTTCAACATTGTCGAATTGAGCATGTCCATCTATATGAGATCTATCAGGAGTGTCTTCACGAGAACGCCGTGGAGAGCCTTGTGGAGAGCCTCATGGAGAGTCTCCTTGAAGATGTTGGATTGCTTGAATTTCAGGGTTTCCTTGGGTGTCGTCGTTGTTATTTGACATGATTGATACGAATAAGGAAATCGAATGGAGATACAGTTGATTATCAAATTCCTGGTAACAAAACCAATTTGTTTGGCCAAAAATAGATTTTTAGTTAAAGCTAAGAATTAGAAGAATTCGGGTTACTGATAATCGGAAAAGAATATAAAGAAAAGAATTCGATAGTATCAATGTATGAAAGCTAAATAATAAGTGTATTTTCCAATAGTGTTTCGTGTCTACAATTGTTTGTGACTTCCCTTTTTATAGCAATTTTTGGGAAGACAGACT
This sequence comes from Nicotiana noctiflora, assembly GCA_032618575.1. Classification (NCBI taxonomy): domain Eukaryota; kingdom Viridiplantae; phylum Streptophyta; class Magnoliopsida; order Solanales; family Solanaceae; genus Nicotiana; species Nicotiana noctiflora. The sequence continues at coordinate 194,087 of JASVEL010006426.1, forward strand.
TTACCTTTGTCATAATAAGACAATTATGAGAAATTAATGACTCTAGTTGCTGTTAGGTAATCATATACTCCCTCCGTTTCAATTTATGTGAACCTATTTTCTTTTTAGTCCGTGCCAAAAAGAATGACCTCTTTCCTTATTTGGAAACAATTTACCTTTATGCAATGATTTATAGCCACACAAAATAAAGGTGCCTCATTTTACACCACAAGATCAAAAGTCTTCTCTCTTTCCTTAAACCCCGTGCCCAGTCAAATGGGTTCACATAAATTGAAACGGAGGGAGTACATTAAATACATATTCTTTAACGTTTCTCACATTTATTGCCCATTAATGCTGTATGTGGGCTCTTATTTGCTGTTAGATTCATTCCTTTTGATATCTCACGATCTTTGACCCTTCAATGCCTTCAACGGATACGAGCATTGATTGTCTCGTGTAACTTGCTCGTGTCTATTGTTGCTCGTGCCTATGAAATAACTCTAACTCTTTGACTGCTTGACCAGTCAACGTGTCAACATCCCTAATATGCAAAGTAAATTTTTTCCAAAGTACTTATATATTTTCGTCTTTAGTGAAATTTGAAAGTTTGATTTCTCATAGTTTTCACCCCATTTCTTTGACAACCGTGTCATAGAGTTGGATGCACCTTTTGAGTAATAAGACAGATGGTTTTCGGTTCAAGAGTAAGTTAAGGGCCAGCTAAGTTTACGTGAATAGTGTAGCAGTAAATGTAGAGAAGATGAGACCATTAAAATAAGGAGAACCGAGTACGCCAATTTCCATTGGCATGAGCTGTCACTATAAAATGGCCAGATGAGTTAGGTTTCTCATCTATGATACCTATTTACACTCGTCGGCTACTGGCCTTGTGGCTTGCCTAACTGATCTTCGTTCATTTATGTCATTTGATTCTGTTTTCCTTTTTGGTGAATTAGGAAGTTTCAGTCACTTTGGGGAAAAAAGACAATGAAACGAGAAGCTACAGTCATTTTTCTTCTTCTTCTTCTTCTTCTTCTTCATAAAAGTACGTATAATTTGCTTTTCTGCAGTAGTAATTAAGTGAGTAAATGTAATGTTTGGTGTAAGATGGTGAATCCACGAATTCAAAGGTTCATAGGTTATAGGGTAAATCAGAAGACGAGTAAATGGGCTATAAGTTTCAGTACGAAGTAGGAACTGTATTAGATGGAATCCGAGACAAGGGTCATGTTAATAGTCTATTAATAATAGACTTGCCTAGTGAAGCTCTATATATACCATAAAATTAAAATAAACTCATTTTCTCTCTCGTTATTTTACAATGTGTGTGGAATTACAGAATGCCCTTTTCTTTTTGGTTTACTGGATTTCAAGTAAAAAATAGACGTTAAATTGCTTCATCCAAAATTTCATTACTACTTGAAGAAGTTGTTCAGTGCAATTTTTTTGGGTTGGAATCAAAGTTAAAAATCTTTTTTTAGACGATGTAATAATGCTAATAGGGATTTTGTCTTGTTGGAGAGGGAAATGAGTTAAAATATAATATTAGATGTATAATAGTTCATATTCAAAAGGAAATAAAATGAATTGTAGATACATTATAATAATTGTTTTTACTTGGCGTAAAAGACAAAAATTACTTTGATTCCAACAAAAAAATAATCTGAACAATTTCTAGAAGAGAGGAGAATTTTTTAATATATTTATGGACAAGTTATTAATTATTTAAACTATAGTTAAGATTTTGCTTTAATTAATTAAATCTTAGCCATTAATTCTAATTTATGCCATGTGCCCCTAAACTAAACAAGAACTTGGGAAAAATGGAGAAGAGAAAACTGAAGAGGAGTTGGATCCTAATTAGTATTTATACTCATCTCAATCTGTCACTTAATTATGGTAAATTTATGTGATTAGGTATAAATATTTCACCGTCTTCAGCATTTTCCTATTATCTTAGCTCGCCGCATACCACAAAGAAAACAAGGACCAGTAAAGATTTTCCTTGAGATGAGATCGAGTAACTCTAAATTGCACATCTATAATATCCTTTAAATTGGATGAATTAGAATCATTATGTGCATACATTCATACGCAGTAGTTAAATTAATTTTGTTACATTTTTTACTTGAATTTGATGGAACTATAAATCATATAAAATGAATAAGGCAAAAGAAAAAAACGGTCAACGTGTAGGATCCCCATCTCTTTCTCTCTCTCTCAATGATTTCCAGTCACAAAACAACATAAAAGCAACTCTAAAATAGTCCAACAAATACAACAGGCGATAAGGAAATTGTTGTTAAGCTATGGAAACTAGAAATCCACACTAAGGATTGTTATCTCTAATGTGTTAAAACAAAAAATTAGAAAAATTGTTAGAAGAAACTGAAAGCCGTAAACGATAAGAAATATTCCGAGTTCACAATTTTCTTGTGCATCCTTAAGGAATTTTAACCCCCTCATAATTTGCCAAGGTAATGGATTAAATCCTCCCAGGATGAAACATAATAAACCTTCATGCAATAGTGGCAATACAAACTGCATGATACTAATGAACTCAAAGAACAGAACAAAATCACACTTACGAATTTGAAAGAGAAACTGCAAAGTAGAATACAGGATTTTCATAAGGAAGTTCTATAATTTTTCAGTGTGTGAAAAAGAAGCCATGTCTCGGAATTTATAAGCAATTGTCAGAAAAGGTGTGATGTCTATTCATAATGTGAACATATATTTGAAAGGAAGAGGTGTATGTTCAAAAAGAAAAAGCAATGTTCAACATTTTGGATTCTAGTTAATTCCGTTAATGAACTGACTGGCACTTAATTAATTCTTAAATAGTTAATTAAATAAACTTTGATTAATTAAATAAACATTGTGAAATCGATCGATCATTTGACAAATCAAAATTCGAAGTCGAAGTCGAGTCGAGCGACGACGACGCTGTGAGGCTTCATTCTCTTCAACCCCCTTAAGAGCTTTAAGAAGTGGTCCTATATTTATACACACAAGTGTAGTTGTCCCTCACCAATGATGGACAAAGTTCATTTGACAAAGCTCATTTCAAATTTTTAAAATTTTTCATTTCACTCCATTTTATTTTCCACCATTTCTCAATTCATACTTCTAGTCTTTAAAGCCCAATGGCTTAAAGTCCAACAATCTCCCACATGAATGGGAATGACTGTAACAAGAATGAACATAGATGAAAGTTGCGTCATTTGCAAGTAAAGATTAATTGCATCTAGATAAGTAGTTTTCCCTTTGAACTTTTCTTAGTGAGCATATATCATATACACTCGATCAATCGATAGATTTAATATCTCTGAACCATCGAACTTTAGTGTATACCTAGACAATAATATATCACACAACCAACCCTTAACCGTCTTTTGATTCTCATTGTTGTGTTTGTTTCAGCCATAACATCGCCTGGTTTCATATGTGCGTAGAGAATTGGCCTTACAGAATTCTCATTGAAGTGGCTTCCACTTCACACTTGCATAGGTGATTCTTAAACGTGTAATCTTTTAGATTGACTATTTGATAAATGCCACATCCAACGTAGGTAATCATTAAAAAATGTGTAAAGTTCTATCCTTGTTACTAAACACTGTCTTCATCATGAGAAGGGACCAAAGATTTTACTTTGACAATGTTGAACCAGTCAATCACAACTTTGTTTGATCTCCTTGAACCTAGACCTCGGAATATCCAAAATTCTAGGTAGAGTTACCACCATGGTGACTTGTCCTCACCCATAGTCACATTCTTTTAGATGATTTCTCAACTCCCTCTCTAGTAGGCCTTTTGTAAGCGGATTCGCCACATTATCCTTTGATCATACATAATCAATAGTGATAATTCTACTAGAGAGTAGTTGTCTAACGGTTTTATATCTTTGTCGTATATGACGAGACTTTTCGTTATACGTAACGCTCCCTGCCCATCCTATTTTAGCCTCACTATCGCAATGTTTGCGTATAGGAGCCAAAGGTTTTGGCCAAAACGAAATGTATTCTAAGAAATTTCGAAGCCATTCAGCTTCTTCGCCGGCCTTATCCAAAGCTATAGACTCTAATTCCATTGTAGAGCGAGCGATGCACGTTTGTTTGAAAGACTTCCAAGATACTACTCATCCATTAACAGTAAAAATATATCCACTTGTGCACTTTATTTCTGTTGATCCGGTTATCTAATTTGTATCACTATATTCTTTGATAACCGCATGATATTTATTGTAATTCAAAGCGTAGTCTTGGGTATACTCCAAATATCCCAAAACTCGTTTTATTGCTACCCAATGATGTTTGTTGGGATTAATTGTGAATCGACTAAGTTTACTTATTGCACAAGCTATACAGGACGTGTACAGTTCATAATATACATAAAGCTTCCTAACCCATGAGCATAATCCAATTGAGACGTGATTTCAACTTTATTCTTTACAAGATGATGGTTTAAGTCAATTGGAGTTCTTGCACTTCCAAATTCCAAGTATTTGAATTTTTCGAGTACTATTTTCACGCAATGTGATTGAGACAAAGCCAGACTCTGAGGAGTCCTCTGGATTTTAATTCCTAGAATTACATCAGCAACTCCTAAGTCTTTCATAACAAACTTACTAGCAAGCATACACTTAGTAGCTTGAATGCCGGCAATGTCTTTCCTCATTATTAGTATATTATATAGGTGTTAAACGGGCCGGGTCAGCTCGGTTCCGGACCAGCCCAGACGGTAGAACTCGGAATCGGCCTAGCCCGGTAAGGGGGATGGGCTGGGCTGGGTAGGGGGCTGGGCTGGGTTTGGACGATTTAAATTTTTGAAATGGTTACCCGGCCCGGTAAAACCCATTAGCATGAATAGTAACATTAAATCGGTTAACCGGCTCGGCCCAGACCGGACCGGCCCCAAACATGAATAATAACATTAATATACCTTGAATTTTTCGTGAATATACAATGAATATACCATAAATATACCATGAATATACCAATTATTGTATACTAATTAACATAATTTAAAATTGTTGAAATTTAACATATAGTGTATATATTTAGGGTATAAGAAAACTATAAATTTTCAAATCATAAAATATGATGTTAACGTATTATTTTTTGAAATATGCTATATATGTGTTATTTTAAAATTTTAAGACAATTTGTATTATTTTAAAATTATTAGACGTATTTATGCTTAATGTTTTAGTGTGTTAGATTAATTTGAAGTATTATTAATTTATTATGCATGAAAATTTAGTTTTACTATTTTTTTGTTAATTTACTTTTTAAATGCAAACTTTAATTTTGAATTTTGAAATAAATGTAGTACTTGCAATTTATAAGTGCAACTTTTCCCAACTTCCTTGTATTCTTTAAATTAATACAAAGTATTAATATAACTTACAATAGTTATACAATTTTCCAAAAAAAATTTAAAATAACACTAACCCGGCCCGGCCCGGCCCCTTCAACCCGTAACCCGTACGGTTCAATTTTTACCCGCAATTACCCTGACCCGTTAAACCCGTTACTATTGGGCCTGGAACCATCCCGATTTCAAACCCATACGCGTTCAAAAATATGAGCCCGGCCCAACCGTTTAACACACATAGTATATTATCAACATATAAGCAAACAATAACTATATGATTTGGAATGCTCTTAATGTAAATGCATTTATCACATTCATTAATCTTAAAGCTATTTGACAACATTGTTTGGTCAAATTTTGTATGCCATTGCTTGGGTGCTTGTTTTAGTCCATAAAGGGACTTAACAAGTCGACACGTCTTCTTTTCTTTTTGCGGAACCACAAACCTTTCAGGTTGGTTCATGTTTCTTCCTCTAGATCACCATTTATGAAGGCCATTTTTACATCCATTTGATGGATTTGAAGACTATACAAGGCGGCTAATGCTATTAGCATCCGAATAAATGTAATTCTTGTTACTAGTGAGTATGTGTCAAAATAGTCAAGACCTTCTTGCTGTTTAAATCATTTGACAACAAGTCTTGCTTTGTATTTGTCAATAGTGCCATCATCTTACATTTTTCGCATGAGAACTATTGACAACCTCTTTCTAATATTGTGCTTCTGAGGAAGACATTGCTTCCATGAAGGTTCGAGGCTCATTTTCTAGCAGGAAAGTCAGAAAATCAAGACCGAATGAAATAGATGTTCTTTGGCGTTTACTTCTTCTTGAATTTTTCTCATTAGGTACACCATCTGTTGTTTCCTCCCGAGGTCATTTTGTCTTTTGGTAGGACAATTCACTTTCCTTTTATATGTATAAATAGTTTCAAAGAATTCAGTATTATCTGATACTATTATCATATTAATGTGGATATCAGGATTTTTTTATTTATGAACCAAAAAATGATATGCCATTGGTTACATATCCAATAAATATACAATCAACCATTTTTTGACCTATCTTAACCCTTTTAGGTTTAGGAACTTGTACCGTAGCTAAACACCCCCACACTTTGATGTATTTCAGGTTGGGCTTCCTTCCGTTCCATTTTTCACAAGGAATGGACTGTATTTTACTAAGAGGTACATGGTTGATTATTCGGTTAGCTGTGAGCATAGCTCCCCTTCACAAGTTCTGTGGTAAACTAGAACTTATCAATAATGCATTCATCATCTCTTTCAACGTTCGATTCTTTCTTTCAGCAATTCCATTGTGGAGAGTAAGGAGAAGTTGTTTGGTGAATAATACCATTTTCCAAACATATTTTTTCAAAAGGAGATTCATTTCGCCACGCTGATCACTTCTAATCATTTTGATATTTTTGTTTAGTTGTGTTTCAACTTCACTCTTGTATTGCTTGAAAGCATCAATTGCTTCCTCATTACTATTAAGTAAATAAATATAGCAATATCTCGTACTATCGTCAATAAAAGTAGCAAAATACTTTTTCCCACCACGAGATGGTGTTGACTTCATGTCACAAATATCTGCGTGAATTAAGTCTAAAGGACTTGAATTCCGTTCAACGGACTAATAAGGATGCTTAGCATACTTTGATACCACGCATATTTGACATTTGGAATTAATAAAATTAAATTTTGGCAATACTTCCAAATTTATCATTTTTCGTAATGTTTTGAAGTTGACGTGACCCAGGCGTGCATGCCATAAAGTGTTTGGCTCAAGTAAGTAAGAAGCAACATTAACTTTATTGATAGGAACTGCTATTACATTTAGCTTAAAAAGTCCTTCATTCATGTAACCTTTTTGTACGTACACATCATTCTTACTTAGTACAACACTATCAGAATTAAAATACATTTGAATGCATTCTTGAAAAGAAGTGAGGTAGACATAAGATTCTTGCGAATTTTTGGAACATAGAGAACTTGGTTTAGAGTCACAATTTTTCCCGATGTAATCTTCAATGCACTCTTGTCAACTCATTCAATTTTGGCTGTAGACAAATTTTCCATGAAAATTGTCTCATCGAGTCCTGCGGGGGAATAAGAAGAAAATATCTCCTTGTTAGCACAAACATGACGGGTGGCTCCAAAATCAATCCACCATTCGTTAGGATTTTCTACCAAGTTGTATTCAGACAACATGGCACACAAGTCCTCCATTTCTTCAACATTTTCAATCATGTTAGCTTGATTCTTCTTCTTCTTATTCGTTTGTACATCATTCTTTGGTGCACAACAGTCCACAGCCTTATGCCCAGACTTTCCACAGTTGTGGCAATTACCCTTGAACTTTTTCTTGCTTGGGTGATTCTTTGGTCCAGAAGCCTTCTTTATATTCTTATTTTGTGGCGCCTCCTTAACAATGTTAGCCCTTATTATTGTCGAGTTTTCACATGACTTCTTTTTAACATTTTTGTTGTCTTCTTCTATCCTCAAAGGAACAATCAAATCTTCAAGTGTCATTTCCTTACGCCTGTGTTTTAGATAGTTCTTAAAGTCCTCCCCCAACAGAGGTAACTTCTCAACGAAAGGGGTGAAAGGCCTCATTTATTATCAGAACTTCAATAATAAATTTATAATCAATAACAAGATAAATCTTATTAATAAAATTATTGTTTCGGATCATATCTTTAGCAAGGAGGTCATGTATAATAACTTATAATTCTTGGACTTGAGTTATGACTGACCTAGTGTCAACCATCTTGAAATTCAAAAACCTTGCAGCCACAAACTTCTTATTTCTAGCATCCCCAGTCTTGTACTTCTTCTCAAGCGCATTCAATAACTCTTTTGAAGTTTTCATGATATGATAGACATTGTACAAGTTATTGTCCAAATAACTAAAATGTAGTTTTTGCACAAGAAATCAGAATGTTTCCATGCTTCATTACAACAAATCGTCCATCATCTAGAGTGCCTTCAGCCCCGACTGGAGGATCATCCTTGATGAATCGCTGCAAACTCAACATAGTAAGATGGAAGAGCATCTTCATTCGCCAACGTTTGAACATCATCCACCTCAAATACTTTAAATTCTAATAGAAGAAGTATCCCCAAGCCGTACTATTTTTCCCTCACTTCAGTTTTGTCCCATTAGGGTTTTTTCAAGGAGGTTTTAGCGAGGCATAAAAGGGAATACTTTGAATGGAACTATGCAAGGGAGGGACAACTCTTTCTCTTTCATTGTCTGACTCCACAATGCTCTCCAAGTCGAGCAATGAAGGGACTTGATAGACTGGGACTAGGACAGGGATGTCAGCCAATGCCCAAATTTTGTACTTTTCTGTAATTATGTAAGCATATCAACAACGTCAAAGTAATAAGAAACTTGCATTTATTAGAAACTTATCACCGGCCCTCGGCCTCATACTAAACAAAGGTTATGTTCGTCCCAGCTCTATCAAACCTATCGGCCCTCAGCCGCGATTAATAAAAGGTTAAGTTGGACCCAACTCGAACGAAAACTATTGGCCTTCGACTGCAATTATTAATAAAAGGTTAAGTTCGACGAAGCTCGAACAACACTTATTGACCCTCGACTGAAATTAATAAAGGTTATGTTCGACCCAGCTCAAACAATATCTATGGACCATCGACCGCGATTAATTAAAAGGTTAAGTTCAATCCATGTAGAATAACACCTACCGGTCCTTGGCCGCACCATAGTAAAGGGGTAAATTTAACACCGCTTGAACAACACCTACCGGCTCTCGATCGCGAATTAAAGAGTCTAAAATTCGACTAAGCTCAAATCACACCTATCAACCCTCGACCACATTTCAATAGAACGTTGAACAGACAAGAAGCTAAGCCCGACCAAGTTCAAACCTAATCGATCGGTACGGGGAGATACTTGACCTGTACGGGCAAGGGGATACCTCTCTTTGTAACTATTCGACTTAAGGACTTTGATATCTACAAGAACGATATTTACAAAAATATGCAAAGTGCAGAAACTAACCACGGGAAACAAGAACGGTGCAAATGAAACAAAAACCATACTGATATTTACAAACAAAGGTTTCTTACACTAACTGACATTTATAAACAAAGGTTTCTTACAAAGACTCATGGAGACGCCAGAAAAAAAAAACAAAAAATGACAAAGAAATAAAAAAACTACTATCATCGTCATCACGACCCATAACATCATTACCGGACCAATCTTTAATTCTTTCTCCTTCCTCGCCCGGAGGGTATATAGAATCATCTCAGGCCTCATTCTCAAGGCAATCTACAACATCCTCATCATCTTTATCTTCTTCACCAGGGCAAGGCATAGTCGAGTCTTAGCCATAAGCATCCCGAGCCTCACCCGAGCATCCTCAAAGTCTGTGATTGGAATGGAAACCGCCAGATAGAACTCATGAAGTACGTCCAATCGGGGCTCAGCGCGAATCCACTCTCAGTACAGCTTGCAGGGAACGTTGGAGAAGCCAGAAGTCGTGGACGAAGAATGTCGTGCATGAAGTTAAGCCTTCTCGACTTCTAGGGTGTTAACTCGATCATAAAGATCGGAAGCCTCTTTCACCAACTCCCTAATCCTCTCATCAAGTTAATCTTCTTTAAGCCTCATCGTTGACAAATCATTTTCTCTCTTAGAATAGAGGGTTTGATTTTCCACTTCAAGGAGCTCCATTATTCTCTAGGTCTCTGATAGGGAAGACTCCACCTTCAAGGAGCTCCACGAACTTCTAAGAATACTAAACACAACCATTTGAAAGAAATATAACTGTTCGTCTCGAATATATGAGATAAACGAATGGAAATAAAGATAGAAGAGACGCTGGGTCCTGCAGACGCACACTGGCACTACTACTGCTGATGTTGTCTGAAACCTGTATCTCCGAAATAAGAGCGCAAAGTGTAGAATCAGCACAAACGACCCCATGTGTTGGTATGTGTCTGGCCTATCTAGGCGAAGTGGTGACAAGGCTAGAACCAGACACTCACATAAACCTGTGCAGTTAAAAATATATATACAACAAGAAATAACAGGAATGACATGTAACAATTGGGAAGGGGAAAAAAACATACTCTTGAGTGGCAACAAAATATAATATCATAAATAAACGAGTAATGGAATAAAAATCATTTTCAAGTCTCAACTCATCTTGTTGCACACATGCAACCCGATCCCATTTCATATCTTGTGGTAGGCGTACCACCCGCTCCTATTTTAATATCAATATAATGCACAATATGTCACCAGCAACTATGGACAACAACAATACTCAATATAAATTGTGGTAGGCGTACCACTCGCTCCCATTTTAATATCAATACAGTACACAATGTGTCACTGGCAACTATGGACAATAATAATAATCAATATAAATTGTGGTAGGCGTACCACTCGCTCCCATTTGTTTATCATAACATGTGATAGGCGTACCACCCGCTCCCATTTCTCTTTTAACATAGTTTTCAAAATATATAATTGGCAAGATAAACAAAACTTGGTGCCAAGGCTCGTTCAACAAATAATTCTTTCATAGTATCACATAAGAATGTGAGGTTATCAATTTAAGACTCACGGTCATTCTCAACCCCTAACGTATAGATACTCGTCACCATGCCTATACGTCAGACTCCATACGTAAACAAATAGTACATATAATCAACTCTTATTCCCTAAAGCCAGGATAGATCAAACACTTACCTCGAAGGTTTACGGCTAACTCAATCCTTAGCAATGCCTTTCCCTTTCGAATTTGGCTCCAATTCAATCGTATCTATACACAATTGAATTAATATCATCAATAATACTTCACACACTAATCCAAATGGCTAAATATATTTTCTACAATATTCTGCCCGGAATAGTGAAAATCGGCCCCGGGCTACATGCTCAAAACACGAGATTCGAACTATTTTCCGGTCACTCATAACCCCACGAGTTCAAATATATAATTTATTCTTAAGTTCGACCCCAAAACAATGTCTAATTCACAAATTCTTTGAAAACCCTTACTCTACCCAATTCTCTAATTTTCTACCTATTTTCACATGTTTAGGCCTAAGAAATTGATTGATGTTGATGAAAAATGAAGAAGACGAGTTAAACAATACTTACCCAATGAACTTTGGTGAATAAATGCTCCAAAGATCGCCCCAAAAGCTGTGGAGAAGAGAGAGTTTGAGAAATGGGATGAAAAGCCCGTTTCTGTTCTGTTTTGGGTCTTTAATCACTGGGCAAATTTTGCCCTTCGCGTTCGCATGAACAGTGTCGCATTCGCGAAGGGTTGGACTGGTCTGGGCATCACGTTCGCATGAAGCTAGTCGCGAACGCATAGTAGAAAATTGGGGGCTTATCATGTAACGACCCGACCGGTCGTTTTAGAAAATCACGCCCCAATCCCTAATTTAACTGTTCCTCTAAGTTCATTTCTGCTATTGTGGTTTGCCGGGAGAGTCAGTTCTGAAATTTGGAGCATTTTGGGACACTTAGTCCCTAAATGAGAACTTTTAAGCTTGAAAATGGCCCGTAGCCGGAACAGTGTTAAGACGATCTCGGAACGGAAATCCGATGGTTCCATTAGCTCCGTTAGGTGATTTTGGGGTTGGGAGCGTATTCGGAATGTATTTTGGAGGTCCGTAGCTCAATTAGGCTTGAAATGCCGAAGTTTGAAATTTTGGCGAATCCGAACGTTAGGTGAGATTTTGATCCGGGGGTCGGAATGGAATTCCGACAATTTCTGTAGCTTCGTTATGTGATTTTGGATATGTCCGCAAATTTTCAGGTCATTCGGACGTCGTTTGGTCGTGTTTTTGATTGAATGTTAGCTTCGAAAGTTTTGAAGAAACTTATGCTTGAATCCGTGTGTAATTGGTGATTTTGATGTTTAGGGTGGTGTTTTTATGATTGGAACAAGTTCGTATCATGTTTTGGAGTATGTTGGTGGTTTTCGTTGGGGTCCCGGGGGCCTCGGGACGATTTCGGATGCCTAACGGGTCATTTTTGGAAGTTTTTGGACTGCTGTTCTGGTATCTGGTATTGTTCTTCGCGTTCGCGAGGGTCCTATCGCGTTCGCGAAGAAGAAGTTGGCCTCTAAGACTTTGTTCTTCGCGTTCGCGATGAAGTCATCGCGTTCGCGAAGAAGGATTTTCCATCAGAGACTTTGTTCTTCGCGTTCGCGAAGAGTCCCTCGCGTTCGCGAAGAAGGATTTTCTGTCGCACAGGTCCTACTTCGGAAGCTCATATCGTTTTATCTAGAAGGAATTTTGAGGTGATTCAAAAACGAAAGTTGTAGCTCTTTGAATCTAGTTTTCAGGAACATATTATAATAGTCATTTGGAGTTGTGTGTAAAAAGTTATGACCATTGCAATAAAGGCTGTCCGAGCAAGTTGGAAAAATGAATTTCTGGGAGTTTGTTCTTCGCGAACGCGAGAGAAGGACCGCGAACGCGAAGAACAAATGCCTGGGCAGCAGAATAAAGTTCAAACTTCGTCCCATTTGCCATTTTTGACGATTTGGAGCTCGGGTAAGGCGATTTTTCGGGAGATTTTTGGAGAAATCAAAAGGGTAAGTACTCTTAACTCAATTTTGGTTGTATAGCTCGAATCTATTGCAAGTTTTAGTCTTTAATTTGAGAATTTTTGTTAAAAATGGTAGAAAACCCTCTTGGATAGAATCATGGATTTGATGGGCCATTTGTGGTCCGATTTGGGTGTTCTTGGTATGGTTAGACTCGTGTTGAGATAAGGAATCCGAAAATGTAACTTTCGTAATTTTTTTGAGAAGCGTACCGAAAGTCGGGTTTTGGCAACTTTGTGGTTTGGGTGTAATTCGATTGTTTTGATTGGGTAATGCCCAATTGGCCTATTTTGATGTGATTCCATTGATTTTTTATCAGATGCTACACTTGTGGAGGCCGACATTCGCGGCAAGAGAGTTGTTTCATAGCGATTTTGTACCGGAGTCGAGGTAAGTGGCTTGTCTAACCTCGTGTGGGGGAACCTTTACCCCTAGGATATTATGTGATAGTTTAAATGCCTTGTACGCGAGGTGACGGGCGTGTACATGCGCTGGTTGTTGTAACTCACTTTACTTGAATTGTTCAATTCGTGATATTCCTATTCTTAATTTATTAAATTGTGACATCTACCTGGTATTCGTTAGGGAAGCATGATTAGGTAGGATTTATCTGTCTAATTGCCTAATTGTCCTACTTGAACTTCTTGATAATTGTTGGCACTAGTCCTCGGTGGAGTTATAGTTAAGCATATTATATTTCTCTCTGTGTATTCCTTTACTTGCTGTGTTTGTGGACTGCGGGTTCAATTCCCGGAGATCCAAGGGCCGCGGGTTCGATTCCCGGAGACCCGAAGTTTATTGATAAGTTATTGGTAGGGACTACGGGTTCGATTCCCGAGATCCTGAAATATTGGTAGGGGGACTACGGGTTCGATTCCCGAGATCCTGAGCTTATTGAAATATGGACTACGGGTTCGATTCCCGAGATCCTAAGATTATTGAAATATGGACTACGGGTTCGATTCCCGAGATCCCGAGCTTATTGAAATATGGACTACGGGTTCGATTCCCGAGATCCTGAGATTATTAAAATATGGACTACGGGTTCGATTCCCGAGATCCTTAGCTTATTGAAATATGGACTACGGGTTCGATTCCCGAGATCCTGAGATTATTGAAATATGGACTACGGGTTCGATTCCCGAGATCCTGAGATTATTGAAATGTGGACTACGGGTTCGATTCCCGAGATCCTGAGATTATTGAAATGAGGACTACGGGTTCGATTCCCGAGATCCCGACTTATTGGTAGGGACTGCGGGTTCGATTCCCGGAGATCCTGAGTTATTGAGATATTATTGAGACATGGGCTGCGGGTTCGATTCCCGGAGACCCAGAGGTACTGAGAATGGGACTGTGGGTTCAATTCCCACAGATCCCGGATTTGTTTATTTGAGTTGGTTATTTGTTGTTAGCTTAATTGTAGACAGTTGCAGTAATCATCATAATGTGGTTATTTCGGAAATTATTATCATTTAAACTGTTTATTTTGTTTTCATCATTATATTATTGTTTCTCCGTAGGGCCCCGACCTACCTCGTCACTACTCCATCGAGGTTAGGCTTGGCACTTATTGAGTACCGCCGTGGTGTACTCATGCTACTCTTCTGCACACTTTTGTTGTGCAGATCCAGGTACATCAGAGCAGGCTCGTGCTAGGTGATTTCCGCAGCTTTTCTGGAGACCTCGAGGTATGATCTGCTACGTCCGCAGATCCGGAGGCTTTCCTTCTATTCTGATAGTTCTAGTAGATGTTTTCCTTCATTTCGTTGTTTTAGATACTCTTTACACATAGAGCCACAGTTGTATTTCTTTTAGTCTGTGTTACCCGTGGGATTCCGGGTCTTGGTGGTATTTTTATGCAGTGTGTTGACGAGTGTATGTGCCAAGCGGCACGGATTACATTCCTATTTATATCATTTTCCGCTATTTCTTATTTAAAGTTCATAAACTTGTACATTCCGCAAAGTGTTAGGCTTACCTAGTCGTGGGGACTGGGTGCCGTCATGACATGTTCACGATGGGTGAACTAGGGTCGTGACAAGTTGGTATCAGAGCTCTAGGTTCGTAGGAGTCACGGGACACAGACCGGTTACTTAGATTCTCATTGATCTATATGGAGACGTCTGTATTTATCTACGAGGGGCTATGTAACCGTTTAGGAAACTCTTCAATTCTTTGAATTCCTTATCGTGCGCCATTTATTCAGTTGGAGCCTATGTCATATGTTCTTTTGCATCCACTCGTGTATTGAAATTGCGCACTCGGTATCAAGTATGCGCCAACGGTTCGTGACACTGCAGAGAGATCTCAAGGAAGTCAAGAATTTACTCAACCATTGTTACCGCGTGTCATCCATATCGATAATGCAATAGAATTGAGAGATCTTCAACTGTGCACATGGGGGTGCACTAGGTTCTGACATTCAGTTGATAAGTATGGTCTTGAGAAGGTTTACTTAACTGCCTAATCGTCACAGTAAAGGTAGAATCACGAGGTGGATGAAGATCTAAAGATAGTTAGTGGTAATAAAGACTATATGGTTCATATGAGATATCTATTTAGCGAAGAATTCAGCCAGCAGAGATACTGGGGGAAATGAGTTTAACCGTCTTAAGAAGGACATGTACCAAACCAATGTCTTGGGCTGTCTTATGATGAAGACGTACATATGATAAAGGCTATTATCGTGGATTAGCAAGATGTATCTTTAAGGCTTCGTGCTAACCGAAAGGATTTCACTATCAACGACCAAATTATGGGTCATGTATCATATCAGATTTGGCTCGCACTGTATTTAGGTGCTATTTAAAAAGTTCTTTGAAACTTGTGGAAGAGTAAGAGTTGAGACTCGTATGGTATGACGTTGGGACTTTTGATGTTCCTGTGTCCATAATAATTCTACATTTCATTATCGGCAGGGAAGACTTCGGCGAAGGCTACATGGTGCTTCGTAGGTGTGAGAATCACAGTATGTCTTAAGCTGTCGTGGTAAAGAATGCTCGATACATAGAGCGGGAATATGCTTGGTTGTATTGGGATGAGTTCATACCCTATGGTGTCAGAGTGCTAATATAGCACAGGTGGTTATATTCGTTGGATCAAGTGAGTTGCAGTTGAATAATAGTAAATGACTTGAGAGAATGGTTATAATGTGTTCGAGAGTCGTGTAATAGTGGCTTTGGGCTAAGTGGGAGAGTCCCACCGCTTAAGATTGGGTCGCATGGTTAATTACTGGTGTGAATTCTGGATACTAGCGTATTATTGTGTTATTGCAGCCATGGGAAAGGACCATGTGTGGTAATTTGAGTATATGTACTGTTGAATGCATGTTATGGTTAGCCTTACTGGCTCATGTTCAAACTTGAGGGAAAATTCATGATTTATGCCTCGTATAGGTGCAGACTTTGCGGGAAGTGATTCCGCTGGGTGCTTTATCGAGAGGGTATTCATATGTTATAAAGAAATTCAGTAGAGTTGGTTGCGTATCGGGGCAAGTTAGAACCGGATGGTTCTCAATAGCGGTCCTAGTGAATTCAAGAGGTAAAGTGTGGTGCCTGATAATTCTAAGTCTATAAGTACAGTTAAGGCTCAAGCTTTTGAAGCAACTTATGAAGAAAGGCACAAAACGATCTATGATGTTTTGACTTATGGTGTAGTATTTGAGAGACATGAAATGGTCGTCGTTTTTGAGATAGCATGGCCTTATGATTTAAGGTCACTCGGGGTAAGTGCGGTTGAAATAAGTTAGGTATTGAAGGAAGATATTAACATTTCTAAGGTAATCAGGGATAACCTGGAAGGAAGTAGATTGATCAGCCATAGTTGAGTCGGCGTATTGGTGTCAATGATCGGTTCATGCAACGAGTTATGCATGTGATTTGTGGTGGTGCATTTGAGACTTGTCGGCCGCAGTGATTGATGTCATTCTGAAGTATTCGTCTGTTAGGGGCCTGTTGAGTAGGCAGACCTCGGAAAGGGTTATGGTGGCTTGGACCACTACTTAGATATTGGCATATTCGATGGCTATGAGAATTCGCCGTATGTTGTTATAGCTCTCCTGTAGTGAGCTAAATGGAAAGTATTATGTGATGAAGTATTAGTCTATCGTCAGTTCTAGAGCTATGATGGAAATTATGTCTATCGTATATCGACACGTGAGGTGCAGTGAGTAGTATGAAATTTGAAGTAAGGACCAAGGTCGCAGTTTGGTCAATGAATGTTATATAAAGAGCTCGGATGAGCAGAAAGGAGTTTCAGTGTTTTGAGTAAGATGGGTATTAACGTCAGTATCACTTGAGATCGGTGTCCTGTGAGAAAGGCTTTGCATCCCGGTTAGGGACTCCTGATCGCTTTTCAGTGTTAGTGCAACCGGTGGGTTGAATGTGCATGCCCGTTTAATTATTCGGAAGATGGTGGGAGCTTGTCCCACAAGAAGATTGTATAGGTGTGACTTGCATTCACTTGATTGGTTAGAAATTTAAACCAAGTATGAGGATTTTGGTGATATCATTCAATTGAGAAGTTATGCCTGGAGGGCACTCTGCTTATTGGGTTATAGACCTGTGAAATACTATTGACTTATCTTGGCACGACCAGGATAGACTTAAGGTCGGTGGATAGATTTAAATGTGGAAGCGAGCCTTGCGTCAGGCCGGTTATGTTTCTTCCAGCAATGCGCCCTTTATGAAGGGATAGTCGCGGTCTTATTTCGCGGTTGGTTAATTCATGTAAGATATATTGTGCCGTATGAGTGTGAGACGGCTTGGTAAGTTCCTTATGTGTTGGGGTTCCGCTCAGCGGTGATGTTATAGGAGCATGATGGCTCTTGAGACTCAGATCTTATATCGCACCTCAGTTGTGCTTGAGTTGTAGCCTATAGCGCTATATGTTTCATTGTGTCCGATATCATGCACCTTAGTGTGCTTATGATCGATAGTCAGTATTTTGATGTGACGAGCTATTCAGCTCGACATATGACTCCTTGTGTGAGTTTTATATCGTTGGGGTCGGATGGCACGCCGCCATGGTTATATTGTTGGGGTCGGATGGCACGCCTCCATGGTTATATTGTTGGGATCGGGTGGCACGCCGCCATGGTTATATTGTTGAGATCGGGTGGCACGCCGCCATGGTTATATTGTTGGGATCGGGTGGCACGCCGCCATGGTTATATTGTTGGGATCGGGTGGCACGCCGCCATGGGCATATTGTTGGGATCGGGTTGCACGCCGCAACAATGTGGTGTCTATTTCAGTGTCTATAATTGCTTTTATGTGTTATGTTTCCTATTTTCTGAGGAGGCCCATGTTTATGTGAGAGCTGAATAATTCTCTCTAGTTTTCGCCTTCCTTTGTATCACGTACGTATTAGTGGATTACTAGCACATTGTGTCATCTTGTGGGACTTTTGATTATGTCCGATGTGGCTTATCGCCTGAGCAGTTCGTACTGGGTGAGATGAGATTATGTGATTTGGGGTCAGTGCAAATTGATTATATGAAGTATATTATAGAGGAAATGATCATCCTCTGGTTTAGGACAAGGTAATGGATCTTGTCAGGAGTATGGACCAATGAATTGTTGATTCAGTAGTTGGTTATGGATATCAACACATCTCTTCCATCGTGTCGGTATTGTAAAAGTTGGAACGAGACCTATGTAGATCATGAGGTGTGATGGGAGCATCTGATTCGTTGAATTTTTGGCTAATTTGATCATAAAATATTATTGTGGTCCTGTGGATTTTGAGTTGCAAGGTAAAAATCCAGCAAGGTTATGCAGTCATGTTTGAGGACGGCGTTTGAGGAATATTGAGTGATCTCTTGATGAAAACAAGCCTGACATAGAATTCCGGATGTTGGAATTAGGCTCTAAGACTTAATTGCTTAAACAAGAGGGAATATGAGGTTTGGGAAGAAAGGAAAGCTGAGTCCTAGATTTATTGGCCCTTTTGAGATTTTGAGGCGTGTTGGGGAGGTTGCTTATGAGTTGGCCTTACCTCCCGGCCTAGCCGGAGTTCACCCCGTATTTCATGTCTCCATGCTCCGGAGATACCATGGTGACCCGTCGCACGTGTTGGACTTCACATCTGTTCAGCTAGACAAGGATCTGTCTTATGTTGAGGAGCCAGTAGCCATTCTAGACAGGCAAGTCAGAAAGCTAAGGTCAAAGAACATCGCTTCGGTAAAGGTTCAGTGGCGGGGCCAGCCAGTCGAGGAGGCGACTTGGGAGACCGAGCAGGATATGCGCAGCCAGCACCCTCATCTTTTCACTACTCCAGGTATGTTTTCTATGCTCGTTCGAGGACGAACGAATCTTTAAGTGTGGGAAGATGTAACGACCCGACCGGTCGTTTTAGAAAATCACGCCCCAATCCCTAATTTAACTGTTCCCCTAAGTTCATTTCTGCTATTGTGGTTTGCCGGGAGAGTCGGTTCTGAAATTTGGAGCATTTTGGGACACTTAGTCCCTAAATGAGAACTTTTAAGCTTGAAAATGGCCCGTAGCCGGAACAGTGTTAAGACGATCTCGGAACGGAAATCCGATGGTTCCATTAGCTCCGTTAGGTGATTTTGGGGTTGGGAGCGTATTCGGAATGTATTTTGGAGGTCCGTAGCTCAATTAGGCTTGAAATGCCGAAGTTTGAAATTTTGGCGAATCCGAACGTTAGGTGAGATTTTGATCCGGGGGTCGGAATGGAATTCCGACAATTTCTGTAGCTTCGTTATGTGATTTTGGATATGTCCGCAAATTTTCAGGTCATTCGGACGTCGTTTGGTCGTGTTTTTGATTGAATGTTAGTTTCGAAAGTTTTGAAGAAACTTATGCTTGAATCCGTGTGTAATTGGTGATTTTGATGTTTAGGGTGGTGTTTTTATGATTGGAACAAGTTCGTATCATGTTTTGGAGTATGTTGGTGGTTTTCGTTGGGGTCCCGGGGGCCTCGGGACGATTTCGGATGCCTAACGGGTCATTTTTGGAAGTTTTTGGACTGCTGTTCTGGTATCTGGTATTGTTCTTCGCGTTCGCGAGGGTCCTATCGCGTTCGCGAAGAAGAAGTTGGCCTCTAAGACTTTGTTCTTCGCGTTCGCGATGAAGTCATCGCGTTCGCGAAGAAGGATTTTCCATCAGAGACTTTGTTCTTCGCGTTCGCGAAGAGTCCCTCGCGTTCGCGAAGAAGGATTTTCTGTCGCACAGGTCCTACTTCGGAAGCTCATATCTTTTTATCTAGAAGGAATTTTGAGGTGATTCAAAAACGAAAGTTGTAGCTCTTTGAATCTAGTTTTCAGAAACATATTATAATAGTCATTTGGAGTTGTGTGTAAAAAGTTATGACCATTGCAATAAAGGCTGTCCGAGCAAGTTGGAAAAATGAATTTCTGGGAGTTTGTTCTTCGCGAACGCGAGAGAAGGACCGCGAACGCGAAGAACAAATGCCTGGGCAGCAGAATAAAGTTCAAACTTCGTCCCATTTGCCATTTTTGACGATTTGGAGCTCGGGTAAGGCGATTTTTCGGGAGATTTTTGGAGAAATCAAAAGGGTAAGTACTCTTAACTCAATTTTGGTTGTATAGCTCGAATCTATTGCAAGTTTTAGTCTTTAATTTGAGAATTTTTGTTAAAAATGGTAGAAAACCCTCTTGGATAGAATCATGGATTTGATGGGCCATTTGTGGTCCGATTTGGGTGTTCTTGGTATGGTTAGACTCGTGTTGAGATAAGGAATTCGAAAATGTAACTTTCGTAATTTTTTGAGAAGCGTACCGAAAGTCGGGTTTTGGCAACTTTGTGGTTTGGGTGTAATTCGATTGTTTTGATTGGGTAATGCCCAATTGGCCTATTTTGATGTGATTCCATTGATTTTTTATCAGATGCTACACTTGTGGAGGCCGACATTCGCGGCAAGAGAGTTGTTTCATAGCGATTTTGTACCGGAGTCGAGGTAAGTGGCTTGTCTAACCTCGTATGGGGGAACCTTTACCCCTAGGATATTATGTGATAGTTTAAATGCCTTGTACGCGAGGTGACGGGCGTGTACATGCGCCTGGTTGTTGTAACTCACTTTACTTGAATTGTTCAATTCGTGATATTCCTATTCTTAATTTATTAAATTGTGACATCTACCCGGTATTCGTTAGGGAAGCATGATTAGGTAGGATTTATCTGTCTAATTGCCTAATTGTCCTACTTGAACTTCTTGATAATTGTTGGCACTAGTCCTCGGTGGAGTTATAGTTAAGCATATTATATTTCTCTCTGTGTATTCCTTTACTTGTTGTGTTTGTGGACTGCGGGTTCAGAGTGATAATGATGTGGGCTGCGGGTTCGATTCCCGAGACCCGAAGTTTATTGATAAGTTATTGGTAGGGACTACGGGTTCGATTCTCGAGATCCTGAGTTATTGGTAGGGACTACGGTTTCGATTCTCGAGATCCTGAGCTTATTGAAATATGGACTACGGGTTCGATTCCCGAGATCCTAAGATTATTGAAATATGGACTACGGGTTCGATTCCCGAGATCCTGAGCTTATTGAAATATGGACTACGGGTTCGATTCCCGAGATCCTGAGATTATTAAAATATGGACTACGGGTTCGATTCCCGAGATCCTTAGCTTATTGAAATATGGACTACGGGTTCGATTCCCGAGATCCTGAGATTATTGAAATGTGGACTACGGGTTCGATTCCCGAGATCCTGAGATTATTAAAATGTGGACTACGGGTTCGATTCCCGAGATCCTGAGATTATTGAAATGTGGACTACGGGTTCGATTCCCAAGATGCTGAATTACTGGTAAGGACTGCGGGTTCGATTTCCGGAGATCCCGAGTTATTGAGATATTATTGAGACATGGGCTGCGGGTTCGATTCCCGGAGACCCAGAGGTACTGAGAATGGGACTGTGGGTTCAATTCCCACAGATCCCGGATTTGTTTATTTGAGTTGGTTATTTGTTGTTAGCTTAATTGTAGACAGTTGCAGTAATTATCATAATGTTGTTATTTCGGAAATTATTATCATTTAAACTGTTTATTTTGTTATCATCATTATATTATTGTTTTCTCAGTAGGGCCCTGACCTTCCTCGTCACTACTCCATCGAGGTTAGGCTTGGCACTTATTGAGTACCGTCGTGGTGTACTCATGCTACTCTTCTGCACACTTTTGTTGTGCTGATCCAGGTACATCAGGACATGCCCATACTAGGGTATATCTGCAGCACATTTGGAGACCTCGAGGTATGATCTGCTACGTCCGCGGATCCGGAGGCCCTCCTTCTATTCCGATAGTTCTAGTAGATGTTTTCCTTCATTTCGTTGTTTTAGATACTCTTTACACATAGAGCCACGGTTGTATTTCTTTTAGTCTGTGTTACCCGTGGGATTCCGGGTCTTGGTGGTATTTTTATGCAGTGTGTTGACGAGTGTATGTGCCAAGCGGCACGGATTACATTCCTATTTATATCATTTTCCGCTATTTCTTGTTTAAAGTTCATAAACTTGTACATTCCGCAAAGTGTTAGGCTTACCTAGTCGTGGGGATTGGGTGCCGTCATGACATGTTCACGATGGGTGAACTAGGGTCGTGACATATCAGTTGGCCTATGCGAACACGTGGTGCCTTACGCGAACGCGTAGAAGAGGCAGGCCAGGCTCCGCGGACGCAGGAGACTTCACGCAAACGCGTAGAGGAAATGTTGGGGGTCTGGAGTTTGTTGTACGCGAACGCGAGAGAAAGATCGCGAACGCGTTGAAGGGGAAGCCTTGGCGTCGCGAACGCATGGACTAGTTCGCGAATGCGAAGAAGGGGAAAGGAGAGCATCGCGAACGCGACCAGAGGGACGCGAACGCGATGAAGAAATGCATGCTGCAGATTTTTTGCAATTTTTTCTAAGTCCAAAATCATCCCGATACCTATCCGAAACTCACCCGAGCCCTTGAGGCTCTAAACCAAATATGCACACAGAATCAAAAATATCATACGAACTTGTTCGAGCGATCAAATCGCCAAAATAACATCTAAATCAATGAATTGAGCCTTAAATCCAAGAAATCTTTCAAAATTTCATAACTTCCAAATTTCCCAATTTAAGGCCGAAACACGTCAAACGACGTCCGTTTTTAACCAAACTTTACAAAAAGCGCTTAACGCATATTTAAGACCTGTACCGAGCGTCGGAACCAAAATACGAGCCCGATACCTATATTTTCTAACTCATTTTCATTTCCATTTTTCCTTAATAATTTCAGAAAATAATTTAACAGAAAAATTCTTTTACCGGGGTTCTGGACATCGGATTTCGACTGCGGGCACATGCTTGAGTCCCATATTTTTCTATGGACCTCCCAAGACCGTCAAATTACGGGTCCGGGTCCGTTTACTAAAAATATTGACCAAAGTCAATTTTAATCATATTAATATCAAATTTCTTCAAATTTTTCACATAATTTATATATTTCAGTATAAAACTTTTTGGTTGTGCGCTCAGACTACACACGCAAATCGAGACAACTAGAAGTGGGGTTTTCAAGGCCTCGGAAGCACGAAATGACTAAGAAAACAAGTGATGACCCTTTGGGTCGTCGCAAAACATAACTTCTAAGAGCGAATCTTATTTATCTCATCACATTCCTTGATGGTAGTTAAATATTTTTGAAATACGCATAGTTTTGTTATATCTTATTCCTCTCTGCTAATTTATTCAATTTAAATTGCGAAATTACTATATTCGTAAGTACTAATTAACTTTAGTTTCAGTTGGTGGTGAAATATTAATCAAGTTTTGGTGTTCAAAACTTAAATCACTACTTATGTTAATATTATATAAAGAATAGTTAGATGAGGCACTTCTCCTTCTATTAAAAGATTCTAGATTTTTATTTTTATTAAAAGCATTTTCTTGAGAAAATCTGACGTGGGAAGAACACCTTTTAATCTTAACTAATGTACTGTAGGAAGTTCAATTACCTAGGTAAGATGGATTGCTTAAAATAAACGCAATTATGAATTGCTTAAAATAAACGCAACTCATATTCCACTAGGTTTAACATATGTTGTTACACAATACAGAATTCGGGATCTTAAAGCCGTGGATATTCAGCGATAATAATTTTGAAAGAAAAGAAAAAAAAAAGTTTTGATACGGATGCTTACTCAATATTTATCTAAATATTTTAATAATTACTTATACAAATTTATCAAAACCCTATCAATTGTAATAGGTGCTTGAGCACCCAAAGAAAACCATATAGATCCGCCAATTTTACAGCATATTCTGTACTACACACAATTTATTAGAATAAAGAACTACTGAATGCACCTGCATGCAGTATAGTTCAAGATAAATACGACCGGCCAAAACAAATTTATTGCCAAAGTGATTCATCTTATTAATTGTAACAAGATGAGGAAAGGTTTTAATTAGTTTTTTAATAAATAAATCAATCATTGTTATATTCATTTAATAATTAATAGAGAATAATATTGGGGATCACAATTTACAATTAATTAATTTATAAAAAAATTAAACTATAAATTATAACTTGCTTAAGTTACTCCAATTATTAACATAATAAGATTATGTGGTATAAAACTCATGTTAATATCAATGTCAAATATAAACATCATATTGTAAAATTCATTGAATAGTATTATTTTTGCTTTATATTTGAATTTTTAACAAGATAATACATTAAAAGTACAAATGTAATTTATATTAAAAACTTACCGATCTATTTGTAAACTAATTTTGGATATATCCAACTTGGTCCTGTAAGAATTTCAATAGTAGGAACAATCAGTTACATGATAAAAGTTAAGACGAACAATATCATTCTTTACAATACAAGAAAGTTATAAAAAAAAACTTATGATTTTACTTTATGTATTGTATACAACAAAATGGTAGAAATTTTTAGTACAATCAACAAAGAGAACTTACACCGGGACTTGCATCCCTAAAGAGGCAATTTAGTACTTCAAACAAAGAGAACCGACTACACTAAATAAATATTAATATGATACAAATTGTAGTAATTCAATATAGTACTTCAAATTATATTTTATTATAACTCGTTTAAAGTGATATTACTGGTGATAAGATAATAAATTTCTGATAGAAGTCTATATAAATTATAGGGATTTTAAGTTTTTCTTAATTACGGATATAAGAGAAATATTTTTACTTTTTTTACTGATTTATCATATGTTAATTTTTATAATGAAAAATATAAATATTTTAAGACAATTTATAGATCATTGAAAATTATTATGGAAGAATGGAGTTCAAACCATATAAATCTAATTCTCACATTAATTAAGTACATTAGATATAACCTCTTAGCACAGATGAACAAATATCATCGCTTCAATTAACTTTAACGGTTTAACAAACTATAATTTTTAAAATTGCTTTTGAATATAAAACTTTAAGGTTTGAAATCACCTTCAGATAGTATGAATACATGAATTTTTTAATTTTAATTTTTAAATTGTGTTAAAATAGTATGGATAAATGTAAAAATCTTGTGAATATTTATTTATATTTCTTTTTGTTGTTTTATTATTTAAAAATAAAATCAACTTTTTCTGTGAAAACTTTTAGTTGACTAAAACAAAAATTTATAATTTTATTAATGAGAAAAGACATTCAAAATGAGTATTTGCATGGAGTAACTCTATGCAAAAGTAGTCTAATAAATAATACATTTAAACTTTTAAAGGAGCGATGTGATCAAGGGTGTATGGGGTCCACATATATCAAGGAGGGCACATTTGCATTTAAAAATGCAAACAATACAATAATTATTTTAAAATAACATATATACTCTTGATTGACCATGTTTCCTTTTCTATATAATAGAAAAGTGATATAGATTTGTCAAAATGAACTTGGCTAGTAGGGCTTGGCCCATCCAGCTCACTACTTGAGTAAAGTTGGATAGAATTTTCGAGCGCACTTGAAGTCGAGACTCATAAGTCTAACCTAAGTTAGCTCATTGGCCCTTGAGACTTAGGTTGAACCGAGCGAGCCCATGGGGAAAAAATATGGTTGAATTCGGATTTAAATATTAATTTAAAAGAAAAAGTTTAAAAATAAAGCTAAGTTATCCTCCTAATGATCCGACCCTAGATCCTAAGTTAATTGCAAACTATATATATATATTTGCATTCAATATGAGATCCTTTAGTAAATATCAAGATTCTTGTATGACTATATGCAAACAGAAGTTATACATGGGTAAGGGACTATGTCACACAGAAATCTTTAAAGATTTAATAAGAAAATTTGAAAAAAATGAAGTGCCAGCCCATCCTAGCCATGACCCGATTAAGGCAGGGTAGCTGGCCATTTTCGCTCGTTCAAATAGTAGGCTAACTCGTCCGAGCCCACCAAATTCAAAAGTCCTCGAGGCTTGGGCTGAGTCGGGTTGGCCTGATCCATTTTTGACAGCTACTTATGGTAGACCTGATCATCACCTATTTTAAGTGGCGGGACTTCAAACAAACTTTATCATTTTTTACATGGAACCTATATATATTTACAAAAAATTTTAACAAATGTTAAATTATAAACCCATAGTTTTAAAAACAGAATGAATTACTTATTAAGAACCTTAAAAATAAACTCATCAAGTTTAAATCTTAGATTCACTGCCGATTATTTTAATTAACACGTTTGGAGGATCATGTATACCTTTCCATAGATATAAGGTGTTCTGACATCATTCCTACATACAGCTACCAGAATCATTCCTGCTTCATTATTATTTTAAACTTGATGGAGAAGATGCTCTGCAAATATCACGTCCATTAGAAGCTATTTAACCCAATTTATATATTAGCCACAGCAGATATCTAGGGATACTATGGCTATTAAATATTTTAATATGAATTGACCAATATTGCAAGAATCGTGGTGGCCGGTAAGTTTTTTCTTTTTTCTTTTTTCATATGAATCTTTCAGATATATTATGATGATGATTCAGTGGTTTTAATTTTGTAGGGTGAAGAATTTGGTTTTTGGACGGCTAAGCTCACATGCATTGCATATGATCAGTTCTTTAGTAGAACCGACTTTCTGATTTTTCTCTGATATAAATTAGGAAAAAGTGAATGATTATATATTTCAGTGAATGGAGTAATTAGCTAGGTCATTAATTGGTTGACTTTTTGTGTGTGAGCAAAATTCTTTGACTTTGTTAATGATTTTATGTTTTTCTTATTTCCTAATACGTCATATTCTCCATGCAAAGGAGTATAAATTTGGCATAGTTCTTAGCTACTAATTAACACTAGAATATTCCTTTGTTAAGTTCTCTCATCTCTTTTCCAATGGCGCTAATCAACTTTCCTTTTTCTTTCTGCTTATCAATCTTTTTCATAATTGTTTTCTCCATTCTATTGAAACATTACAAAGGCTACAAACACATTACCAAAAAGAAACTCCCACCTGGTGAAATGGGGCTCCCATGGATTGGAGAAACCATAGAATTCTACAAATCCCAAAAAAAGAACAAATTATTTGAAGAATTTGTTCAGCCGCGAATTGAAAAATATGGAAAGACATTCAAAACAAGACTAATGGGATCACCAACAGTAGTTGTATGTGGAGCAGAAGCTAATATGTTCTTTTTGTCTAATGAATTCAAATTGGTAATAAGTTCATGGCCTACTTCTTCAGTTGAGCTTATGGGCAAGAATTGTATTATGGAGAAACAAGGAGACGCGCATCGATGCCTTCGTGGGATTATATCTTCAAGTCTTGCCTCTTTTACCCTAGATGCTATGGTTCCTAAAATTTGTAACACAATTCAATCTCACTTAGACAAGAATTGTAATGGCAAAGACCAGATCATAAAACTTTATCACCTGACAAAATCTTTGACGTTCAAGATTGTGTTTGAGTGTTTTTTGGGAATAGTAGTCAAACCAGGATTACTTGAAACGTTTGAGAGAGTATTGGAAGGTGCTTTTTCACCTCCATTTAAGTTTCCAGGAACTAAGTTTTCAAGGGCAAAAAATGCAAGATTGAAAATAGAGAAAATTCTTGTTGAGGTTATAAGGGAGAAGAGAAGAGAGATAGAATTTGGAGAGGAGAAAGAAGGGAAGTTAGACGAGGCATTACTTTCTCGGTTAGTGAAAGCGTTGATTCGCGGCGAAGTAAGTGAAGAAGAGGTCGTTGATAATGTTGTTTTGCTAGTGTTTGCTGCACATGATACTACTTCTTTTGCCATTGCTATGACATTTAGGATGTTGGCTCATCATCCCACCTGCTATTCTCTTCTCCTTCAAGGTATGCCTTATATACAAAAGCTAACTAGCAATAGATAATAGATAACTGAAAAATAGTCACAGTTTCAAAAGTAATCAAAATATAGTCACTTTTTTTATTTAAAGATAATATAGTCAGATGATCCTTGATAGGAAAGTCTGGAGGTCTAGTATCATGGTTGTAGGATAGGGGCTTCTAAATTTTTCATACTCCTTTCCCGGGGTGGGTGAGGCGTGGTAGGGCCGCCCATAGATGATTAGTTTGGGTTCTCTTGTTGTAGTCATTTCTGGCAGTTACTGTTTTAATATCATTGCATGGCTGCTTATTTATGGTATTTATGTCTCTTATGTTTAGATAACTTTTATGCGATGTATGCTCGAGTAACTAATGCGGTTTTTGTTTTTGTTTTTGTTTGCCTTTCTTTTCCCTGCGCCGAGGGTCGATTGGAAACAGCCTCTCTACCCTCTCGGGTAGAGGCAAGACCTGTCTACATATTACCCTCCCCAGATCCCACCTTGTGGGAATATACTGGGTTGTTGTTGTTGTTGTTGTTTCATTTAAAGATAAAATTCGAACAAAAACACCCTTAAAGTCCGGGAAGATTCCAGCATAATATGCCGGATGTAGAATTTTTTATATATGATATTCCAACATAATATGTTGGAGTTCCAACATAATTTGCTGGAAGTTTATATACAGAAACATCATAAACCAACAGATTATGCTGGTAGTTTTCGTGTTTCAGCAAAATAATAGCTATTTTTTACTGAATTTGCAAATCCTGACTATTTTACAATTACCAATTCAAAAACTGACTAGCCGTACTAAATTGGTTAATGTAAAAAATTGGACTTGTGACAGAACATGCGAATATAATGAGTAACAAAGGACCAGATGAGATATTATCGTTGGAAGACACAAAAAAGATGAAATACACATGGCAAGTTGCCCGGGAAAGCATGAGGCTGTTTCCTCCGATATTTGGTTCTTTCAGAAAAGCAATTGCTGACATTGAATTTGAAGGATTCATTATTCCAAAAGGTTGGAAGGTAAGAATTATCACTACTCTTTGAGTCATTAGATAGCAGAAGAGTGAAAGATTATTACTACATGTCAAATTCTTTTACATGTCCTGTTATATATCATATGCTAATTTTTGTTGCTATGTGCAGGTATTGTGGACAACATATGGTACACATTATTGTTCAGAGTATTTTAAAGAGCCCCAAAATTTTGACCCAAGTAGATTTGAGAAGCCTATTCAACCATATGCATTTGTACCATTTGGAGGAGGGCCAAGGCTGTGTGCAGGGTACCAATTGGCAAAGCTAAACATTCTTATATTTGTTCATTACGTTGTGACACGATATGATTGGTCCTTAATAAATCCTGACGAACCAATTGTCATGGATCCCCTTCCTTTCCCTTCCAAAGGAATGCCTATTAAAATTTCTCCCAAGTTCTAATGAAAGATAACCTTGTTCTAATTTTGGCTGATTTATGTTGCCGCACTTGATTCGTTAGGCACTTTAGCAAAATTAAAAAGGATTCCATGTCATGCCTCAAATTAACCATCAATCGAAAACATTATTTATACGATTGTTTTATCTGTTTATGATTGTCATCAGTCTGAACAATGTTGAAACACGGACATTCAAATATTAATTAAGGAGGGGTGGCAAACGGGCGGTTCAGATAGAATATTCGCGGGTCAAAACGGGTAATTTTAAAAACGGATAAATTATCTGATCCAACACATATTTAAGACGGATAAAAACGAGTTTATCCGACAGATAATATGGATATTTATATTATTCATGGCTTCTTAAATATGCTCACTTATGAAAAAAATTCCTAATCTTACAAACTTGAGGAACCCAGTTTGAGGTTTTACAAATGTAAAAGTTAAACACATTAGTCATCCATTTGGTTTATCATTTTCTAAGTAGATAATATAGTTCTTTATCCATATTCAACCCGTTTTTAAATGGTGGATTAACCCACCCATGTTTTTGATGGATATTAAGGGTGGATACTTGTTTTCTTGTAACCATATGGCTTGAAACAATTGGAAATAAGTGACGTTGAAATCAACCAAAATAATGATGTTGCAATCAACCAAATAATATACTCTTTAGGAGAATGACCTCGTTGACAAATGCTTCTATCATTATCACCAAACAAATTTTGAGATTCAACCACATGCAGCATCGATTCAAGAGAGAAAATTGTTCATAAGATTCAGTTGGTACATGATTCAATCAAAAAAATGTTGAAATGATTGATATAGCCTTCTTATCAGAAGCCAAACGCAAGAGGCAAACCCATGGAAATAACCCTGTATAATTATTAGTCGTAACCAAAAAAAATATGTTCATGGTCGGTTATAAACTTTTTCTCACTTTATCTAAAGAAATTGCCTAAAGTGGTTCGTCTTTTACACACTGCTGGCAATCAGGAAGAAGCGTATGATTGACTGGCTTCATCCCCTGGCTACTCCATCGGTTCACAAGGGCCACCTCAAGTACCCTGACCTGCAGACATTTTGCTCTTAGAATCAAAAGTGTCCGATG
The DNA here is from genome assembly GCA_032618575.1 of Nicotiana noctiflora. Classification (NCBI taxonomy): domain Eukaryota; kingdom Viridiplantae; phylum Streptophyta; class Magnoliopsida; order Solanales; family Solanaceae; genus Nicotiana; species Nicotiana noctiflora. Next base: position 224,903 of record JASVEL010006426.1, read on the forward strand.
AAACTAGGTCAAATTGCAAGATAAAACGAAAGGAGGGGAAGCACTTCATCCAAATCAAGCTAAGTTATTGTGATATCCAAATATTTTTTATCCCAAACTTCATGGATATTTAGATTCAGTCAGCAACCTAGGAACACAACATCACCTAATAAAACACATCGTAGCAAAAGAAGGTGCCAAGATGTCATTTCATTCATTCCTTTCAGCATTAATACTTGATCAAGTTGATGAGAGACAACTTGAAAGTCAAGAAGTGATCACATAATTGTGCATTATAATTTTGAGCAGAGTAACCCATAAAAAAATCATTTGAGTATAGTATATTCTTTGGAAACCTCACAACGAAATGCTGTAGGGATTAAGGTAGCAGTCACGCCAGTAACTTTTGGAAGTGACAATGACAAAAATAATGCAGGTGATGGACCTATTTCTCATGAGCAGTTGTCACAATGCAGTGGATGAGGCATCCAACGTACCCACTTCAATTGGCGGATGTATATCCAATAAGTGACAAGATGTTAAAACTGCTTTAAGTATCAGAGAGGCTGTCTTTACTTGAGAATGCTACAAGTTCATTGTGACAAAAGTAATATAACTATAGGTGACTTTTTCAAGTAGGGGAGAATAGGATGTCGACCCTACAGTCACCACCAAAGATTAACTCCATGGACTATGTCTAATAAACAACCGCTGCTGATAAGCAATTCAGCTGAGAGAAGCAAGAAAGTCTGATCTATGTCTAACAAAACCACCGCTGCTGATAAGCAATTCAGCTCTGTGAGGCCAGAAAGTCTGATGACCGACTGGGTAAGAGGAGCCCATGCCAGGAAGCGTGATCACCAGATTAGTGCTCAGCTTATACATAAACCTCTCTACAATCAGTATCGCAACAATAACAAGGGAATTTGACTTCAAATATTGGACATATGTATTTAAAAGGTAAAAGATCTCGCAAACATTCAGGATGGAGAAAAAAGATAAATTGATAGCTCAAGAAATTCAAACTATTGGAAATTTAGTTCAACATAGGTGGATAAGTCGAAGTGCGTACAAGCTGTCCTGGGTTCCACCTTTATTTTAAACAAAAAAAGATTAACATAGCCTAGGTAAATCATATTATATTAATATGAAGTTACGAACCAAAATTATAATCAAGGTCATCAAATAAATCATTCTTTAGGAAATCTAACCTGCTGTACAATTAATGGTTCCTCTGCACGACTTAATGGCTCTGTCAAAATAGTAAGAAAACCATTCCTATTACCATAAACTATGTCTGTAAACGGCCTATCACCCACCTGCAAAGGACACAACATAAACTGTCAACTGAGAAAGGACAGAGAAAAGCTTACAAAAAACTGAAAGAACCAAGTTTACCATAATAAGCTTGGACGATTCACAACCAAATTGTTTTTCAATTTCTTCAGCGGTTCCAGCTGGCTTCTTCACCCCTAAAGTATACACATAAGGAAGCAGCAAATACAAATAGCATTAACTCAAAGATAGGCAAATGAAATTCATACAAATTTATCATTTTCTTGACTTATCATTCGTTAGTTCACGTTACTTCAGAGTTGCATTACTATAGAAATGGAGTACACAATACATGACAGATTAGGGCAAATGGAATAAAGAAAAATTCAACTTACTGTGCATAATAACTTTAATTCCGATTGCACGTTCAAGAATTCTGGCTTTTCTACCATCAGGGTCATATTCATCTAGTCCTACAAATTCAGAAATCATAATTAATGAGCACGAACTGTTAGGAGTCAAGACTGGCCCAATTGACACGGGCCCAACTAAGACATTTGCACTGATCTAAAAGAAATCTAATTACCTGCAGAGTTGCTATAAACTGCAATATTGTTACCAAAGAGACATTTGCACTGATCTATAGAAGAGGCAAGAGGAGACCACAAGCTCAAGGAGTAAGGAACTGTAATTGTATTATCCTTGTCAAAGACCACACCTTGAAACCCTCGTTTCTTTAGCTCAGCCCAATCGATATACCTTATATCCGGCACAATAACATGTGGGATCGCCAAATGCTTGTCCTTAGAGAAAACCCCTAAAGAAGAAACAATGCCCTCCACGTTAATCCTCTGGCCTACTGCGGCTTTCAAGTCCGTCCACCACATGTTTCTGTAAATGCCTGAATGGTTGGAAAACTCAACTTTCGGTTCCTCGTTGTCTTCACTGTACTGGCTTCTCTTTTCTTGAATTGAAGAATAGAAGTCTTCCCAATTTATACGGTTCTGTCGATCTGGGTTTGTATCTGGGTCTGTACTGTTGTTGTTGTCCCCTTTGTGTTTCTGTTGGTCCTGACTGCAACTATGTGTAGAACCGAGAGCAAAATAACACTTGTTTGTTAAATGGGTGGAGCAAAGTGAGGAACGAGGAAGAGTTTTCTTATTGAGATTAAAGGAACGATTGGGGGAGTAAAAATGCTTAGGAATTGGGTAGAAGCAAGTATTCAAAGGAGTAATTGAGGTAGACTGCATAATCAGACCTTAAATCTGGTATCTCTATGGGTTTATATATAATAATTGTACACATCGATTTTAAACAAGTGTAGTAGTTAACCAACCTGTAAGGGTACTTTCACGGTACTGCTGGATATCTCGAGTCTCTTTTACGTCAGAAATGAGAAATAGGACTGAATTAGTGATGTATTGATGATCACAGAGGACAATTTGCGAATGGCTAGCCCATAAATGGAAACGCGGCGTGGCCCAAATAGATATTGAGTTAGCCCATCTTAGGTCTTTATGTTTATTTTTGGGAAACGTACGCAAATATTCTAAATAAATCACAATTTACCAACCTCTAGCCCTTAGTCATAAACTTATCAAAACTAGCCAACAAAAATTTAAAATATCAAATAATAGGGTTCTTTCTATCAAAGAATCACATGCAAAAATCACCTTCTATATTTTTAAGCGTGATTAGCAACATTAGATACAAGACGGAAAAGAAATTTCATGGACGGGGTAGCAAATAAGATGATGAAATACAAAAATCTATACAATATTCTAAAAATCTAAACTTCAGGACATAGCTGGTAATTTTTCTTTATTTTTTAGGGGAAGTGCACGATCAGCCAGTAGTAACACATGTATTTATTTTTAAGCCACAGTTTAAAATATTTTTAGTCTTTAGCCACTTCTTTAATAAATTTTAACTGTCTGGACGAAAATACCCTTCTGCTCATGTCCTTAACTTTTGAACTTAACTTCAGGAATTCAGGACTATATGTCCTTAACTTTTAAACTTGTAACTCTAAGTTCAGGACTTCAGAACTACATGTCCTTAACTTTCGAACTTAACTTCATGACTATATATCCTTAACTTTTGAACTTGTAACTGTAAGTTCAGGACCAAATGTCTTTAACTATTGAGCTTGTCATTCTAAGTTCAGGACCTATTGTTCTTAACTTTTGGGCTTCTTAGCTTAAGTTCAAGACCTTAACTTTTGAGCTTGTTAGTCTAAGTTGAGGACTTCACGACCTATTATCCTTAACTTTTGAACTTGTAATTGTAAGTTCATGACCTATTGTCCTTAACTTTTGGCCTTCTTAGCCTAATTCAAGACCTGTTGTCCTTAACTTTTGAGCTTGTTAGTCTAATTTTAGGACTTCAGGACCTATTACCTTTAATTTTTGAACTTATAATTGTAGAAAAACTATTACTTGCTATATACGGGACATGCAATTATCACCATCTACAAAATAAAAAGTTTTAGTTTATCCTTTAAATTAGTTGCTAATTGTATTTCCCATGCAGGTGCTTCGTTCAAACAATCTTAAGAGGAAATAGTTCTAATCTGTCCTAGAAAGATACCAACTTTTGCTAATGAATCTTTTTTACTAAGTGTCTTATGCACACACTATCAAGTAGCAGTATGCAAAGTGAAGATATTTTTCATGAGTGTATATCCTCTAAAAACCCACTAATTATATGAAAAATTATCATCCAGAGATGGAGACACCTTACAAAAAGAGAATCCAATGGAGTCCACGGCAATCGTTGTATCACAGACGACGGCACAGGTCTTCTCCCTAACATGAAAGATATAGAAGAAAGGGTAACACGGTCTTTTCATACTAATTTTAATAGACCAGTGACTATTATTGCTAGTATTAAATGCTGGATAAAAAGTAAATACCACTTTAAAAAGTGGTTACCCCACACAATTTTTACTTTTTTTTTATCAACAAAGGTGGGGGCATTTGCATCTATGGTTTTTGGGTTACCATTTAACTTATACCTGCTTTGCACAAAATATTAAAAGCGTACCCACTTTTCGGGTAACTTCAATCATACGGGCTTGAATTAGCAAAATTCATGTCTGAAGTTTGAACTTCAGATTTTTTTGCCTGAAGTGTAGCCTTATCAAAGCAAAATTTCAAATATTTTTTCCTGAAGTTTGGCCTGACTTGCAAAGGAAATAATGCAAACTTCAGTTCGTAGTGCAAGGGCAAACTTCAGTTCAGTTGTGTATGTCTGAAGTTTGAACTTCAGAATTTTTGCCTGAAGTGAAGCCTTATCAAAGCAAAACTTTAGATATTTTTTTTCCAAAATTTGGCCGGACTTACAAAGGCAATCAAACAAACTTCAGTTCAATTGTGTATGTCTGAAGATTGAAGTTCAGAATTTTTTGCTTGAATTATAACCTTATCAAAGCAAAACTTCATATATTTTTGCCTGAAGTTTCGCCTGACTTGCAAAGGCAATCAGGAAAATTTCAGTTCATAGCAAGGGCAAACTTCAGTTTAATGCCTATCAGGAGACATGCTTTGGAGCATTCATGATGTATTGTACAAACTGTGATCTGTAAGCATAAAATCGTATTAGCTGTATACTTCACTTGTTACTTTGTACAAGTTCTCGGGTAATCACCGTGGACTTCACTAAAAATTTATGGTTACTGACATCAGTTGTTCTCAAAAGAGCAGATACACATTAGCATTTGCAGATATTGTTTGTGCTTAACGACATTAAGGGGTTAAGGTGGGACTCTTTGAATATTTTGATGTGAATATACGTACGTAGAAAAGGCATGACTATTTGGACATGAAATAACCATTCAATATGTCACGAAGAAGAAGAATAAGAAGAGGAGAAGAAAAAAGGCATGCCTCTTCTTCGTGCATTCAATATGGCAAGCCTATTTGGCCATGAAAGAAGAAGAGGAGGAAAAGAAGAGGGGGAAGATAAGAGCGCATAGGTTAAATGGGGGCAATCAAATAGGGCGTCGCGTGCAACTTTTACACAAAGAAACCTAATATTGTATATTAAATTGTTGTTACAGTGCATTACTACGAGTGTCATCTATAACACTCAAGTTTAGAAACTTAATTTCTACAAATAAATAAATAATATTGCCCCCGTTTAAATTTATATGAACTCATTTGACTGGGCACACAATTTTTTTTTTTTTAAAAAGAAGACTTTTAAATTTGTGGTGTAAAATGAGGCACATATATTTTGTGTGGCTATAAATCATTGCATAAAAGTAAGTTGTTTCCAAATAAGGAAAGATGTCATTTTTTTGGCACGGACTAAAAAGAAAATAGTATCACATAACTTAAAATGGAGGGAGTATCAAAAGAAAAATTAGTTTTATCAACTCATTTATCACTTCATTTTTTATTTTATCTGATAGAATTACCGATCGAGTCCAACACAGTATGTTAAAGTCTTATTTGTACAATTTTCGAGTAATGCTGGAGTTTTCCGTATTTTAGTTAAAAATATTTTTGTCCAAATATAACCATATTAAAAAGTGGCTAAAGTTTGAATAATTTTAAATAGTAGTATGTTTCAATTAGCGGAATGAAAAGTAACTATTTATCAATTTCTTTCTAGCATATCCATAGAGAAGATTGTCCGTTATTCTCCTTTACTAGTTTTAAGAATGAAATAATTCAAAAAATTATAGAAATATGATATTTTGGGGGAGGTTTTTAACTTTTGACCTCCGCTTGACCTATAGGCAGAATTTTAAGGTCAAAAGTTAAAAGTGTTATTCATAAAGCAAGAAAGGAATAACACTTGTTAAACTTAAAAATCTATCCACGAGGCAAGTGAGGATAAAGATTCAAGATCATCCACTTAAGGGATATTTGTGTACTTATATGGACTTTTGAGTTATATTCTCATCATGGCGATCTCAAATATACATGAAGAGGAATCTCTGTCTGGTTAGTAAATTGTTATGTTAAAAGCAACTTCACTGCACAAGTCTCAAGATGAAACTATTCAGTTCTTTCACATAGGAAATGAACGGTTCGTCCTATTCTAACTGTGTGACTCAAAATTTATCATACACTTATTAATACAAAACAATATATATGAGTTACAGGTCAATTATAGCAAGTCGTAATAATCCATGAACTATGTAAAAGAAATAATAATAAACGCTTGAAATTAGGGTGAGAAGTATTGGCAACTTTTATTGATGATATTGATTTGGTTTGCCTCTCCATGAAAAGGTTTAGAGCCTTACAATGGTGTTGTATCTTTCCAAGAATTGGACATTTCCCGTCCATTTTCTCCCTTCCTTTTGGAGAATGTTGATGAAGAAAAAGAAGAAGCCCCCCTTCCGGGGTTGCCTCTCTTGGTATTATAGTTGTGAGCTACATGAGCTAGCAATCGCTAGTCATAACTATATTGAGGTTCCGTCTACAGGATAGCGGATGGGCCTTAGCCTTATTAATCAAATCGGGCAGTGGTCAAGTATAGTTAATTATGAGTGGTCATAACACTTATTAATCTTGAATTAACCTTAAAGGTGATCAGCTTCGTCAATTATTTTGGGGTCGGATTCTAACCCATACAGCTAGTCACCTCCGCTTATTTAGGTTGTGCCTCGTACGAGCTCGATGAGTGGATTTCATTGTCTTTGGTCTAAAAGACTTGGATAAGAGGTGTCTAGGGTTGCCTCTCTTGATATTTATAGTTGTGAGCTGCATGAGCTAGCCATCGGTGGTCATAACCACATTGAGGTTTCCTCTATAGGATAGCAGATGGACCATAGCCTTAATAATCAAATCAGGCAGGGGTCAAGTACAGTTAATTATGAGTGGTCATACCACTTATTAATCTTGAATTAACGTAAAAGGTGATCAGCTTCATCAGTTATCGTGGCATCAGATTCTGAACCATACACGAAACCTTATTATCTTCTACCTTCTCTTTTTTCATTTCCATACACCAACAGAACTATCAAAGGCTCGTGGGAAACCACTATAAGTATTATGATTTGTATTGTTAGTTTATTAATTCCCTTTTTGTGTTGTTATGATAGTTGTTAATAATGTGTTAGCTGGTAGTTAGTTATTAGTTAGTTAGAAGTGACATGTGACAGTGTCCTTGTCACTCCCCAAATCGAGGGACATGAGCGGCGCCTGACCGGGTAGCCCCAGTCAAGCAGACCTGGGTGCCTTTCTATCCCACGCGTTACCTCCGTGTTGATTATCTCTCATTAACCAAATTTCTCACCAATTATAACTGATTTCATAATGTACAAACATAACCATGCGATTGATTTACTAATAAGTTTATAAATTACATTTACAACGCCCGACATATATACATAGGCCACAATCCCACAGTTTACATGTCTACGGAGCCTCTAGGATACAAAAGGGAATACAATACTTGCCGGTAACAAGGCTCCAGCTATACCTTGCCAAAAACAAAAAAGAAGTCTAAAACAAAAGTGGCATGAGCCACACAGGTCCCCGAGGAAGAAAAGGGCTTACCAAAACGGGAAGTGGAAGATGAAGAATACTACTGCCGACGAGCTGAAGTGCCTGCTATTATCCACCTACAATCATAACACGAATGTAGCGTCCCCGGTAAAAGGGACGTCAGTACACTAGAATTGTACTAGTACGTATGGACAAACTTTGACCCAAGTAAACTCAAGCCATTAAACAAGTAATCACGATAATAAGACAACCAATAAATTACACCAAGAATCAATTAAGCCAACCAACAATATTTTCCACATTTTCCTCATTTCAAATAATCCTCAACACAAAGCACGTTTTAAGATCAAAAAGGAGAACAACAACCAATCAATCACATAAAGTACAAGTAGTCAAACAAATGGGCAATCAGTGCCCCACATGTTGCAAACTCTCATGTTGTCTCCTTTCACAATTTCACATCAATGATTTTATATCAATTTCAATAGCGATTTCGATCGTTTTTCATCCTTATTACCTCGTCCACCCTTATTACCTCGGCCACCCTTATCACCCCAACCCACACCTTATTACTTCGTGTTGTGGCGCGCAACCCAATCCCACCGTACTGTTTCAAACACAACAATCACAAACAGCAGATAAGGCACTACGCACAATTACAACAAATTCAAATAAGCAACTTACAATTTGATTCATATTCTCAAATACTTCACAAACTGATATCACAACCAAGTTACCATGTTTCCTTATTCGAGAGTACCCACACAAGTATTTTCAACAATTTACCACAATTCAAATATTTTATCTCTTTCCACAAGAAATCATATATGTCACGACAACAATTGTTCTTAGTTCTTTACCAGTTCTAATTCCCTTGTTATCTTTCAACTCATATTTCATACCACATTACATGTAGTTCAACATCAATTGAATACCCAACAATGAAATCAAAAAATTACATACAATCTCTCAAATTAACACATGCCAAACAAATTTTACACATATGGGCGATTTTACAAGAATCAAAATTAGCCATACATACCTGGTGTCGGGTTTTCTTCTTTTAATCTCCTACTTTATGCTTACCCAATTTATCCTATCTTTGCCGACCTTGTTTTCGCAGGCTCTTATGTCTATTCACTTCCTTTTTACTAAAAACCAAGTTCAATAATCATGCATGAGTGTTAAATTCCATTTTCAAGAGCCATTTTACTCAAACCTTTCTTTACCCATTTCAAAACTGAAAATCAGAGAAAATTGTTAGGGTTTTTACCTTGTAAAGATTGGGGAAGATGATATTTTTCCTAAGAACCTCCGGACCAAACAATTTGGAATACTCTTTGAAGATATGTAGATTTCTCTCTCTAGAATTCCCTCTTTCCTCTCTTCTAAGCTCGATCAAACAAATGGGGGTACTTTTCCTTCATCTCCCTTTCTGCTTCCCAAGTGGCCTCCTCAACTTGTTGACTTCGCCACAATACTTTGACAAAGGCAATTTCCTTATTTTTCAACTTACGTACTTGCCTATTAAGGATGGCAACCGGAACCTCTTCATATGACAAATCTTCTTTTACCTCAATAGCCTCGGCCAGCATGATGGTGGATGGGTCTCCAATCACTTTCTTCAAAATGGACACATGGAACACCAGGTGCACTGATGACATTTCAGGAGGCAACTCCAGCCTATAAGCAACTTGACCAATCCTTTGAACGATCCGATATGGCCAAACATACCTAGGACTCAATTTCCCTTTCTTTCCAAATCACATGACTCCCTTCATAGGAGATACCCTCAAGAACACCCAATCATGGACTTGAAACTCCAAATCTCTTCGGCGAACGTCTGCATAGGATTTTTGGCGGCTCTGTGCAGCTTTCATCCTCTCCTAAATAACCTTAACTTTTTCCATAGCTTTGTACACCAGATCTGGCCCTAGCAATTCCGCTTCACCAACCTCAAACCTCCTGATTGGCGACCTACACCTTCTCCCGTACAGTGCCTCAAACGGGGCCATCTGAATGCTAGAATGAAAGATGTTATTATAAGAAAATTCTATCTGTGGTAAGTGTTCATCCCAATTACCTTTGAAATCCAAGACACAAGCTCGCAACATATCTTCAAGCGTTTGAATAGCCCACTCGGCTTGACCGTCAGTCTGCGGATGAAAAGCTGTGCTGAGATTCACCTGAGTTCCTAATCCTTGCTGAAACTTCTTCCAAAAATTTGCTGTGAACTGAGCCCCGCGATCTGAGATAATAGAAAGTGGAGTGCCATGAATCCTTACTATCTCCTTGATATATGACTTTGCATATTGCTCCGTAGTATCAGTGGACTTGACTGGCAGGAAGTGAGCTGATTTGGTGAGTCGATCCATTATCACCCCTATTGAGTTGAACTTACGCTGAGTGCGAGGTAACCCCACCACGAAATCCATATTGATCATCTCCCATTTCCACCTTGGTATTTCTATAAAATGAGTTAATCCACCGGGCCGTTGATGCTCGACCTTCACTTGTTGATAGTACGGACATTTAGCTACAAAGCTTGACACATCCCTTTTCATACCATTCCACCAATAAATCTTCTTGAGATCATGATACATTTTCATAGAACCTGGGTGCAGAGATTGCCTGGAAATATGAGCCTCTACCATTACTCTCTCCCGAAGTTCATCCACGTCCGGGACACATAGCCTACCTTGGCACTGCAATACACCATCCTCGCTACAGAGTACAAATGCTGAGGTCTTGTCATTCATAACTGTTTCCTTCACCCGAACAAATGCCGGATCCATAAACTGCTTTTCCTTGATTTCCGCAACCAATGATGATTCTGCCCCATTATGCACCATAACATTCTCCTCGTCTGACGCCGAGATACGAACTCCCAAACTGGCCAATTGGTAAATCTCCCAAGCTAGGGGTCTCTGATCCATACCCAAATTAGCCAAACTACCCATGGATTTTAGGCAAAGAGCGTCAGCCACCACATTCTCCTTCCATGGATGGTACAATATGTTCATATCATAGTCCTTGAGCAATTATAACCATCGTCGCTATCTCAGATTCAACACCTTCTGTTTGAACAAATACTAGAGGCTTTTGTGGTCTGAAAACACATCTACACGAACCCCATTAAGATAATACCGCCATATTTCAAAGCAAACACAACTGTTGCGAGCTCCAAATCATGTGTCGGATAATTCTTCTTGTGATTTTCGAGTTATCTCGAAGCATACGCTATAACCTTTCTGTGTTGCATCAACACACACCCCAAACTAACCCTGGAGGCATAACTATCACCTTAACACTTTACATCATTAGCGAAACATCTTTATCATATTCCTCTTATATAAGACCTTTCACGAATTGAGTTCTACTATAATTTCCTTGATATGGTTACAATCCCATGTGAACAATTGCTACTAACTCTTCACATTTCTTAACAAAAGGCATTACTGAATGAGTTTTCTCATATGACCTTCTATCTTAAATGAATAGAACTGGCTAACTTGCATACGTACCCTGAATAACACTAACTTGCACAACATTGCATCAAATGTAAGGTAACATTGTGCTCTAACTTTTCTTAGGCAACCTCTTCTCCCCATATATGCATTATAGAATTTAAGAAACTACACTACTTCCCCTGTGAAAATTCCTAATATCCCCCCTTACGGATAAACACATCTCAAAACGTATGTCAACAACCTTTATATGCATATGACTTAGGAAGGGTAACTAGCCCGAGAAGGGAATTCTCTGAAACTTTAAATCCTCCTCAATCCTTCAACAACAGCTTTTGGTTTTACTCTTAAGTGTAAGGCTTAGTCCACCTGATTCTATCTCCGATGAGTAACTCGCCTTATTCCCCATATTATAGTTACCAATAAAGTTCCCTGATATTGCGGCTTAAGAGTTACCACGCTAAACATGTCCGGTCCGTAACAAGTGTTCATCCTCTTTCAATCTATTCCGAACCTTTCATTCCCATTCTATTTTGCGGATAGTGCATAGTTAATAGCTTTATTGTCCCACACATTTGTCTGCCTCCTGTGAACTTGTAAAATCATTATGCCTTGTTTAATCATTTTACAGTACCACAACTTCACCAACGATAATCTCACTTCCCATTGTATGTAGACATGAACTATCTCTAGACCCTTTAGTTGATATTCAGTGTCACCCAAGTTGGTTGCATTGCGGTTAGTCCCTTATAACTTTTATTAACACTTGTGCTCTAAGTGAGTCCACCATTCTGATGCAAAAATTGTTTTTGATAACCATGACCATCTCAATTTAAAGGTTTTCTGCACATTTCTTCTCACCTCATTCTTCCTAGTTAGTGAATAGCCACGCACTCTTCCATATATTACGTGGTCCCTTACCTTAAGTATTTCATCCAGCTCACCTCTTAACTCTAATTGGGATATATGTAGCAAAGGGTATTCATCTGAACATCACTTAACACTTATCTGTTTGTAAGATTCTTTAGAGGCTCTCTATTAAGCCCCAATTACCACCTTGGGTTGTTATGGCAACACATTTATTTCTCCCACTCGTTCTGGCTTTCTTAGTATCCCGAATCTTTGATTAAATCACAAATCTATGATTAGCCCATTCTAAGAACTCGAAATCTTTCACATTTGACATATGGTACTTTCTTGGGTTCCATTTCTCCTGACCCTCTAACAAGTAAAAGTCTCTTTACAAACATACTCTTAATTTCTAGAATCGTTGACCTTATCATTCACATTGCCATTCGTGAAGCATTTACCTTCCTTAACCTTCTTGGGATGCTAGTTGTCTATCATTAGCAAATTATTTCAGAGAGTCATGTTACCCATTATCTCTTTTCTAGACCACACATGTCTTCACCTAAAATATTCAAATATCATAGCTACATGGTGTCACTCTTGTTTCATTGTATTTAAGTGGCCTCACGATGACCCTCCCTCTCCCACATGGGGCGAATGTCCTGGAATTTGACACAAGTCTTGAGTTTAGAAACTTTGGGGACATATGCCTCATATATCTATCCCTTATATATATATATATATATATATATATATATATATATATATATATATATACACACACACACACACACCATAGTATTAATCTCATAAGTTCCCTACTCCTATTCAGCCACGCAGGTATGGGATTCCAAGTTCCCGCGCATATATCGTTTATGAGTGTAACGCAACTTCGTAAATTTCTGGGTCCTTATAAAGTTCTTAAGAGAAGGGTCTTCTCACATGTGGTCCAATTGAGTCTCATTTCATAACTTTTTACCTCATGTGAGAGACTTACACTCTCATCATTAATCTCTTAGTCATTCTCTCATATATCACGTGCTTATATAACCAATATTCTTTCACACCGTAAGATCATTTACATACTTCTCGCACTATCCATGTGTGCTATTCAAGCTTACATATCATTTATCAAATCAATGCCCCTTTGTGCGGGTAATCACTTTTAGCCCCTTCCTCAAATAAAGTATACTTATAGTACTATGTACTTGTACTATATATCCATACTATTTATTCAACAAGATACATGTGCAATCTCCATAATACCCATATCTTTTCCCATTGGTCATGACATATGACGACACTATATGAAATAGACGAAAGAGCATTACAACTTACCTTGAATCTCAACGCACGGGTTACAAAACAATCTTATAGTCATGCTTTATCGCACGATTTGGAGTGTTGAAGAAGGTTAATATTCCTAAATGTCCGTGCAGCCCCCAACTTATATGATGTGGTTGACAACACACCGATAAGAAGGGCACTACTAGACACGGCTCCGAGACATCATAAGACACTTTAAAAACCTTAGGCTCAGATACCAAGTTTGTCATGCCCCAAATCGAGGGACATGACGGGCGCCTGACTGGGTAGCCCCAGTCAACCGGACCTGGGTGCCTTTCTATCCCACGCGTTACTCCTGTGTTGATTATTTCTCATTAACCAAATTTCTTACCAATTATAACTGATTTTACAATGTACAAACATAACCATGCCATTGATTTACTAATAAGTTTATAAATTACATTTACAACGCACGACATATATACATAGGCCACAATCCCATAGTTTACATGTCTACGGAGCCTCTAGGATACAAAAGAGAATACAATACTTGCCGGTAACAAGGCTCCGGCTATACCTTACCAAAAACCAAAATAAAGTCTAAAACAAAAGTGGCATGAGCCACACAAGGCCCCGAGGAAGAAAAGGGCTCACCAAAACGGGCAGTGAAAGATGAAGAATACTACTGCCGATGAGCTGAAGTGCCCGCTACTGATCCACCTACAATCATAACACGAATGTAGAGTCCCCGACAAAAGGGACGTCAGTACACTAGAATTGTACTGGTACGTATGGACAAACTTTGTCCCAAGTAAACTCAAGCCATTAAACAAGTAATCACGATGATAAGACAACCAATAAATTACACCAAGAATCAATTAAGCCAGCCAACCATGTTTTCCATATTTTCCTCATTTCAAGTAATCCTCAACACAAAGCACTTTTTAAAATCAACAAGGAGAACAACAACCAATCAATCACGTAAAGTACAAGTAGTCAAACAAAGGGGCAATCAGTGCCCCACAGGTTGCAAACTCTCATGCTGCTTCATTTCACAATTTCACATCAATGATTTTATATCAATTTCAATAGCGATTTCGATCGCTTTCCATCCTTATTACCTCGTCCACCCTTATTACCTCAGCCACCCTAATTACCCCAACCCACACCTTATTACTTCGTGTTGCAGCGCGCAACCCAATCCCACCGTACTGTTTCAAACACAATAATCACAAACAGCAGATAAAGCACTACGCACAATTACAACCAATTCAAATAAGCAACTTACAATTCGATTCATATTCTCAAATACGTCACAAACTGATATCACAACCAAGTTACCATGTTTCCTTATTCGAGAGTACCCCACACAAGTATGTTCAACAATTTACCACAATTCAAGTGTTTCATCTCTTTCCACAAGAAACCATATATGCCACCACAATAATTATTCTCAGTTCTTTACCAATTCTAATTCACTTGTTATCTTTCAATTCATATTTCATACCACACCACATGTAGTTCAACATCAATTGAATACCCAACAATTAAATCAAAGAATTACATACAATCACTAAAATTAACACATGACAAACAAATTTCACACATATGGACGATATTACAAGAATCAAAGTTAGCCATACATACCTGGTGTCGGGTTTTCTTCCTTTAATCTCCTACTTTATGCTTACCCAAGTTATCCTATCTTTGCCGACCTTGTTTCCACAGACTCTTACATCTATTCACTTCCTTTTTACCAAAAATCAAGTTCAATAATCATGCATGAGTGTTAAATTCCATTTTCAAGAGCTATTTTATGCAAACCTTTCTTTACCCATTTCAAAAGTGAAAATCAGAGAAAATAGTTAGGGATTTTACCTTGTAAAGATTGGGGAAGATGATACTTTTCCTAAGAACCTCCAGACCAAACGATTTGGAATACTCTTCGAAGATAAGTAGATTTCTTTCTCTAGAATTCCCTCTTTCCTCTCCCTAATTTTGCTAATAAGACATGAGAAAATGAAGGAGGAAGGTGTTTTTTTAAAGAAGGGGTCGGGTTATACTTTATAAAAAAATTCTGGGCCGAGTCAATTCTGCGGTCATATCTGCGATCACAGAATCAACATGTGGTCCGCAGAATGGACCGCAGAATTGCCTCAAAATTTTGCATATGTTTTGTTATGGAATGCGACCAAAATGCGGTCCGCATTCTTGATCTGCGATCGCAGAATGCACCCTATATTTGACACTCAAAATCCTTGAGAAATTATGTGGTAGATCTACGGTCCGCATATCCATTATGCGATCGCATATCGACCGCATTTTCAACACCATTTTTGAAAACATTCTGTTAAGCTCTGCGGTAGGAATGCGGTCCGCATAGCAGATCTGCGGTCGCATTCCTGACTGCATAATCGACTCTTTTTTTGGAAAAATTGATTCTTTGAATTTTTGAAACTTAAACTACTACCAAGGGTCCGAACCTATGCATTCCTAACATATTATTCGGACAATTTCACCACAGCTACTAGATTTTTAAGCACAAAATTTTTACAGGGTCTTACATCCTCCCCCCTTAAAATCATTCGTCCTCGAATGAGGATTTTGAAAAGGAGTTGGTTTTGAAAGGCATGATATGCAAACTGTCAAAAATTTAACTACCTCTTATATTTTAGAAAAATTTCGCCAGAGTTTCATTTGTATTATGGACATATCCACATGTCAGAGGGCCCCCGAAACACATTACTAAGCAACAGTACACAATTACAACACTTTTCACAGCTTGTACACACTTCCTTACCTCAATGATTGCACATATCCTATCACATTGTTATATTTTCACACAAACTGGTTAATTCAATGAGTCATTTCCTTATTTAACCATCTTAATACATCATGTACACATAAACAAACCATTATCAATCTACACTTACTATTAGTTATTTATTTAACACATGAATCTTTATAAGGCTTCCATTTATCAAGAAAGATTTAAGTGACCCAAGGTAACAATACATACAACTCATTACAAAATGGAGGAAACTTTACTAACACTAAGAGGGAAACAACTTGGACAAGACGATAGTTACTAGGAGTAGAGGGATTGCCTAATTTCTTCTAAGCTCGATCAAACAAATGGGGGTACTTTTCCTTCATCTCCTTTTCTGCTTCCCACGTGGCCTTCTCAACTTGTTGACTTCGCCACAATACTTTGACAGAGGCAACTTCCTTATTTTTCAACTTACAAACTTGCCTATTAAGGATGGCAACTCGAACCTCTTCATATGACAAATCTTTTTTTACCTCAATAGTCTCGGCCGGCATGATGGTGGATGGGTCTACAATCACTTTCTTCAACATGGACACATGGAACACGGGGTGCACTGATGACATCTCAGGAGGAAACTCCAGCCTATAAGCAACTCTTTGAATGATCTGATATGGCCCAACATACCTAGGACTCAATTTTCCTTTCTTTCCGAATCGCATGACTCCCTTCATAGAAGATACCCTCAATAACACCCAATCATTGACTTGAAACTCAAAATCTCTTCGGCGAATGTCTGCATAGGATTTTTGGTGGCTCTGTGCAGTTTTCATCCTCTCCTGAACAACCTTAACTTTTTCCATAGCTTCGTACACCAGATCTGGCCCTAGCAATTCCGCTTCACCTACCTCAAACCACCCGATTAGCGACCTACACCTTCTCCCGTACAGTGCCTCAAACGGGGCCATCTAAATGCTATCATGAAAGCTGTTATTATAAAAAAATTCTATCTATGGTAAGTGTTCATCCCAATTACCTTTGAAATCCAAGACACAAGCTCGCAACATATCTTCAAGCGCCTGAATAGCCCGCTCGGCCTGACCGTCGGTCTGCGGATAGAAAGCTGTGCTGAGATTCACCTGAGTTCTCAAACCTTGCTGAAACTTCTTCCAAAAATTTGCCGTGAACTGAGCTCCGCGATCCGAGATAATAGAATGTGGAGTGCCATGAAGCCTTACTATTTCCTTGATATATAACTTTGTATATTGCTCCACAGTATCAGTGGACTTGACTAGCAGGAAGTGAGCTGATTTGGTGAGTCGATCCACTATCACCCATATTGAGTCGAACTTACGCTGAGTGCGAGGTAACCCCACCACGAAATCCATATTGATCATCTCCCATTTCCACATTGGTATTTCTATAAGCTGAGTTAATCCACCGGGCCGTTGATGCTCGGCCTTCACTTGTTGACAGTTCGGGCATTTAGCAACAAAGCTTGCCATATCCCTTTTCATAATGTTCCACCAATAAATCTCCTTGAGATCATGATACATTTTCGTGGAAACTGGGTGCACAGAATGCCTGGAAATATGTGCCTCTGCCATTACTCTCTCTCAAAGTTCGTCCACGTCCGAGACACATAGCCTACCTTGGCACCGCAATACACCATCCTCGCTACAGAGTACAAATGCTGAGGTCTTGTCATTCATAACTGCTTCATTCACCCGAACCAATGCCGGATCCATAAACTACTTTTCCTTAATTTCCGCAACCAATGATGATTCTGCCCTATTATGCACCATAACATTCCCCTCGTCTGACACCGAGATGCGAACCCCCAAACTGGCCAATTGGTAAATCTCCCGAGCCAGGGGTTTCTGATCCATACCCAAATGAGCCAAACTACCCATGGATTTTCGGCTAAGAGCATCGGCCACCATATTCGCCTTCCCTGGATGGTACAATATGTTCATATCATAGTCCTTAAGAAATTCTAACCACCGCCGCTGTCTCAAATTCAGCTCCTTCTGTTTGAACAAATAGTGGAGGCTCTTGTGGTCTGAAAACACATCTACACAAACCCCATAAAGATAATACCGCCATATTTCAAAGTAAAGACAACTGCCGCGAGCTCTAAATCATGTGTCAGATAATTCTTCTTGTGATTTTTGAGTTATCTCGAAGCATACGTGATAACCTTTCGTGTTGCATCAACACACACCCCAAACCAACCATGGAGGCATAACTATCACCTTAACACTTTACATCATTAGCGGAACATCTTTATCATAATCCTCTTACATAAGACCTTCCATGAATTGAGTTCTACTATAATTTCCTTGATATTGTTACAATCCCATGTGAACAATTGCTACTAACTCTTCACATTTCTTAACAAAAGGCATTACTGAATGCGTTTTCTCATATGACCCTCTATCTCAAATGAATAGCACTGGCTAACTTGCACATGTACCTTGAATAACACTAACTTGCACGACATTGCATCAAATGTAAGGTAACATTGTGCTCTAACTTTTCTTAGGCAACCTCTTCTCCCCATATATGCATTATAGAATTTAAGAAACTGCACTACTTCCCATGTAAAAATTCCTACCATCCCTCCTTACGGTTAAACACCTCTCAAAATGTATGTCAACAACCTTTATATGCATATAATTTAGGAAGGGTCATAGCCCGAGAAGGGTATTCTATGAAACTTTAAATCTTCCTCAATCCTTCAACAATAACTTTTGGTTTTACTCTTAAGTGTAAGGCTTAGTCCACCTGATTCTATCTCCGATGAGTAACTCGCCTTATTCCCCATATTATAGTTACCAATAAAGTTCCACGATATTGCGGCTTAAGAGTTACCATGCTAAACACGTCTGGTCCGTAACAGGTGTTCATCCTCTTTCAATCTACTCCGAACCATTCATTCCCATTCTATTTTGCTGATAGTGCATAGTGTAAACACGTGATTTTTGACCCTCCCCGAGATTTTCTATATTTTTGGCGTAAAATATTTAGTTTAGTTTTAATATAGCTATTTTAGCTAAATTTGACTCTTTTACTTTATTTTTTCCTCAAAATGAAAAATAACAAAAATATGGTTTTATTAATGTTTCGTAGTCATTTTTAAACTTGAAAAATACAAAAAATAGTACTTTATATTTTTATCTTTTTATAAAAATGAAAATAAAAAAAAAATATATATATATAGTTTCATTAACATTTTGTAGTTAGTTTAATTTTGAAAAATATAAAAAATAATTTTTGTTTTAATTATTAGTCTTACGGTTATTTTGCTTACGTAGTGATTAATTAATAACACCGTGTTCTCATTCTCGGTTCCGGACAAAGAATAATATTCGGGTTCAAACTACCCGGTTTTATAATTTTCGGACATAGCCCGTAATAACCCGACACTACACTAAGGGGGAGGGATGGGAGAATGATTAAAAATAAAAAGAGAATAAAAAACAAAAAAAAAAAAAACAAAATAAAGAGGGGGTTCACGTGAAGGGGGTAAAGGGAAAATGCACATGCACACACATATCTTAAAGGGAAAATGCACATGCACACACATATCTTAAGAGACAAAATGCACATGCACACACATATCCTAAGAGACAAAATGCACATGCACACACATATCCTAAGGGACAAAAATGCACATGCACACTACTACAAGAAGAGAGAAAAGGAAAAGGATATAAGGTGATCTTGTTCTTGAAGAAGAGAGAAGAAAAAAACGGGCAGAGGGGATTTATAAAAAAGAAGGACGGGGAGCAAAAAAAAAAAGAACGAGAGGAGGATTTTGAAAAACGAAAAAAAAAAAGATTGGAAAACAAAGGAAAGAAAAGAAAACAGAAAGAAAGAAACAAAACAAGAAGAAAGAAAGGAAATAGAGAAATTGAAAACAAAGGAAAGAAAAGAAAACAGAAAGAAAGAAACAAAACAAAGAAGAAGAAAAGAGAGACGGGATTAGGAAAAGAAGAAGGAAAAAACGGAAAAGAAAAGAGAGACCATTGTTCGGTTATCTCTTCATTTTGATTCGAGTTACAACTTCAGTCGAGGTCGTCGTTTGATTCGAGTTCTGTCCGGAGAGGTCGAGGTTTGAGATCGTCATAAAAGGTTCGTTTTCTCGTTGTGTACGTTGAAAAATATGCAGAAATAAAGGTGTTGTTCTTTTCCGATATTGTTCTTCTCACTAATATTTTGGATCGTTTCGTATTTGATTTACTTTCGTATGGTTCAGACTATTTTTGTAAATATATGATTTTGTTGAACATGCAATGTCGAAGTTAGCTAATGAAAATGACTAATCCTTCATATGCTCGCCAACAAGTTATGCTTCCATTGTTTATGTAATTGTTCACCATAGTCTTGAATTTGCTCACTTAGTTAGCTACTCATATGTTTACTCGAATTGGTTATAGTTGAGCACGATGTTGTCACATTATGGAAATTGGTTCATTATTCTTTAACTGAACGACATAATTAGATTAAAGGAATCGGGGGTGCATTTCATGTGACCCGACTCCAATTTTGAACAAGGTTAAATAAAGCGTGTCGTGAACCACAAGTGCATTTCATGTAGTGTGGCTTGCAACATGTTTTAAATAATCTTGAATTAACTCTTAAATAAATATAGCGGAATGTAGTTTGCTTTTAAATTAGAATTAGAGGTATGCCTCGCCTAACAAAATTATACAAATCGCGGGGCCCTCATAAATGTATATGTAAAATATTTAGATTTCGAGATGTGCCGTTTCTTAGCGAATTTCCTCGCCTTCTCAAAAATGTAAATAAGTAATCGCTCTAGGCGCGTATTTTAATAATTTTACCTTCTTAAATACGGGTGTGCATTTCATGCGGCCCAAATCCAAATCCAACAACGTAGAATAAGAGTGTGTCGAGGATCCGGGTGCATTTCATGTGACGTGATCCGAAAACATGTTCTTAAATGACGTTCATTTTCTTAAGTAGAAATAATTTGACAAAAAGCGGTAATTAATTTTAAAAATGCACAAATAGGATAATATGTATTAAAATCAAGTATTTTAGCCAAGTATGACAATTGAGCGACCGTGCTAGAACCACGGAACTCGGGAATGCCTAACACCTTCTCCCGGGTTAACAGAATTCCTTATCCGGATTTTTGGTTCGCGGACCGTAATACAGAGTCAATCTTTTCCTCGATTCGGGATTCAACCGGTGACTTGGGACACCATAAATCTCCCAAGTGGCGACTCTGAAATAATTAAATAAATCCCGTTTCGATTGTCCTTTAATTGGAAAAACTCCCTTGCGCCCTCGCGGGCAGCGGAAAAAGGAGGTGTGACAGCTCTGGCGACTCTGCTGGGGATACAAACCCAGAACCACTGGTTCAGGGTTTAAGAATTCGAGCTTGGAATAATTGTTGTATTTGGTTTATTTATTATCTGATTTTATGTTTGTATTAATGTGCTAAATATTGTTTTTACTACTTTGATATTTTTGAACTGTACATATAAATTATGCCGAAACCAATCTCCTCTCTGAGTCTTCTAAATCATGAAGAAGGGTGCACTTCGTGTGACTTCTTTTCCGTATAGTGTCTAATTCCCACCTTAGAACGAGGTTTGGATAAGTTGCAAAACCGGTGAAGCTTCTGTATTCCCGGGTTGCTGCCTCCTCCTCGGCTCGAGTTGTCCGCTCGGGTAAGCCAGGTCTAGAACAATAAACCCAGGTTTTTAAACCTAGAATAACGAAGCTTCATGCCGGATCCCTAGTAGGAACGTTTATTTGCATCATGTTGCATTTGACTTAGGGGACTCAACACGGGGGTTGGGTCCGTCTAGGACAGGTGACCTGAAATGAAAAGACCATCCTGCTGCATCCTGTTTGTTTTATGTATATATTTGCTTCGGACTTGCAGGCTAACCGTTTTTTTTTTATATTGAGGAAAATGAAAAAAAAATAGTCTCAGAATAGTTTGTTTTTTTTTACTTACTTAAAAAGAAAAAAAAACGTTTGTTGTAAAATAAAAAATATGTGATTTCAAAATAGTTTGTTTTTTTACTAAAAAAAAAAAAAGAAAAAAAAAATTTTTTTTTTTTAAAAACTTAAACAAAAAATGTGTGAGAAAAAATAATAAATAGTTTGTTTCCTTTAAAGATGTAGTTTGTTTGACCGAACTACGCAGGTTTGATTCTCGCCATTAGGTGGGATACGTAGGCAACCCTCATCGGGTCCAACCACCCCTTTCAAAAAATCAAAAAAAAAAAAATGTGTGTTTAATTTTGTCGATAAAATCAAAGTGATGCCGTTTTGCAAATAGCCGAATGTTCCGAAAGGACGCCGGAAGGCCTGTTTTTACAAAAATAGCCACTTTGAATCTTTTTAAATAATTTTTGGGCACAACCTTGAAATATTCCCTCGCGAAAATATTGAAAGGTTGTAGCCGCAAAATCAAGTTTGGGTTACCACCCTTTTTCAAAAAAAAATCAAAAAATGTTGAATTTTAGTTTTCAATAAAATCGAAGTGACGCTGTTTTTGAAAATAGCCAAATGTTCCGAAAGGACGCCGGAAGGCTGTTTTTTGCAAAAATAGCCACTTTGAATCATTTTAAATAATTTGCAGGCACAACCTTGAAATATTCCCTGTGGAAATGTTGCAAGGCCATAGCCGCAAAATCAAGTCCGGGTTCACACCCCTTTTGCAAAAATAACCAAAAAAAATTTCAAATTTTTTATTTTGTTATAAATAAGTCGAGTGATGCTATTCTTACTTAAAATAAGCCGAATGTCCCTCAAGAGGACGCCGGAAGGCCGTTTTTGCAAGAATAGCCACTTTGAGTCATTTTAAATAATTGGCGGGCATAGCCTTGAAAAATTCCTTGCGGAAACGTTGAAAGGCCGTATCCGCAAAATCAAGTTTGAGTCATCGCTCAACTTTTCAAAAATAACCACTTTATCAAATAAGCCATTACATGGCCAATTTATGAAAAATAGTCTTGTGTTGGTTTATGGTGATGCCGAACGATGCCCCATGAGTCATAGGATAAAAAAAAAAAAAATTTCAAGTTTATCTTTCTTAAATAAATTTTGCAAAAATAGCCATTTTGTCAAATAAGCCATTATGTGGCCAAATTTGTAGAAATAGTCATAATTGACACCAAAAATATTCTTATTCTTGTAGAAATCTCTGGCACAAGGTGTGAAGGTTTTTCATCATAGTTTGTAGTTGGAGTCGGCTTGTACAATTTTTATTCAAAAAAAAAAATCAAATAAACATCTCTTTATTTCTTGCATTAATATGCAAGAACTACGCTCGGTCCGATTCATGCGGGGTCATGATACGTAGGCAATCTCCATAAGATTCGACCACAACTGTATATATATATATATAAAAAAAAAAAAAAAAAAATTTAAGTTAATAACAAGAGAGGTTTTCAAGGATAATGGAAAAAGAAAAGCTGGAATGATGCATATAACGAATACATATATGGTTAATTGACTAGGTGCATTACATCCAATGTGTGATAACATATCTGTTAAACTCTGTGAGCTTACAAGTTTGCAATTTCAGAAAGTTTAGCGGTTGGCTTGACAGAATATTCCGGCCAATCACCATTACCATACTAGATCAAAAGGGCCAATTCTAGCAAGCATGTCTAGTTCCGGCAAAAGTCTTGATGGAGAGAAAACAGAGATACAGATAATGAAAGATGAGGTGGACCGGTTAAGACAACAAATAACAGAGATGCACCTAGCCTGGGCTAGGGGACAGTCACCACCAAACCTTCCTACTCTTACACCAGCTCCAGAGCGTCCGCCTATTGATCCCTCGACAAGTGCACCAATCTATCCATATTATCAAGGGGAAAACCCTTATACATCCCAGGTTCCACCAGCTAGACAAAATACTCCTCCTCCGGTCACCCCTGTTTTCGTGGCACCTCCACCCGCTACTTTACAAAAGTCTTCCAGTGAACCACTTTTTCAAATACATGACAATCATTGTTATTCTCCCGAGCCTACCTTTAAGGCTCCCGAACCGCATTCACACACCCCTCACTGGGATAACCCGGCAGAACCGAAAAAGCACTTCAAAAGTTTGGAGCATGAGGAAGTTATTCGGAAAGTCAAAAGCCTGGAGCAATCCTTCAGGAATATGCATGGTTTAGGCAACCAAGTCAGCGTTGCTTACAAAGATCTGTGCCCATTTCCAGATGTCCAGTTGCCCGCTGGGTTCAAATTGCCCAAGTTTGACCTATACGAGGGGCATGGTGACCCGGTAGCCCATCTTCGAGGTTTTTGTAGCAAAATGCGAGGAGCCGGAGGGCGAGATGAAATTCTGATAGCTTACTTCGGTCAGAGCTTGGGAGGGTCCGCATTAGAATGGTACACCAGGTAGGATCCCAGCAGATGGTTTACATGGGATGACCTGGCCCAAGCATTCATCGGCCAGTTTCAATATAATCTTGAAATAATCCCTGATCGCTTATCATTGCTCAAGCTAGAGAAGAAACCCGCTGAAAGCTTCAGAGAATTTGGGTTCCGCTGGAGGGAACAGGCAGCAAGGGTGGATTCCCCGATGAGAGAGAACGAAATGGTAGACTACTTCTTGCAAACACTCTGGAGCCAACCTACTTTAGTCACCTGGTGACATCAGTTGGTAAATCTTTCAATGAGGTGGTCAAAATGGGCGGAATGATAGAAGAGGGACTTAAGTCCAATAAGATATTGAGCTATTCCGCGTTGAAAGCAACAACTCAAGCTATTCGGAATGGCACAGGGGTTGCATTCGGGAAGAAGAGAAGGGAAGAAGTCGCAACGGTAGAGGAGGGTACTTGGTCCAGATCGAAAGGTCCTTCACCTCATTACCAAGCCGGACCCTACTACCCAAATCACCCTAATCACCCTCCCCGAAACACATATCCACCACCAAGGGCTTACAATAACCCTCCAGGACCAGGTTTCCGAGGGAATCATGCCTTCAGAAAGGAAAAGACACAAAGAACATTCACTGAGTTGGGAGAAACTTATACTGCTCTGTTCCACAAATTGAAGGAGATAGGTTTGTTGAGTCCTGTTGAGACAAGATTGCCAAATCCCCTACCCCCAAATGTGGATCGCTCAGTAAGCTGTGAGTATTGCTCAGGGGCTCTCGGACATGATACCGAGAAATGTTGGAAACTGAAACATGCAGTGCAAAATCTTATTGACACCAATAAGATCGAGGTTCAGACACCAGAGGCACCCAACATTAATCAGAATCCATTGCCAGCTCACCCTTAGACCCAACATATAAGAAGTCATGCTTGGTAATCGGGAGGAGTTTTGGTGGTTTGTTTTGTTGTCATTTCTTTTGTCCGAGTTGTTTTCGGGGTTGTGACCCGGATCTTGTTTTGAAGTGAAACCCTCTTATCTTTCCATTTTTGGTCATTGCAGTTTGCTTAGTCGTTGCAAGTTTCGTTTCAGCTTTGTATTTTGGTTTGCTTGATTGTATTTCAACCACTTCTCCGTTTAGTGAAACTTTTGGTCTTTTATTACCCAGTTCGTCTTTTTGTTTAGTTTTCTATCTTTAAATTTGTCATTTGTTCGAACGCCAACTCTAATGACATGGCATCGCACATAATTTTGGCCTAATATTAAGGGTAAATTATGAAGCAATTCAAAGATAATCAGGTCATTCTAAAAAAAAAAAAAAAAAGAAATAAAAATGATTTGAGATTATTTGGAGCCCGAATCATGTGAGACTGGGGCAGGTAAAACATGAAGAAACCCTTAAAGGAAAATTGGCCATGCTAAGATGGGGTTCGCTCGTGATACTGAAATAGAAGTGTCGTGACGGATGGAAAAGGCGAATGGACGATATGGTTATCACTCCTAGCACAACCAGAAGATGTCGTGAATATGTTGTTTGTACCTGGCATGTTTTGAAGATT